>JAPDOI010000031.1:1200000-1577500 GCA_029168955.1 Aplectana chamaeleonis | reverse complement strand
TTACTAAGGAAAGCCTTTCGATACCGCCGAGGTTTCGGAGATCCTCCTACTGGAAGTTGTGAAGGATTAGTGAAGTAACCAAAATGTATGTTCGGCCATCCCAAAGGTCACGTGAATGCATCAAATATAATCTCTAGTAATTGTTACAATCCTTCGAATGATGAAGGACAACGAAAGCATGCGAATCACGATTCATTCAGACCGGAACAGGGGCTGTCTGCACACCGAGGGAGGATGTGTCCCATTTTTGCAGTTTGAAGCGTAACGTCACTAAACGCGAGCTAAGTGGTCCCGAGTGGAATTAGAGCCACGAAAAGCGAGTCAACTTCTCCCTCGGTGTGTAGAGAGCCCCTGTACTATTCAGATCCGCTATCGCTCTGCCGAGGGTGGCGGGCGTTCTGTCCGAGCTGGCAGGAGCCTGGGCAGGGCTCGAGAGTCGTTATCGAGGTGCGATGATGGTCAGTCGTCGCGCTGTCTGATTGCCTCTCTTTACTCACCGCATTGATCTGCCAGAAAGACACCAAATACTATCCACCGATGAAAACATGGTTTGTGGTCAATAACATATCACATTTTGCTATTTGAATTGCAATTGTATTTGAATTATTTATTTTTACCATTACCAATATGTGACAAGAACTACTATTGTTATTAGGAATTCGGAAGCCAGAAGAAAAGGCAGAAGTATTAGGAAACACATCAATTTAAATGCCGAGGTTCCAAAAATAGAGAAGTTGGGAGCTACTATTGTTATTATTACTATTGTTATTAATTTTAATATTAACTTGACTTTTTTTTTGGATATCACTCGACAGCGATCGACAGTTCAGGGTGGCGAAACTGTGGCTTGTGACCAAAGACTCCATGAACTCCCTAGGTACGTATCCTAAGGTGTTATGGACCAGAGGCCTTGGTGTGCCGGACGGCGACACCTTTATGCAATGTGCGGGATACTTTCGCGATATAGTTGTGCACGCTATATCGCTCGAACGTTCCCTGTGTACACTCAAACGTCTGCTGGGTTCAGTAGAAGCAGGGGCTCCAACGAGCAGGTACCAACAGACTTGCATACACACCCCCATCCAAAAAACTCTGAATGATATCCAAAAAATTGCGCTATCCAGACTTCTGAGCTATCTCCATGCACCGTTTGCTGCTTTGCAGGAAACCCGCCTCAAGGATAGACCCGTCATCAGCGTCGGAGAGTACACCATCTACTGCGGTAACGCTGACGATAGGAGAGTGGGAGGCTGTGCAACAGCTGTAAGGAAGGATTTCAATGGTATGGTCAAGGAGTTCGGCTCAACGTCTTGTAGGAATGCATTCGTACGACTGCGGGATCACAGAGGATTCAATCTGTGGATAGTGAGTGCTCATGCGCCCACTGAAACCGCCGAAGACAATTCGAAGGATGCGTTTTATGAGGAACTAAATACGTTGCTGGCCAGGATACCTTGTCAACATGCTGTTGTCATGGGGATTGACGCGAATGCGAAGATGGGACTTGATCAGGAATCCGAAGTACTCGGTAAATGGTTCTACTCAGTGGAGCAAACATCGGACAATAGCTACCGCCTTGTCGACTTTTGTGAATGCAGTGGTCTGATTATTGCATCGACATTCAAGAGGAATCATCGCCGTCATCAGCTTACGTGGCAGGGACCAACCCACCTATCTCCAGAACAGCAGCGGAAGCGGAAGATGACAACTTTGAAACTACAGCTTGACTATGTCCTGACGAGTAATATTCCAGTATCGTACATTCAAAGATCTAGAGCTGTGTGGGATGTCGCATTCGATTCGGATCACCGTCCTGTTCTGTTGAACTTCACTGCGAGGATTCATAAGAGGAAGCGAGGGGGTCAGCCTCTCCAGAGGATTGATACAACAAGTCTCAGGGATGAAGAATGCAGAAGGAAATTCCGACAACGCGTTTCTGTTCATATTGGAGTACGGACTAAGAAGAAACTTTGCGACGCGGATTCTTTCGACAAGTGCATCCAGGACGCTTCGAAAGAGGCACTCCCGGTTGTACAGCCCAGGAAGAAGCTCGCCTACGTCTCAGAGGAAACAACATCTACTTACAACAGAGTATGTGCTCTCCGGACTGCAGGAAACTTCGTGGAGGAGAAGCGTCTCCGGAGGAAGTTGCGTCGGCAGCTTCAAAATGACCGCGAACGAGAATGGACGGGTAGAGCTAAGGAGTTTGAGAAGGCTTGGGAGGAGAAGAATCCAAGGAACCTTGCTGCGACAGTATAGCGGGAAGATGAAGAGATGTTCTCCTGTCTTGAACACTACCAATGGAGTTGCAGTTGGTGATGCGACGCTGCCAATATGGAAGGATTACTTCAGTTCACTACTGAATCGTCCTGGGCCATCAGTACCTGAGCTCCCGCATGTTCAGAGAGCACATTACGATGTCAGTGAGGAACCGCCGACTGAGTCTGAAGTTTTGGATTGTGTCCGGAAAATGAAGAATGGAAAGGCTGGTGGAGATGACGACATCACTGCTGAAATGCTGATAGCTCTTCCTCCGTCTGGGATTCGTGAAATGACCAACACCATCCATGCCATATGGATGAGCAAAAGGATACCCGATTCGTGGAGACATGCGGTCATCGTACTTCTTCACAAGAAGCTATCCGTCACGGATCCTAAGAACTACAGAGGAATCTCTCTACTTCGTGTCATGTACAAGGTTTTAGAACGTATCATTCTCGAGCGACTTATCAAACACCGTGAAAGAACGACCAGAGATGAGCAAGCCGGTTTTCGACCTGGAAGATCGACCATCGACCAAGTGTTCGTCGTGAGAAGAGTAATTGAATCGTGGCAGCGGTATTCGAAGCCATTACAGCTTGCTTTTCCGGACTTTGAAGCCGCGTTCGACTCTCCTCATCGCGATCGATTGCTCAATGCTCTGCGAGCAGATTGAGTCCCGGAAAAGTATGTTTTCAACTTCGCCGTTGATGACATCATGCGTAGAGTCGCAGAACAGTTTCCTGCGGATGTAATCCTAACACCATCAGGACGCTCCCTTGTCGACCTGGAGTACGCCGACGACATCGTGTTATTCGCTGAAAACAACGCAAAACTGCAAAGGATTGTGAACCTCGTTTCGAAGTATGCCGCAGCCTATGGACTTCGTCTTCGTCCCGTTAAATGCAAGCAGATGTGGGTCTCTCAGAGGGCTTCAACGGGAGTTTGTGTGGACGGACAACGTATCGAACTGGTGGACGATTTCTGTTATTTGGGCTGTTTGCTGAAGAACGATGGTAGTTATGCAGCGGATATTCGACAACGATGTGCGAAAGCTACGTCTGCATTTAATTCTCCAACCAAGTGTTTGTGGTCTACCACCATCGCGAAGTAAGTTAAGTTGCGCGTCTACTTATCCGCTATTCGCCCTATCATAATGTACGGATGGGAGACGTGGGCAGCACAGAAGGCGCAGATGGAAAGGTTGGATTGCACGGAGAGGAAGCTTTTTAGGCGTTTGCTCGGATATTTCTGGCCGCGTGTATGCCATAACGAAAACCTTTACAATAAAATCGACGCAGCACATAAACGCTTGACACGAGGGAGGTGCCAGCATCTCCTAACGCCATCTCAAGCAGCAATGGAAAGTCGACTTCGACTGCTCGGGCATATACTAAGAAGAACGCCGGATCGTCTCGTACAACACGCTTTAAGAATGCTTCCAAATCCTGTCTGGAAACGGCCACCTGGGCATAGCCGAAAGTTCTGGACGGATGTGGTTAAAGAGGATTTGAAGTCACTCGGCATCGAAAGACAGTTCAGGCGCGATGTTTGTTTCGCAGGAAATGGAATAGTGACAGCTGGATGGAATGTGTTCAAATTGTGGCTGAAGACCGTGAAAAAAGGACACGGCTGACTACTAGGACGGCACACCCCGGTGAAGATGCGGAATGATCGCGTCAGGCGAAAGCCAACCGATTAAGTCAAGTAAGTCAAAACTTGACTTGACTTGACTTAAACGGTTGGCTTTCGCCTGACGCGGTCATTCCGCATCTTCACCGAGGTGTGCCGTCCCAGTAGTCAGCCGTGTCCATTTGTCATGGTCCTCAGCCACAATTTGAACACAATCCATCCATTGGTCGCTATTCCACTTCCTGCGAAGTAAAACATCGCGCCTGAATTGCCTTTCAATGCCGGGTGATTTCAAATCCTCCTTCACCACATCCGTCCTAAACTTTCGCCTACGTCCAGGCGGCCGTTTCCAGACAGGACTTGGAAGCATTCTCAGAGCGTGTTGAACAAGCCAATCTGGCGCTCTTCTTAAAATACGCCTCAACAGACGAAGACGACCATCCGTTGCCGCTTGAGATGGCATTGGTAGATGTTGGCACCTCCCTCGTGTCAAACGTTGATGTAAGGCGTCAATCTCGTTGTAGAGATCTTCGTTGTGGCACATCCGCGGCCAGAAATATCCGAGCAAACGTCTAAACAGCTTCCTCTCCGTGCAGTCCTACCTTCCCTTCTGCGCCTTCGGTGCTGCCCACGTCTCCCATCCGTACATTATGATAGGGCGAATAGCGGATAAGTAGACGCGCAACTTAACTTACTTCGCGATGGGGGTAGACTACAAACTTTTGGTTAGAGAATTGAATGCAGACGTAGCTTTCGCACATCGTTGTTGAATATCCGCTGCATAACTACCATCGTTCTTCAGCAAACAGCCCAAATAACAGAAGTCGTCCACCAGTTCGATACGTTGTCCGTCCACACAAGCTCCAGCTGAAGGCCTCTGAGAGACCCACATCTGCTTGCATCTGTCGGGACAAAGACGAAGTTCATAGACTGCGGCATACTTCAAAACGAGATTCACAATTTTTGCAGTTTTGCGTTGTTTCCAGCGAATAACACAATGTCGTCGGCGTACTCCAGGTCGACAAGGGAGCGTTCTGATGGTGTTAGGATCACGTCCGCAGGAAACATTTCTGCAACTCTACGCATGATGTCATCAACGGCGAATTTAATAAAAAAGGTCCTGCTACAGCTCCTTGCCTTACTCCTGTTCTCACCTCGAAAGCTGACGTAAACCCGACAGGCGTACGAACTGCTGCTGTTGTTCCTTTGTTCATGTCCTCGATTAGTCGAACATACTTTTCCAGGACTCCATCGGCTCGCAGAGCGTTGAGCAATCGATCACGATGAGGAGAGTCGAATGCGGCTTCAAAGTCCAAAAAAGCAAGCTGTAATGGCTTCGAATACCGCTGCCACAATTCGATTACTCTTCTCACAACGAACACTTGGTCGATAGTCGATCTTCCAGGTCGAAAACCGGCTTGCTCATCTCTGGTCGTTCTTTCACGATGTTTGATAAGTCGCTCGAGAATGATACGTCCCAAAACCTCGTACATGACACTCAGTAAAGAGATCCCCCTATAGTTCTTGTGCTCCGTGACGGATAACTTCTTGTGAAGAGGTACGATGATCGCATGTCTCCACGAATCGGGTATCCTTTCGCTCATCCATATGGTACGGATAGTGTTGGTCATTTCACGAATCCCAGACGAAGGGAGAGCTTTCAGCATTTCAGCAGTGATGTTGTCATCTCCACCTGCCTTTCCATTCCTCATTTTCCGGACACAAATCAAAACTTCAGCCTCAGTCGGCGGTTCCTCACTGACATCGTAATGTGCTCTCTGAACATGCGGGAGCTCGGGTACTGACGGCGCTGGACGATTCAGTAGTGAACTGAAGTAATCCTTCCATAATGGCAGCGTCGCATCACCAACTGCATTTCCATTGGTAGTGTTGAGGACAGCAGAACATCTCTTCATCTTGCCGCTATACTGTCGTAGCAACGTTTAAGCTTTTCTCGGGTTCTTCTTCTTCCAACCCTTCTCAAACTCCTTAGCTCTACACGTCCACTCTCGTTCGCGGTCACTTTGAAGCCGCCGACGCAACTTACCCCTCAGACGCTCTCCTCCACGAAGTTTCCTGCCGTTCGGAGAGCACATACTCTGTTGTAGGTAGATGTTGTTTCCTCTGAGTCGTAGGCGAGCTTCTTCTTGGGCTGTACAACCGGGAGTGCCTCTTTCGAAGCGTCCTAGGTGCACTTGACGAAAGAGTCCGCGTCGCAAAGGTTCTTCTTAGTCCGTATCCCAATAAGAATTTTAATGTTACTATGGCTGTTATCAGATAAACCACATTGACTTACCTGAAACAAATTGAGACATCCTGATCAGATAGTTTCATGCTAGGATATGTTGGAAATCCTCGACTCAGCTTGAGACAAAAATAGTCGAATTTGAAAAAAAAAACATGATAATCCCGAATGGATTGAATATTTCACAAAACGTGCAACTCACGAATGAATCGAATATTTGTCAAAAAAGAATATTTGATGCTTACTCTCATAGAGGAACTTTGCGATTTATTCATTTATTACCCACAACAAACGCATGCTTGTTATCCTCTTTTCTTTAATTTCACATTTTTACCGATGCCTTTTGTAACTGGCCTGATATTTGGCTCTTCAATACAAACGATCTATTTGGTTGAGCTACTGATTTCGGCTACTGTGTTGTACAGCTTGAAAATAACTTCGTTCGTCCTCTTGAACAGATTTGAAACACTATCCTCAAGTTTATTAAAGGCAGCGTTCACGATGATCATCCTCGTTGACTTTCCACAGTGAAATGATAGGCGAGAAGGATTCTAGGCTCCCAGTGTCGAAAGAACGGCAGAAAACGAGCCAGGAGCGGCAAAATAACCGCTGCAAACAAGCGTTTTGGTGCCCCAGATCCGCCCACTCGGAATGAACAAATGGAGACTCAGATTACAGGAGCGATCAAGTCAAGGAAGTGCTGATAAGTGAGCTGATCGCTTGCTTCACTGCACTGATAGGTATCATCCCTCTAGCGGTCAATTCCTCCACGCTCAAAAATCAGCGTAAACAAGGGAGGGCCTATTTTGGTTCGAAAACGCGTCTTTCGTGTCCTTTTTAAGCATGCCTTGCTGTATAGGGCACCAGACCTTCCGTAAACCGTGGAGATATCGAAAGTGAAATTCATCGTGAACATTGCCTTTAAAACACCCGAAATTTTAAAAAAAAACCTATGTTTCCCACCATTGTAACGCAATGAGTGTTACAGAATGGTGATTATAAATGTCTGTATTTGACATAACACAACACAACACAGATGTTCTTCCATTTTTTTTCAGTGGATAGTTTGGTGTCTTTCTGGCAGATTAATGCGGTGAGTAAAGAGAGGCAATTAGCCCGCGCGACGACTCACCATCGTTAGCACCTTGTTAACGACTCTCGCGCCCTGCCCAGGCTCCTGCCAGCTGGGACAGAACGCCATGAACTCCTCTGCCGAGCTAGATGAACGCACTCTAATTGCAGCGTCGCGACTCGCCAAGCAACCGCGGAACTGGCGGTTCAAGCGCTCTGGGCCAGGTAGTAACACGCTATTCATACTTCTCAACGTCAACGCGTGACGCGCGGGTGCGGCGGTGAAGTATAAATGGCCTGACGCTACGCCCGCTCCGCCATGGCGGCTACGGCCGTAACGACTTCTTCAACACTTTCATTATTAATACCTCACCAATTTCATTCCATTCCATAATAATTGATCTCAGTAGTATCTTGTGCTACCATGACGCGTCTACACATCCTTCTTGCTCAAGCAAGTTCAGGCCCCTGTTTTAATTCGCCTCGCCATAGCGTCGCCGCAAGAGTACTCATAAGGCCTATGCATAGTCTGGCGGCAAAAGTCGCGCCGCAGTATGAGGACTCGCACCGCAGTAATGGAGCAGGCGTGAGGCTGCGTAGCCGCCCTCTAATCTTCAAAGTGACTGCGCGACATTTGCCGCTCGACCATGCAGAGACCTATAGTCTTCGCAAACCCGTCACGCGCGTGACGCATTGGCGTAGGGAAGTATGAATAGCGCCCTAACTTCAGAATGTAGAATAGTTGTTTTAAAGTCTACCACCGTTGTGCAAAGACAGGCAATATTGTTGCGGCTGAAGTAACTCGCAAGGTTCACAAAATCGGGTTCTGTTCATAGTTTCAGAAATACTTTGACGCCCATATATTTACTTTTTATTTGCATAATGATGGATTCATTATACGTACATAATGAGTTTCTTGTTAATATGTTAAGAATTTCTGCAAATAATTAGATGCTTCTATAAGCGTAGTGATTTCAGTAGGTCTGGAAGTTGCCCAATGCTATGACAGGCGGCTGTTCCTTCGGAGCAAGAAGCTTAAGCACTTTCACAAAATCAGCTCTCTCTTCAGGATTCTGAAAAATTCGATAATTGAGTTGCATGAGTTTCAAAAGATATCCAAATTACCTTCATAAAGCAGGCATTCATAACCTCCTGCACAATGGGAGGACTTCCCTGAGGAGCTGACATCGGGGCCGGATCGTTCAGAATGTGATCCTTTGCCTTAGCATTCGTCTCACCAGGAAACGGATCCGAAACACAATGGGAAAAGATTTCCCACAGTAACACACCGAAACTCCACACATCCGTCTTTGACGAAAACAGCCCCTAAATTGACCTTGTGGTGAGTATCTCTTCCTAAGGAGTCCATTTTGCTACTAGTATACCTGTCTGAGTGTTTCAGGTGCAAGCCATTTGATCGGGACACTTTTCAGCTTGTCCAACTTCATTTCTGTTTTGTCTGCTATGGAAAGACCGAAATCCGAAATTTTCAATTCGTCGTTCTTGCCCAGCAAACAATTTCGAGCAGCTAGATCGCGGTGAATAACCTGAACGACTCAATATTGAACCCGCTTAGATCCGGCTGCACTGCATTAGGTCGGTACGAAAGGGACTGCCCGCCCACGCGGTCGGCGTGCGTGCCAAGTGCCCGTAGCAGGCGTTCTACGGACTTTTGAATAGATTAGCAGCAACATTAGACGAATAGCGAATGATATCCCAGTAAGCTCTTCGTAGCCGTGGGAAGGCCCTTCCATTCTATTATCCATCACTGCATTGATACTTTCGTTCCTCTTGAACCTTCCTGTCGTGGTAAACTGAAGCTTCCAACGCACTTATCCGCCCTTGAGCGGTTGAGATCTGAGGCTTGGCGTTTGGCTAAAGTTCACGACTGTGCTGACGTCTGGGAGCGGTTCAAAAATATCAGTGAACGTTTTACTCGGAAATTGAAGAAGTATAATAACCATATCGAGAAGAAAGCTGTCGAGTCAAATGATAAACATTCCTTCTTTAGATTCATCAACTCTAAACTCCGAGAAAAACCAGGTGTTGGGGTCCTTAAAAGCCCTAGTGGCACATTGGTGAGGAATGCTGGGAATAAAGCTGAGTTGTTGGCGGACGTTTTTCAAGAGTCGTTTTCTGACTCATCTCCGGTGGATACTCGACCTGTCTCCAATTGTTTCGCCGTTATGGACGATTCCTGTTGTTTTCACAAGGACGAGATTATCAAGGAACTTCTAGCCTGGCCTTCATCCAATTCTGTGACTCCTGACGCCATACCACTTAGCTTCATCAAGCAAGTCTTTCTTGATATTGCAGGTCCTTTGGAGTACATTTTCAATCTGAGATTTATGTCTGGAGAGGTCCCCCTCAAATGGAGGCAATCGTTTGTTACCCCTATTCCAAAAAAACCCCTTTCACTGACCCTGATAATTTCAGGCCAATCAGTATAACATCTATCTTCTCACGGCTGTTCGAAAAAATTCTCAAAAAACGAATCGTAACTCATTTGAAATCAAATCAGGTTATCTCTCCCTTCCAGCATGGTTTCCAGAAATGTAAATCTACTGTGAAGTCATCTATTGAAGCGCTTAATAAATGGACAGCTCTTCTTGACGATGGAAAGAGTGTAGACGTTATCTATTTTGATTTTGCCAAAGCTTTTGATAAGGTTCCCCATGACAAGTTGTTGCAAAAACTTTTGATGGTTGGGATTCATCCTCGAATAGTTACATGGATACGTTCATTCCTAACTGATAGGACGTTCTCGGTCTGTATAGACTCTTCTCGGTCGATTCCAAGACCAGTCCTGAGCGGTGTGCCCCAAGGGGGGGGGGTATTGTCTCCCATCCTTTTCAACATATACACTCACGAAATCGCCGGTCTTATCGGTTCCTGTGGCACCGGTTTCAGTGCATTGCAGGACGATATCAAGATCTACCTGGACGTCTCCCAATCAGAGAGAATTGTATCTTTACTGCAGCAGTCTATTGACATTGTTAGTACTTGGTCTCGTGATTGGAATCTCCCATTGGCAAAGGGAAAAAGACGAAGGTTCTCCACTTGGGTCATTAGCAATGCTAACAGTAAATATATTGTCGATGGTTGTCAGATCCATGAAGTTGATGAAATAACTGATCTAGGGTTTATTATTACTACAAGTCTGAGTTTTGATAAGCACTGTGAATCTATCGCGAAGAAAGCAACTTTTGCTATGAATAATATTTTTAGAGGTTTGTCAACTTGCAATCCATCTGTGCTTATCAATGCTTATACCGCGTATGTAAGGCCTCTACTCGAGTACGGTACCCCGGTTTTCAACCCCGCCAAACTCAAGAATATAAACAGATTGGAAAAGATACAGAACAAATTTACTAGAAGAGTTCTGATCAGACAGTATGGCTTTATCTATGGGCAAATGCCTTCCGCTGCTGACAGAAACGAACTCTTTAGTCTCGAGCCTCTGATTCTCAGAAAGAAGAAAAATGACCTATTTCTCTTCCATCAAATCCTTTTCAACGTAAACTTTTGTCTAAGGCCTGGGGATTTCGTAAGAACGAGAGACTCTGTCACTCGGGGAGGGCCGATAAAATTCCATCGCACCGTGTCTAACCTTGAATGTCGACGCTGCTTTTTCACCAATAGGGTTATTCCATTATTCGGGGATCTCAGTAGAAATGTTAATATTCCTGTCGAATTTGGTGCCTTCAAAAACTTGGTACGAGTAAAACTGGCTCCGGGGGGGCAGCCGAGTATCCCTCCGAGCGCTTGGATTACTCGAAATCCTGCTCTTCTCTTTTGACTATTGTTCGTTCCAGTTGGTTACAATGTTAACATCTTTGACTACTTCTGTTTGAGGATAAATAAATAAATAAATAAATAAATATATATATATATATATATATATATATATATATATATATATATATATATATATATAAAATGCCATCGCGTCTGCCGCTCGACATGCACGCGGACCGCGTGGGCCAACAGTTTCATTCGGCCAGATTTAACGCTCCATGACGTCCGTCCTCGACAGCAATTGCTACTCCGCCCGTGCCTCTCCAGTAGGCAGCCTTGAGAAAGCTATCCTAGCAGCTCAGAGGGGGAATCATTCCACTGCTGTCCACCCCCTGCACATCAGGCAGGTGCCAGCCAATAGGAGACTTCCGATTGTCGGATAGCGACGGTCTACAGTGTACAGGTGCCTTAAAGGCAGGGTTCGCGATACAATTGGCTGTTGTGCTATCTTCATGGAAAGGTAGATCTGGGCATCACAAAAGTGAAAGTAAGAAAAAAATTGGATAGAAAACGCTCAGAAACATGTTATGGCTCGGTGTCCTCCCGCCCCCAATTATCGAGATTTGTGTGAAGGCCTGTTTTGCCAACTTTTATTTTGCTTCTAAAACAATTTCTGAACATTTCTGGAGACTACATATTACTTTAACAGCAAAATAAATGGCAGATAAGCTAGCATTAATGAAAATCGCGTTAATTAGGGGGCCGGCCGACACCGGTAATTAGCCGTTATACTTTGTTTTTGAGCGTTTTTCCCAAGAATTTCCGGGTTTTTTCCACTTAAGTTTACTTTTGTGATGGCCAACTCTACATTCTCATGAAGAGAGCTCGATAGTGGTTTTTATCGCGAACCCTGCCATTAAAAGGCTGCCGCAAGGCAAGAACTGGGCCTCTAAAGACTACTGCGCTGCCTGACGAAGTGTTCATGCAGAACCCAGAACAGGAAGCTTCGATGTGGTTCTGTGTGCGCTAGAAAACCAACCTGCCGAAGTGCCAAATAGCACATTCCGCGAGCCCCGTCGGTCGCAAACTGCAGCAGCTTCGAAGCTGGTATGTCAGTATGACTTTTGCAATAGCTCTGTAAAAGTTTTCGATCAGTCAATTGCCGAATGCTTTCATTTCAATACAAACCTTCAACGATCCTCCGCTAGCCAGCTCTAGAATGATCATGATCGGTTCCTCCTGCGGTGCAACGCCGTAAAACCGAACGATATTGGGATGGTCGAATCTCCGCATGAGTTTGGCCTCCTGAAGCATATGCGCATAAAACCAAATCCCCTGAGTCGCTCAAATTCTTGAAACCTAAATCACCTCAAAAAAAGCCGATAGCTGAGCTTTCTTTATACTGTGCCCTCTGAGCATCTTCACCGCTACGTCTATTTCATCACCAGTCTTCAAGCGGAGCTTCCCCAAATTTACCTCTCCGAATTCCCCATCTGAAATACCGAGTTTCAGACTTTTTGCGATGATATTCCCGAGGAATATTTGCTTTGAAACTGACGCCCTAATTTCTTCATGATTGTTATATGTTCATGTAAGAAGTAGTAATCTGGACGAGGGAACGGAGTCTTCAAAATGACGCCTGATGGCGGAATCGGTTTCGCCGTCTTTATCAACTCGTCAATGAGCTCTTTCAAACTCGGCTTGGTAATCTGCAATCATTAAACTTCCCCGCAAGTTTCAAACAGTTAGAGCTATTCACGCGCTACTCAGGAAGTTGTACTTATGTACAAAGTATATGCACCCTCCAGCAGTTCGCGTAAGGATGACAGAAGATTCACATACATCTTTCAATGTCCATGTTCCATTAGCGAAACCGAGAGGAACATGTTTCGTGTCACTGGTATGCTTGACCGATATGCAGAACGTCACTTGTCTTGCTACGGTGGTTTTCCGCACTAGAAATTCCCCTGTAATCTGAAACAGAACCTCATAAAAATAAGAGTTAAAGGAATCTCTCCACTTTAGAGTTTGCGCCATAATTCTAGTCTGATGAAAGGACGGGGCTGCGACGGTAGATCACCCCGCGCGAATCGAAACCCCATTCTCCAGGGGCGGCATGCACGTACGCGGCGGGTTAGGTTGGGGTTAGGCAGGGTTCGGGGCGTCGGCGCGTTTCGTGATTGCTGTGCGAGTCCTGGAGATATACAATAGTTGGGGTCTCAACGGGGTTTCGGCTGCCCCACCCTCCTAGATAGGGTTTACGAGGGAAGGATTTTTCAGTGCTAGCCTAACTCCCTTTCAGCCCTCGCGCCGCTATCATCAACCGCGCCGTCGCTTCAAACCCTGTCTAAAACCAACCTAACCCGCCGCGTACGTGCATGCCGCCCCAGTGGGGCCGCCGACCCCGCACAACCAGCCGCCTGCTCCATGCGTCAGACTCAACCAAAAAGGGAAACCATACCACAGTAACCTACTTTTAGCATATCCTCCACCTCCTTACGTGGAATCAATCCATGGTACCACACGTGAGCAGTAAGAGCTTTCTCGACTAGCTTGAATATGAACACGGGTTATTACGTTGCTCTTGGTACTTTACTCATTTTCAAACAGAATCCCTCGAACACACGAAACATTTTCTAGCAAAAGAAGCCGAATTCAACCTTCATTGGATCAGGAGGGGCATCCTCATCATGAGCTTGAGCTGCTGCTTGTTGCGGGACTGTGCTCCCAACACCTTCATTGGAAATCTGTTCAACCTGAAAGCTTTCAACTGTCATTTTTTTTGTTGCGACAAAAGTACTTATTTTGTACTCTGTCCTGATAAGGCTGTCCACCCATGCGGTCGGCGTGCGTGTCAGGCGGCCATTGGCAAGGCATTTTCTTCCAGCTCACGGGCAGGCTGGCCAAGATGTTGGTGTTTAATATGTCTAACATTCCTACTAACAGATCTACAAGATTAAAAAATGTCTTCGTAACAGCCGCTCAACAGGTACGCCGACTGCGTGGGCGGACACTCATTTAAACAGACTTTGGTGCAAAACTAGTGAGGGGGGGGGCACCCAAGATTTACTCATAGAAATGAAAAGATTCATTTCTAAAAGTTGGGCTCCGCAAAAAAGTTCAAGGATTTGGCATTGCTCTAAAAGGTCGTGAAATTGTTTCAATAGATTTGGCTATCAAACTGATTTCCTAAATGTAGTGAAATTGTTGAATCGATTTGGCTGTTGTTGGTATATGCAGACAACATAATCATTAAATGTAGTGAAATTGTTGCAAACGGATTTGGCAGGAGCTCTATGAGTTATCAGAGTCAAATCACGCGTCAGACGGTCCTCTGGCGAGCGAATGACGACAGAAAGAAAACAATAATCTTCGGCCAACAATGCTGAACGAAACGTGACCTTATGGGCTAGAAATAAGGTTTTCGAATGTTATTCTGCCTTTTCAGTGTAGCTCCCACTAAGATACCAGACCTCCCTCACAGATTAGACAAAAATCATGAAAACGAAATCTAACGCAATTTATTAGCTACTGACGTTACGTCTCCGTGTCCTCAACGCTTTCACGGTTCACATTGTATTTAAACCTTTTTTGGTGCTAGAGTTATTCTTGTTCCCAGTTGATTCAATATGCGCCCTAAGAAAACCCTTTCTGACGCGTGATTTGACTCTGCTAACTCTTAGAGCTCCTGCCAAATCCGTTTGCAACCATTTCACTACATTTAGGGAATCAGTTTGATAGCCAAATCTATTAAAACTATTTCACAACCTTTTAGAGCAATGCCAAATCCTTGAACTTTTTTGCGGAGCGCAACTTTTAGAAATTTCACAACTTTTTCCAAGGGTTATCCTTTTACAATATCGTCAAGCTCTAAAAGTCAAGTTGTTTTTTTTCTCGAATGCATAGTGGTAGAAATGAAGAAACAATCGCTCCGCTGCTAAGACTGCAAGATAATAGTTGCAACGCGGCTTTCTACAAATATGATACAAAGCACATACTTTTTAAATTTGAAAGTCTGAAGAATGAAGAAATGAGTTTTAAAATGACCCAATTGTACAGGGTCTAGGCACTATCCTAGACGGGGGGGGAGCACCCACCTTTCAAGACAGAAATGAAATGAGCCGCCAATTGGTAAGGGTACCAGTCAAAGTATTCCCATAGAGCTCTTATAAAAACAATGAATGTTAGTGCAGTGCAGTATCAGGCATCTTTTATCAGAGTTCTTCATCATTTCTATGAGTAAATCTTGGGTGGCCCCACCACGTCTAGAATACACCCAGGGTCAGCAGCTCTAGCCAAACTTCACCGGTTCATGCTGATGTGGCTCGTCTGCGCCGGCCCATATGTCTGATTCGGAACAAGAACGATAGTTAAGTGCGCCAGAAGAGGACTACCGTAATCTTAGGAATGATGTTATTCGGCTCTCGTAAACAAATTTGATGATATCCAATTGATCAAGGGTAAAGTATAAAAGAAGTGAAGAGCGGTCTGTCTTCATTCACACACCATCCTTCTCCAGAGTTCAGCAGTTGAGGATCTGCCTGGACTACAAAGCAGAAAAACAACACCACCGATGGTGAAGATGTAGCGAATTCGGAGTCAGAACTTAAGCCTCTTTCACACTTGCCCGACCGACGTCGGACGACTTGTTATCGAATGTGTAATATCTATCTACCCTACACTACCCATATTATCTATCTTATCTCATAAAATTTGATAGCGAGTCGTCCGACGTCGGCCGGGAAACTATGAAAGGGGCTTAAGAAAATTTTAGAGCCAAAGAAAATTTTAGAGCCAACTCGAGTGAGATTACGATAGCCTTGTTCTGGCGCACTTACCTATCGCTCTTGTTGATTCGGAGGCATGTTTTGCATACGGTGTCCTGGACATTAAACTGAGGTCCTGCGCACGTCCTTTGATGTTCTGCACACTTCTACTAAGGTCCTGCACACGTTCCATGATGTCCTGCACTCTCCTACTGAGATCCTGCACACATTCTGCGACGTCCTGCACACCCCTTCTGGGGTCCTGCACAAGTTCCTCGATGTCCTGCACACTCCTACTGAGGTCGTGCACACATTCTACCACATCCTGCACACCCCTACTGAGGTCCTGCACACGTCCCATGATGTCCTGCCCACTCCTACTACGGTCCTGCACACGTTCAATGATGTCCTGCACACTCCTACTGAGGTCCTGCACAGGTCCCATGATGTCCTGCACACTCCCACTAAGGTCTTGCACACGTTCCATGATGTCCTGCACACTCCTGCTGAGGTCCTGCACAGGTCCCATGATGTCCTGCACACTCCTGCTGAGGTCCTGCACAGGTCCCATGATGTCCTGCGCTCTCCTACTAAGGTCTTGCACACGTTCCATGATGTCCTGCACACTCCTACTGAGGTCCTGCACAGGTCCCATGATGTCCTGCACACTCCTACTAAGGTCTTACACAGGTCCCATGATGTCCTGCACACTCCTACTAAGGTCTTGCACACGTTCCATGATGTCCTGCACACTCCTACTGAGGTCCTGCACAGGTCCCATGATGTCCTGCACACTCCTACTAAGGTCTTGCACACGTTCCATGATGTCCTGCACACTCCTACTGAGGTCCTGCGCACATTCTACGACGTCCTGCACACCCCTACTGGGGTCCTGCACACGTCCCATGATGTCCTGCCCACTCCTACTACGGTCCTGCACACGTTCCTTGATGTCGTGCACACCCCTACTGGGGTCCTGCACACGTTCCATGATGTCCTGCACACTCCTACTGAGGTCCTGCACAGGTCCCATGATGTCCTGCACACTCCTACTGAGGTCCTGCACACATTCTACTAAGTCCTGCACACCCCTACTGGGATCCTGCACAGGTTCCATGATGTCCCGCACACTCCTACTAAGGTCTTGCACACGTTCCATGATGTACTGCACACTCCTACTAAGGTTTTGCACACGTTCCATGATGTCCTGCACACTCCTACTGAGGTCCTGCACAGGTCCCATGATGTCCTGCACACTCCTACTAAGGTCTTGCACACGTTCCATGATGTCCTGCACACTCCTACTGAGGTCCTGCACAGGTCCCATGATGTCCTGCACACTCCTACTAAGGTCTTGCACACGTTCCATGATGTCCTGCACACTCTTACTGAGGTCCTGCGCACATTCTACGACGTCCTGCACACCCCTACTGGGGTCCTGCACACGTCCCATGATATCCTGCCCACTCCTACTACGGTCCTGCACACGTTCCATGATGTCCTGCACACCCCTACTGAGGTCCTGCACAGGTCCCATGATGTCCTGCACACTCCTACTAAGGTCTTGCACACGTTCCATGATGTCCTGCACACTCCTATTGAGGTCCTGCACACATTCTACTAAGTCCTGCACACCCCTACTGGGATCCTGCACAGGTTCCATGATGTCCCGCACACTCCTACTAAGGTCTTGCACACGTTCCATGATGTACTGCACACTCCTACTAAGGTCTTGCACACGTTCCATGATGTCCTGCACACTCTTACTGAGGTCCTGCACAGGTCCCATGATGTCCTGCACACTCCTACCAAGGTCTTGCACACGTTTCATGATGTCCTGCACACTCCTACTGAGGTCCTGCACACATTCTACGACGTCCTGCACACCCCTTCTGGGATCTTGCACAGGTTCCATGATGTCCTGCACACTCCTACTAAGGTCTTGCACACGTTCCATGATGTCCTGCACACTCCTACTACGGTCCTGCACACGCTCCATGATGTCCTGCACACTCCTACTGAGGTCCTGCACAGGTCCCATGATGTCCTGCACACTCCTACTAAGGTCTTGCACACGTTCCATGATGTCCTGCACACTTATACTGAGGTCCTGCACACATTCTACGACGTCCTGCGCACCCCTACTGGGATCTTGCACAGGTTCCATGATGTCCTGCACACTCCTACTAAGGTCTTGCACACGTTCCATGATGTCCTGCACACTCCTACTACGGTCCTGCACACGCTCCATGATGTCCTGCACACTCCTACTGAGGTCCTGCACAGGTCCCAAGATGTCCTGCACACTCCTACTAAGGTCTTGCACACGTTCCATGATGTCCTGCACACTTATACTGAGGTCCTGCACACATTCTACGACGTCCTGCACACCCCTTCTGGGATCTTGCACAGGTTCCATGATGTCCTGCACACTCCTACTAAGGTCTTGCACACGTTCCATGATGTCCTGCACACTCCTACTACGGTCCTGCACACGCTCCATGATGTCCTGCACACTCCTACTGAGGTCCTGCACAGGTCCCATGATGTCCTGCACACTCCTACTAAGGTCTTGCACACGTTCCATGATGTCCTGCACACTCTTACTGAGGTCCTGCACAGGTCCCATGATGTCCTGCACACTCCTACCAAGGTCTTGCACACGTTTCATGATGTCCTGCACACTCTTACTGAGGTCCTGCACACATTCTACGACGTCCTGCACACCCCTTCTGGGATCTTGCACAGGTTCCATGATGTCCTGCACACTCCTACTAAGGTCTTGCACACGTTCCATGATGTCCTGCACACTCCTACTGAGGTCCTGCACAGGTCCCATGATGTCCTGCACACTCCTACTGAGGTCCTGCACAGGTCCCATGATGTCCTGCACACTCCTACTGAGGTCCTGCACAGGTTCCATGATGTCCTGCATACTCCTACTAAGGTCTTGCACACGTTCCATGATGTCCTGCACACTCCTACTAAGGTCTTGCACACGTTCCATGATGTCCTGCACACTCCTACTGAGGTCCAACACAGGTCCCATGATGTCCTGCACACTCCTACTAAGGTCTTGCACACGTTCCATGATGTCCTGCACAGGTCCCATGAGGTCCTGCACAGGTCCCATGATGTCCTGCACACTCATACTAAGGTCTTGCACACGTTCCATGATGTCTTGCACTCTTCTACTAAGGTCCTGCACACGTTCGATGATGTCCTGCATACTCCTATTGAGGCCCTGTATACATTCTACGGCATCCTGCACACCCCTACTGAGGTGCTGCTTCAGTTCCATGACGTCCTGCATACTCCTACTGCGGTCCCGCATAGTCAACCGACACTTCAGCACACCCTGCGACGCCTTCTTATCGATGGTGCGCTTGGAACAATAACGCGCCGCGGTCAAGTACATCAATCCCGCACAGCGTCTTCTTCCGAGCCGGGCGTTTAAGGGAGGCGGAGGCGGAGGCGGTGGTGGAGAACGTTTTTGCGTACTTTGAGAGGTCATAACTTTAGAAAGCGGGGACCAGTTGGGATGAAAAGTTGCACACATATGTAATTTCTTGCAGCGCATCGAATGGTGTACAGCTCATACTCTGGTGACGGTACTCTGGTGACGGTATGAATAGGTGATCTCATTGTAGGGCATCCGCGCGGGAAGAGATCAAAGCCAAATCTTGGTGCGCGCTTCGCGCGCACCACAATTCATGAAAATGAAAACTTCTTTCGTTATCAGATATGTGATAACGTTATCACTCGTAATTTCCTAAAAATTCCATGAAATTTGATCGATTTCTGAAAGCAGAATCATTCATTTCTCACTTGAATTCTGAGTGGCCTTCCCCAACTAGTTTGGCACCCAGACTTTATTCCTCGCGGTGCCGGGTGTAATTGTGGGGGAACAGACAAGACGATGAATCCAAGGGAAATTTTTTCCCCGCGAGTACTGTAGCTAGCAGGAGCACGAATCGCGGCAGGACTCGCCACCAACAGCGACGCACATCCGACTCGACAGCGCTGGCTGGCGCTTTGCCAGCCTCTTCCAGCCAGCGTATGACTCATCGCATGGTGGATAATCATCAGCCGGCTCTCGTGTGAATTATTTGTTAAGTGATGGCCATTCATGTAATGTAAAGGGAATTCGATTTCTTCCGAAGTAATTTTTTAAGACGAACCACGTTCTACCCAGAAACCCGTGTGGCATGACGAAAACCGAATCCTTACCCCTCCCGTCGACTTCCTCAGACATTCAAGCGCGTCTTGCCTTGCACAAAGATGCGTGTCGCGCACGTACACGTGTATTTGTAGTGTAATATAGGCGCGCCAAACACACTACGTAGGGTATTTTTAGTGCGAGATAGGGTCTTTGTCGGGCGACATTTATCCCACTCCACTCGTGAATTTGGCGCGACAAACACCCTACTTAGGGTCTTTGTAGTGCGAAATAGGGTCAATGTAGTGTCTTTGTAGGGTCGCCAGTACTCGGACCTTACTGGCTCCTCAGGTGAGCGTAACTAGGGTACATCAATGGTGGGTTTAGGGTTACCCACTGCTCAAAGCTGTTGCTCAATAAAGTATCTAACCACCGATACTAACTGGGGACCACCCGGATTTCAAACTGGTGCTTCTAAAAATGGTTTATTGTGGGTTGTAGGGGAAATAAAAATCAACAATTTGAAGGCATCGTTCACAACGGATTTCGTTTTCGAGTTTTTCATGTATAATAATAGCTCTGGTTCCCTGTTTAACAGCTCGTTACCCCTTCGGTGCTTGCCGGCCGAGCCTTTGCGTTATCGATCAATCGGTAATTGAACGGAGAAGGCTGGAAAAGCGCCAGCGGGGTGGTGGCCATCGTGTATCAACACCCCTGAGAAGGCGGGAGAAACGGGGAAGAAGCGAGGTTCCTGATGGGACGCAACAGCCGGAGGCCGAGGCTACCCCGTGTTGCGCCCAATCAGGAACCTCGCTCCTCCCCCGCTTCTACCGCCTCCTCAGGGGTGTTGATACACGATGGCCACCACCCGCGTCAGCGAACCGAATGTGTCGCGGTTGGTGGCGGATCCTGCCACGATTCGTGCTGCTGCTAACTCCGATACTCGCGGGGACGAAAAATTTTCCCCTAGGGCCGTATGCACATCTCTCCCCGCGCGTTCCCGTCCCCGCGAAGGCCATCCATGATTGGTCAATTTCGTCTGATGACCAATCACAGAGTGGCTTCGCGGGGACGAGGACGTGCGGGGAGAGATGTGCATACGGCCCCAGGAGTCAACGTCTTGTAGAAGGGGGGAGGGGGGGGGTGGGCACTCAAGATTCAAGACAGAAATGAAATGAACCACCGATCTACAACGCTATCAATCGAAGTATTTCTATAGAATTCCATCAACAACAGCGATTGATGGCAGCATCCAGCATCTTTTATCCGGTTTTCTATTCATTTCTATGAGAAATTCTTGGCTGCCCCCCCCCATCTAGGATAGTCCCGCGGTGCTAACCTAGCTGGTGAGGGCACCCCATGCTTATTCGTCAAAATGGACATTTCTGCCGATATCTGGTATCTGATAGTGTTATAGGTCTTTGTTTGAACAAAAACTCCATAAAAATTTTTCGATTTCTGATAGTATATCATTGATTCTTCACTTCAATCCTGAGTATCCCCCTCCAACCAGATTTCCATCTTCCTCGCAGGGAAGCATAGCAGTCACCGGCACTATCCTATACGGGGGGGGGCACTCAGGATCAAGACAAAGGAAGGGACTATCCTAGACGGGGGAGGGGGCACTCAAGATTCAAGTCAAAAATGAAATGAACCAACGCTATCAATCGAAGTATTTCTATAGAATTTCAACAACAACAATGTTTGATAGCATCATCAAGCATCTTTTATCAGGTTTTCCATTCATTTCTATGAGAAAATTTTGGGTGCCCACCCCCGTCTAGTATAGTCCCGCGGTGCTAACCTAGCTGGTGAGGGCACCCCATGCTTATTCGTCAAAATGGACATTTCTGCCGATATCTGGTATCTGATAGTGTTATAGGTCTTTGTTTGAACAAAAACTCCATAAAAATTTTTCGATTTCTGATAGTATATCATTGATTCTTCACTTCAATCCTGAGTATCCCCCTCCAACCAGATTTCCATCTTCCTCGCAGGGAAGCATAGCAGTCACCGGCACTATCCTATACGGGGGGGGGGCACTCAGGATCAAGACAAAGGAAGGGACTATCCTAGACGGGGGGGGGCACTCAAGATTCAAGTCAAAAATGAAATGAACCAACGCTATCAATCGAAGTATTTCTATAGAATTTCAACAACAACAATGTTTGATAGCATCATCAAGCATCTTTTATCAGGTTTTCCATTCATTTCTATGAGAAAATCTTGGGTGCCCACCCCCGTCTAGGGTAGTCCCTAAATAAAATCAACCACGGATTGGTACAGCTATCAATCGAAGTATTTCCCTAGTTTCTATAACAACAATGATAGATAGCAAGCATATTTTAACAGTTTTCCTTCATTTCTGTGGATAAATCTTGGGTGACTCCCTCCGAATAGGATAGAGCCCAGCCCCCCCCTCATGTTGGTCCCATTAACGTGTTAATAAGCGAAACTCACGTTTTGATCAGGAGAAGCTATGCCTGTCTTCAAATCATCCCTAAAAGTTTACGACTTCTTGATATTTTCTTTTTGATTTGTAGGTATCAGGTATAAGAAATCTGGTACTCTCTCGGAATAGAACACCCTAGAGAAGTTTCATTAGAAATGCTCATCACATTAGAGCCATCCAATGGTTTAGTCTTTTTCAAACATATTGAACTGTTTGATGTGACCAACCGAGCGGTCGATCAAGTCCAAACTATTGCTAATTTCATTGTATTCTTCAGTGGGTCGTCTATTCCGAAAGAGCACCAGAAATCTAATTTTGAAGTTCGTGAAAAGTCGAAAAGCACGCCCATGCCGATCATTTTTCCGCAGGGCTACCGTAACCAGTCTTGAACAAACATGATAACGAACGATAACACACGTTCATAACATGCGGAGTATAAAAGGGCAGAGGAGCGGTATGCATTCATTCGCACACCGCTCTCTTCAAGAAGTCACTGGTAAGTGGCTGAGGAGGACGAAATTGTGCAAACATGATTGTTGACTATTACGATGTGCTCATATCCAACCTGACACAAAGGAAATTTTTTGAAGGAGGGTTACGGTAGCCCTGCGGAAAAAATGATCGGCATGAGCGCGCTTGTGAAAAGTCGAGGGGGCCAGTTATTCGTCACTGGGAAATATAGGCCATCTTCATACTCCATGAAACCAAAACAAGGGAAATACCAGAGACCGAATTCATCGGAGCATTTCCCATGGCAAGTTAGCGTTATCGGCTAAAGCCCCGGTCATAGTTGGATGAGCCGACGTCTCCAGCCCGGTCGATACACACAGAATGCATTGGAAATGGGATAAAAATCCTCAGGAGAGCTGCGGCCGACCAGCACCTCTCCCACGACAAAAACCCTCTTCTCGGAGGGGTTGACGTCGGTTTGCACGGAGGCGATCTTCTTTCCTTCACACTGCCACGGCACGAACGTACGACATCTCGGCAGACCTTTTTTCCAAATGTCAGCAGGGAAATCCTGCAGAAGATAAGAACCAGAGATGAGAAGAGAGCCGCAGACCATCTAGACCCGGAGATTGCTGTGCTGGATAATGAGATCAAGCAGGATCTGGATAAGAACAAGAGGGAATGCTGGGAGAAGTTCACTGAAAAGCTGAATTTCAAGGCGGACGGAACTACGACGTGGAAAGTATTGAGGAAAATTTCCGGAAGGTCCGCTCCCCCGATGAGCTCCGCTATTGAGTTCGAGGAGAACGTCTTCAAATCAGGAAAAGCGGCTGCTTATGCGCTCGGCAAAAACTTCTTCATCACACGTGCCAAGCGAGGCGTGCAAAACAGAGTCACGGTTAGAGAGCTGAGCCGGTTGCCGCTCATGAACGCATCTGAGGCCTTTACTCTCACACAAGTAGAGAAGGCTGTCAAAGAAATGCGGAATTCGAAGGCTATCGGACCTGACGGTACCTCCCCAGCCATCCTGAAGAAGCTTCCCACAGAACTTCTACCGATGCTTGCAGATATCATTAACACTTCTTTCCGGACCTGCACTCTACCCCAAGCTTGGAAGACAGCCAATGTGATACCGTTGCCAAAGCCAGGCAAGTCCCAAAGCACGGCAAAGGGCTTTCGACCAATAAGCCTGTTATCGCCCGTCGCTAAATTAGCTGAAAAGTTGATCGTGACGGACCTGGCTGATCAAAATGAGCGACAGCAGCATCAGCATGGGTTCAGGAAACTTCACTCCACTACTACAGCTCTATTGGAGATCGTGAGCTTTGCGGTCGATGGGTTCAACATGAAAGCCCCTGAGAACGGTGGCCGTCGCCCTCGACCTGAGCAAAGCGTTTGACTCTGTTAACTTGGGACTGCTGTCCGAGAAACTGCTCAAGTCGTCGCTACCATCATGGCAGAAGCGATGGATTGCAGCGTTCACTAAAGGCCGCCGTGCTAAGGTTCTGTTCCAGAATCATGTATCCCATAGCATTCCAATAGCAGCTGGCGTTCCGCAAGGCGAGTGTTGTCCTGCCCTATTCAGCCTGTATCTTGAGGACATTCCCGAGCCTCCCAATGATGTAAGGATTGTTATGTATGCCGACGACATCACCATCATGTGCCAGGATCGTGACCTGCAGATAGCCGCTAACAAGATCAGCGCCTATCTCGTCGAGTTGAAGCTCTTCCTCGATAAAATGATGCTCACAGTCTCTGCCGCAAATCCTCTGTTTCAGTGTTCACAACGAACACCAAGGAACACAGTGCCCATCCAGATGTCAAATGGGATGGTGACCTGTTGCCAGCAGCAAAATTCCCCAAGCTGCTTGGCCTTATTCTTGATCCCTCACTGAAGTTCCACAAAAACGCGGAACAGAAACAAACAGTCGTCAAGGCTAAGCTCAATATCTTGAGAGCTCTCGGAGGAACATCATGGGAAGCAGCCGAGAGACTATATTGAGAACCTACAGAGCAATACTTCAGCCGGCTCTGGAATATGCGGCACCAGTGTGGCAGCACCTGGTGTCTGACAGCTCCTGGAATAAGCTGCAGCGTGTAC
Source organism: Aplectana chamaeleonis (assembly GCA_029168955.1). Classification (NCBI taxonomy): domain Eukaryota; kingdom Metazoa; phylum Nematoda; class Chromadorea; order Rhabditida; family Cosmocercidae; genus Aplectana; species Aplectana chamaeleonis. The sequence goes on along the minus strand of JAPDOI010000031.1, from coordinate 1,552,627 downwards.
AGAATGCTGCGCTTAGAATTGCTACCGGTTGTGCAAGGAGCTCCCCGGTGGAGCATCTTCACGCGGAGGCCTGCATATTGCCGGTCAAGGAGCATTGTGAACTCCAGGCACAGCAGATGTATATTAATGTTCTGAGGCAGCCGAATCATCCGTCAAAGAGAATCATGAAGCCCATAAGAGAGAGGTCGAATAGGACGCCGTTCGCCGATGCTCCTCGTAAAGTTGATGTACAGAGATGGGCCGACTCCAACATGGAAAGGCTTCGTCTTCTGCGTGACGAGCACACCCAGTTTGTTCGAGGATATCTAGCGAAGGCGGCTGTGAACCCTATCTTGGGAACGGTGCCGCCTCGGATTTGCGAGTCCGAGTCTCAACTCGGCAGACGAGCCAGATGTGCTCTTGCATCGCTGCGCTGTGGTCATTCTATTCTGCTCATGTCCTACGTCAACAAGATCGACAGCAGCCGACCAGACGCATGCCCGGACTGTGGTGCTCCCGGACACGACACGGCGCACTTGTTCATGTGCCCGAAGAGACCTACCTCCTTAACAACAATGGACCTTTGGACGAATCCTGTGAAGGCCGCCCAGTTCCTCAACCTATGACAAAAACCACTTTGAAGCTGCAGAAGAAGAAGAAGAAGAAGAAGAAATGGGATGCTAAAACACTCGGTGTATCCCCCCCCCGGTCGATACGTGTGAACAACATGGTGAGGTGAAGCTGAGGAAATCCCTCGGTGTATCCCCCCCCGCACCCCCCCCGGTCGATACGTATGTTTAAAATGATGGAGTGAGGTTGAGAAATCACTCGATGTATCCGACGCGGTCGATATCCATGCAATACGTGGATGAGAAAATCCCCGGGTGGGCGGGTCGATGATAAAACATTGCGTATCACTGGAAAGCTAACCTTACTGCTACCTCCATTACTTCTCCATACTCTCCTTCACTATTTCTCTGAACAGGTGCAATCCTGTTGGCCACGTAATCATCGTCATATCTAGTTGGATACATCAGTGATTTTCTCAACCTCACTCCATCATTTTTAAACATACGTATCGACCGGGTGGGTGTTGGGGGTGTTGGGGGAGTGCGGTGGGGGGGTGCAGGGGATACAGATGCAAATAGCACCAACTCTGACCGGGGCCTAACCGCAACCGTTATCAGTTAGGCTCTACCCTAAGGGGGGGGGGCACTCAAGTAAAAGTCAAAAATGAAATGAACCACCAGTGGATAACGCTATCAATCCGAGTATTCCTATAGAATTTGATCAACGCGGGAGGGTGGTTCCTCACCGCAGACTGCGGCGGACCGAGGCGGGGCGTTTCTCCGTCCTGGACCCGGGGTGACATGCTTGAGGTAGATAACAATACAAATAATGATCCGGGCCATCTGGTAAAGGTCGGCGGGCCATCGACATGAAGCTGGCTGGCGAACCAAAAGCGGGCGGCCGGAGGACGCAGACCGTGGGCCAGGAACGGTTTGCGGGTCGTCACCCTGAGTACCTGAGTATGCCATAGCATAATGTATGGATTTTTTTCTCGGCACCATGCGCGTTTCGTCCTGCACAAATACGAAATCTACCACCTTTACCTTCGCCGCGGATCTGCTTGAGCTGTCTGCAGGTTACGCGCTTGCCTCCAACACCTCTCAGACCCCTGTCACAGTTGGTTGAGCCGACGTATTCAGCCCGGTTGATCCACACAGAAAGCATTGGAAATGGGATACAAGAGTCACCCGGTGTATCCCGTCGAGACCCGTTAGCCTCGTAATCATCGACATCACTTCCGGTGGAATTTAATCGGATACACCGGGTGATTTTCTCAACCTAACCCCATCATTTTAATCATACGTATCGACCGGGTGGGTGTTGGAGGGTGTCGGTGGGTTACAGATGCAAATAGCACCAACTCTGGCAGGGTCCTCAGCACAAGGAATTCAGCCGGACCGATTTTAACACATGTTCTGATTTCACCAACCGCTCGGCTGGCTAGATAGAGGCGGCGCGGATCGCACTGATGCTTTGCGCTGCTTACTGTGCATTGGCGCAAACTCTGGATTCAACAAATTACTTCTGTAAGGTTTAAATTTTTTCATAGATTTGCCTAATCTTGTTCCTAACACTGAGATAGAACGTTATAAAAAAGTGAGAGTGATTCATGTTTATGAGAACCCTGTATCTAGCATTGTTTTCAACTATAATAAAGTGTTAAAAGCTTTAGATAAAAGTAGCATCCAAGAAATTACATCACATGGATGCATTTGTGAATATGGTCGGAATGAATATAAAGATTATATTGATTCCCATCAACAACACATCATAACAGGGAATATTAATATAATAAAAAATTCTATTCTCAAGAAAATTTCGAATAAAGGAACCAAATTTAGAGTAGAAAAGTTGAATAACAGGAGTGAAATAACACAATCTTATTTCGACGCTACAACGAAATTCATCAGCTATATGAAAAATAAGTACAAGCTAGATTTAATGAAAATAGAGAACTTGCAGTTGCATTTCAAAAAACAATACAGAAAAAGACTCAAACCAATACTGCAAGGGACTTCCTTCAGTAGGCAGTCTAATAGCCTGATACCTTATGAGAGTATAAAAGAATACCAGACACATTTCATTTTCTGCCCATTAGACAAAGCCAGCAATAAATACGGAACTATTTGTTAGAAATACTATATCATGCCATGAAAGAACTTGGAATTAATATCATAAACGGTAATTTTGAAAGAGAACAAAACCAGAGTGATACATGCAAGCTGATTCAAAATACCTACAGACAAACACAAGCACGCCCATGCCGATCATTTTTTCCGCAGGACTACCGTAACCATTCTTGAACAAAACATGATAACGAACGATAACACACGCTCATAACATGCGGGGTATAAAAGGGCAGAGGACCGGTATGCATTCATTCACACACCGTTCTCTTCGAGAAGCCACTGGGAAGTGGCTGAGGAGGTCGAATTTGTGCAAACATGATTGTTGGCTATTACAATGTGCTCATATCTAAGCTGACACTTGGAAATTTTTTAAGGGAGGGTTACGGTAGCCCTGCGGAAAAAATGATCGGCATGAGCGTGCTTGTCAGACAAACAACCATTTCAAAGGCAGCATACACGCTCACAGACATGGTTGGGATATCAGCAAAATTAGGCCCGCACGGCCCCTAGCAAGTCGTCAGTGATCTTTGAAGCTCTGGGAACCATCCAGAATGACAATAATTGGCATTGTTTGAACAATCCTGTCTCGCACGCCCGTATTTTCACTCCCATTCGAGTACGAGAATGAGATTCGAAACTTGAGAAAACATGTGATAACTTAGAATGATAGCACTATAAAAGGTAGTGCAGTAGAGAAAAAACTCCAAGAGGTCAGCCAAAGTAGAGCGGCATTCTCGAAAGTGGACGAGAGTCAATAGGTATGCAGACATGTTATACTCAAGTAAACCAAGCTATTTCTCTCGTGCACTCCCATTTGATAGTTCTATCACTCTCAATTATCACACGTTTTCACAAGTATGGATTCTCATTCTGTTACCCAAAGAGGTGTGAAAATACGGGCGTGAAAGGCAAGATTGCTCAAACATTGTCAAATACTGTCATCCTGGACAGTTTTCAGCGCTTCAAACGTCGTTGACGACATATTACGGGCCGTGCGGACCTATCTATGCTGTTATCTCGACTATGCCTGCGAGCGTGTATGCTGCCTTCAAAGCATAAGTTTTTCAATATCAAAGCAGGACTAAAATTTGACATAGATTGTGAGTTAGCCATCATCTACGCTTTACCAAAGCTACATAAGGATCCCATAAAATTTAGATTTATTACGGGAGCGAGAAACAGCAGCATGAAACCATTAGCAGTAGAATTGCAAAAAATTTTATCGTTTCTCAAGACAAATTTTATTAATTATAAAAATGTGAGTTACCAAAGGAAGGGAGGACTCAAGACCTATTGTTCTATCTCCAACATTAACATAGCAGCTGAATTGTGTAGATTGAGTACCGATGGGGTTCAAGTTTATTCGGCTGATTTTACGGATATGTTTACTAGCCTTCCACACAGTTTTATTCTGTACAACATGAAAGAATTTTTGAAATTTTCCTTCAAAAATGCTTATAAAAAATGGATAGTTACCAATGGACACAGTATTTTATCGCGATTCTGAGCTAGATAAAGGCGGTTACAGGTATTATACTATCACAGACTTGATACATCACATTGACTATCTTTTACGCAACAGTTACTGTCGTTTCGGAGAACTTGTGCTTCAACAGACGAAAGGAGTTCCTCAGGGAGGTAACTTCAGCCCATTGTTAGCCGATATAACAGTTTCCATGTTGGAGTATAGGTACTCTATTAGCGCGAAAATTGAAATTAACGCTCTCTTTAAACCTTTTAGATATATGGATGACTTGCTCATATTACATAATAAAGATGAAACATTTGTGGATACTCAAATTTCCCTAATATACAAGAATGTTTAGAAACTCAAAAAGACGCATCATAATCCCTGTAAATGCAATTATTTAGACATTAGTATAGAAATAATTAATAATAGAATTCACACAAAGTTGTATAATGAGAGAGATGATTTCAATTTCAGCGTTAAATGTTTCCCTCATGCTCAATCTGATATCTCTATAAAAGTCAAAGCATCTACAATTTACACGGAGATCTTGAGATTGGCTAATATCTGTTCAAATTTAGATTCCTTCACGGAAAAACTCAAAGAAATGAAAACAGTTTTAGTTGGAAACCTATAGTCTCCACAATTTGTAGAAGTGAATGTGATAAAATGCATCTATAAACAAAAAAATGATAGCATATAAGTTTAACCCAAGAGATGGTAAGAGAAGTACATATAACACAATAAGTAAAAAGCATAACGTATGTACTTAGTCTTCACTGTGGATAGGTCGGTGATCGATACTGTACAAAATAAGGACTTGTGATCATATGGACTTCATTGTGATATTGATAGTATACTATAGCTTCTTACCCTAATACCTCTTTCTAACGCTTCTAACACTAATTCACTTTCACAGGTACTCAGGGCGACGGCCGGCGAACCTCTATGCCGAAAACGACGGCCGGCGCCCCACATTTCGAGGGTGCCGGCCAGCGGCGAACCATGCTGCATGCGACGCACACGCAGCGCGGATATTGACTCGCCCGCGAAAAAAGCACGCCCATGCCGATCACTTTTTCCGCAGGGCTACCGTAACCATTCTTGAACAAAACATGATAACGAATGTAAACACACGCTCATAACATGCGGGGTATAAAATAGCGGAGGAGCGGTATGCATTCATTCACACACCGCTCTCCTCGAGAAGCCACTGGGGAGTGGCTGAGGAGGTCGAAATTGTGCAAACATGTTTGTTGGCTATTCAGATGTGCTGACACTTGGAAAAATTTTAAAGGAGGGTTACGGTAGCCCTGCGGAAAAAATGATCGGCATGAGCGTGCTTGTGCCCGCGAACCACAAAACACGCCACCCCATCTTCAATTCGGCCGGTTGGAAAGCCAATTGATAATGATCACGACTGATCTTGTCGTAACGTGGTTATCACGTGCACAGCCGGTATAAAAGGTGTCTCATCGCGTTCGAGTCCTCAATCGGCATTCTACTGCTGGCCTTGGAAGGTGACTTCGAGTCACTCTCCGGAGGCCAGCATATTTTTGACTGCTGAGGGGATAGGGGTATCCCCAGACGGACCGAGGCGGGGCGTTTCTCCGCCGTGGGGCCGTGGTGACATGCTTGGGGTAAGCAATAATACAAATAGTGATCGCGGGCCATCTGGTAAAGGTCGGCGGGCCGTCGACATACGGCTGGCCGGCGAACCAAAAGCGGGCGGCCGGAGGACGGAGACCGCGGGCCAGCTGGGAAAGGTTCACCGGCCGTCGTCCTGAGTACCTGAGCCGGCCGTGGGGCTGGGGTGACATGCTTGAGGTAAACAATAATACAAATAATGATCGCGGGCCATCTGGTAAAGGTCGGCGGGCCGTCGACATAAGGCTGGCAGGCGAACCAAGAGCGGGCGGCCGGCTGCCGAGATGTCGTGCGTTCGTGCCGTGGCAGTGTGGAGGAAAGAAGATCGCCTCCGTGCAAACCGACGTCAACCCCTCCGAGAAGAGGGTTTTTGTCATGGGAGAGGTGCTGGTCGGCCGCAGCTCTCCTGAGGATTTTATTACAAAGGGCCGGCGTCGACAGGAACCCAGGACCCGCGAAGAAGAAGAAGTACCCATGTGCCACATGCGACAGAGATGTCAATTAGTATAGAACCAGCGTCCAATGTTTTGGATGCCAAAGGTGGGTGCACTTCTCTTGTTCGGGTCTCAGTTCTGTGAGGCACCACGATTCTTCCTTTCGTTGTATTGTGTGCTACGCCTCCACTAACTCCAATTCCTCATCTACCAACCGCCCCCTCTTTATTGTACATATCAATCTCAACGGCCTTCGCGCCAAGCTTTCTGAATTATCTCTCTTCGCCCGTACTCATCACGGATGTTATCATGATCCAGGAGACCAAACTCTCTCCCTCTGCTACCTCTAGACATCCAAACATCCCGGGCTATACTGCATATCATAATCCTAGGTCATCTCAGGGAGGCGGAGTCTCTACTTTTGTTCTGTCGTCTCTTCCCTCTCACATCATTCCAAACACTCCAGTGGATGGCACTCTCGAGTACATCCCCATCCATCTACCTCTAAAAACTCCACTTTCTCTTTTCAATATATACATTCCTCCTCCCACATCCTGTCCACCAACCTACAACCCTATCCCTCTACTCAAGCAGCTGTATGACTGCTCTCTATCTCCCTCAATTGTCTTTGCGGGTGACTTCAATGCTCACACGTTCTGCTCGTCGCTCGATTCTGATGCTAGAGGAAATGACGTCGAAGACTGGGCGGATGAGTGCGACCTCGTTATCCTTAACGATGGCCAGCCCACTCGTCTCCCTGCCTACGGTCGATCCTCCAGCCCAGACATCTCCCTTGTCTCTTCTAATCTCTCTAACGCCTGCTCTTGGTCTACATCCACAACTCTTTCCAGTGATCACATACCGGTCTTTGTCAACATCGATCTCTCTAACTCTCTTGCTCCCTATACAGGTGTTCGTCATCGTTCTTATCTCAATTTAGGCCTTGCAGACTGGAGGTTGCACTTCGCCAAGCGGCCGAATATCCGTGGAATGGCAATGTACACTAGAAGGAGCGCCACCTCTCTAATGCCATCAGGAAGGCGATGAAAGCTGCGATCCCTGAAGGTCGTGTCAAGACCTTCTTTCCCAATGTCACCAGGGAGACACTGCAGAAGATAAGGACAAGGGACGCAAAGAGAGCTGCTAATCATCTTGACCCAGACATTGCCGAGCTGGATAATGAGATCAGGATGGACCTTGATAGGCACAAGAAAGAATCTTGGGAAGAGTTCACTGAGAAGATGAACTTCAGAAATGATGCAGCAGCAACGTGGAAGGCCTTGAAAAGGATCTCCGGAAAGTTCACCTCCGCCGACAATTCCACGATTGAATTCGACGGCGGAGTCTTCAAGTCAGGGAAAGAGGCCGCAAATGCTCTTGGGAAGCATTTTCATAACTAAATCAAAAGAGAGAAGCAGAATAGAATAACTGTTCCGGGAACTCTGTAAACTGCCACTCATGGCTGAAGATGATGCAGTCACGCCCGCTCAGGTCGAGAAGGTTATCAAGGAAATGAGTAACTCGAAGGCAGTAGGGCCAGATGGTTTGAGCCCAGCAGTTCTAAAGAGACTGCCAAATGAACTACTACCCCCTGCTCGCTGACGTCATTAATACATCGTTTCGCACCTGTACATTACCTCAAGATTGGAAAGTAGCACGCGTCATCCCATTGCCGAAGCCGGGTAAATCACCATCCACGGCAAAGGTTACAGGCCAATCAGTCTTCTCTCACCTATTGCCAAAGTTGCAGAAAAATTGGCTGTGGAGGAGCTTGCCGAACATAATAGCAAACAACAGCATCAACATGGTTTCCGTAAGCTACATTCCACCACTACGGCCCTGCTGGAAATTGTGAGCTATGTTTTGGACGGCTTCAATGCCATGAAACCTCAGCGTACCGTAGGTGTAGCCCTCTCGACCTAACGAAGGCTTTTGACACTGTAAATTTGGGCATTTTGTCGGAGAGCCTATTAAGGTCTACCATTCCGCCCTGGCAGAAGCGGTGGATAACCGCATTCACCAAAGGACGTCGGGCAAATGTGCTATTTCAAGGGCACGTCTCCAATAGCATCCCAATTGCCGCCGGTGTACCTCAAGGAGGAGTTCTATCGCCTGCTCTTTTCAGTCTGTATATTGAAGATCTACCCGTTCCATCCCAAGACATCAAGGTCGTAGCATATGCGGATGATATTACTATACTATGCCGGGACCGCGACATAAATGTAGCTGCCAGTAAGATCAATGACTACTTGATCGAGTTGAAATGTTTTCTCGATAGCAAGATGCTTACGGTCTCTGCCGCTAAATCATCCGTAACCGTCTTTTCCACTGATAATGCGGAGCACAGTGCTCATCCATGGTGAAATGGGACGAAACTCGCCTGCCGGCCGCCCGATTCCCTAAGCTGCTCCGGACTCGTGTTGGACCCTTCGCTGAGGTTTCATAAGAACACTGAGCAGAAGCAAGCTGCAGTGAAAACAAGACTTAACGTCCTACGTGCTCTCGGCAGAACGTCCTGGGGTGCAGTAAAGAAACGATCCTGACCACGTAGAAGGCCATCGTACAGCCTGCCCTGGAGTATGCTGCACCAGTCTGGCAGCATATCGTGTCGGACACATCCTGGTCCAAGCTGCAGCGCATTCAAAATGGAGCATTGCGAATCGCAACAGGCTGTTCTAAAAGCTCTCCAGTAAGAGCACCTACACGCCGAGGCTCGCATCCTGCCAGTTAAGGACCATTGCCAACTCCATGCACAACAGCTGTACATAAACATCCTGAAGCAGCCGAATCATCCGTCGCGAAGACTATTAGACCCCGTCAGAGAGAAGTATAAGAAAGCCGTTTGCCGATGCTCCCACGAAAATCAATATACAGAGATGGACCAACGCACAACAAGAACGCCTCCGTCTCTTACGTGCTGAGCATACCCAATTCGTCAAGGATCACTTATGCAAGACCGCCGTAAACTCCATTCTCGGAGTCGTGCCGCCTGAGGTCAGCGAAACCGAGATGGAACTCGGTAGGCGTGCCAGGTGCACCCTTGCGAATACCGGTATGGAGCTTCGGGGGTCGGACCTGCTCCGCGCGCGGTCGCGGCGCGGCACAGCTAATCACCATCATTTCAGCCACATCGCAACTCTCATTCGCGAAACGAATGAGGAATCAATAGATGCTAATGGTAATACATACAACTACTTACATGGAAACAATGACAAACAATTAAATCAAAAAAAAATGCAAAGGGAGATTAACAATAATGTTTAAAAGCGTATGTTCGTTGAGCTGCACGTGTTGTGTTCATTCACGGCGTAACGCCCCAATATTACGCCATTTTTTCTATTTTCTCTGTTATTTTGGGCAGCGGATGATTCAAGTATTGGTGGCATCTTTCCTGCGATTTCTTTGGGTGCAAAGCTAGTTGGTGAAAGCCACTCACGTTTCAGACATGAAAATGAAACACGATAGATTTAGCCTCCATGCAGGGGATTTTCGTTCAAACCGATTCCCACCCCCGAAATGCCCGATACACGATAGATTTAGCCTCCACGCAGGGGATTTCCTTCCCTGAGCGACGGTGCAGCCGCAGGCTGCACCTTCCACATAGGATTCAAACTGATTTCCACCCCCGAAATACCCGATACACGATAGATTTAGCCTCCACGCAGGAGCATTCCTACCCTGAGCGACGGTGCAGCCGCAGGCTGCACCGTCCACATAGGGTTCAAACTGATTTCCACCCCGAAATACCCGATACACGATAAATTTGGCTTCACGCAGGGGAATCCTTCCTGAGCGACGGTGCAGCCGCAGGCTGCACCGTCCACATAGGGTTCAAACTGATTCCCACCCCGAAATACCCGAAACACGACAGATTTAGCCTCCACGCAGGGATTTCCTTCCCTGAGCGACGGTGCAGCCGCAGGCTGCACCGTCCTATAGGTTCAAACTGATTCCCACCCCGAAATACCCGATACACGATAGATTTAGCCTCCACGCAGGGGATTTCCTCCCTTGAGCGAAGGTGCAGCCGCAGGCTGCACCGTCCACATAGGGTTCAAACTGATTCCCCCCCCGAAATACCCCATACACGAAAGAATTAACCTCCACCCAGGGGATTTCCTCCCCTGAGCGACCGTGCCGCCGCAGGCTGCACCGTCCACTGGGTTCAAACTGATTCCCACCCCGAAATACCCGATACACGATAGATTTAGCCTCCACGCAGGGGATTTCCTTCCCTGAGCGACGGTGCGGCCGCAGGCTGCACCGTCCACATAGTTCAAACTGATTCCCACCCCGAAATACCCGATACACGATAGATTTAGCCTCCACGCAGGAGATTTCTCCCTTGAGCGACGGTGCGGCCGCAGGCTGCACCGTCCACATAGGGTTCAAACTGATTCCCACCCCCGAAATACCCGATACACGATAGATTTAGCCTCCACGCAGGGGATTTCCTCCTCTGAGCACCGTCCATATAGGGTTCAAACTGTTTTTTACCCCCGAAATACCCGATAAACGATAGATTTAGCCTCCACTTAGAGGATCGACGGACGATCCTCTGATAGAGTGGCTGAGCTGCACAGCAGCACCCCTTTGTGAAGCATGGTCTCACATTAGAGCTAGTTATGCTCTTCCGGTATTGGTGTATTCTCAAGGAAAAAAGCAAATTTCAATTGTATTCCAGAAACTTGGTATTCGGAAAAAGTAAACTCCAAAACGAAAAAGTGCACCGGACTATATGAGTATTCTGCAGGGTTGTTGGGAGCAATCATTCGATTTCCCCCATTTTCTGGTTTATTTAACGGTCTAGTCCGATATCGCTAGTAGTTTTCATATTGATTGCAGCTTTTGTGTGAAAATTTTACGGCTAATACGCTATCTTTGTTATGTCGAACGTCATGCAGACGCCTTGGAACGCTTGTGCTAATTTTTTTATTCACATCCGGTTTTTCTATCATGTTCATGAGATCGCATGTATTAAACAGCTCAACGTTCAGGTTATATTCATGTGTGACTCGTTTTTACTCGTTTGAGAGCATCCAAGTTATAAAATCGAATAGATAATCGGCGTTCTGCTGGCTAATGACGCTTTTGAGAAAATTGCTCTCAAAATAATACTCAGCTCAATTTCATATACGAAATCATTTCGTATGTTGACATTGCTGAGGATTGGTGCATTACCGAGAGCCTTTGTACCGAGCTCGGTTGCTGCCGAGCCGTGTTCAGCGCATGTCCGCGACGCGACCGCGCGCGGAGCAGGTCCGACCCCCGAAGCTCCCTACTCGCACCCGCACCCTTGCCTCGTTGCGCTGCGGGCACTCCCCCATGCTTATGTCTTATTTACATAAGATCGATAGCAGCAGACCTGACGAGTGCCCGGATTGTGGTAATAAAGGGCATACTACTGCGCACCTTTTCACCTGCCCGATGAGACCGACATCGTTAACACCAGTAGATCTGTGGGAGAATCCGACGCTTGTGGCTCAGTTCCTCAATCTATGACAGGACCCTCTCTGTGGCTGCAGAAGAAGAAGAAGAAGAAGAAGGGCGGCCGGAGGACGGAGACCGCGGGCCAGCTGGGAAAGAATCGCCGGCCGTCGTCCTAAGTACCTGAGTTTGCTCGACGCATGCTTTTGTATTCAGCCTTCTTTCTCATCGACAGTTCTGTTCCTCACTGAGGAGCCCCGGCAGAGCTGTTTGATAAGGTTCGTCTGTGGCCAGGGGCGAAACGAGCTTTGTCAACTTCTCCTTCATACCTTTCCTTTTCTTAATTTACTTATTTCTAGTATTTTGAAGATTAGGTCAACTATAATTGGAAAATGGCAATTCTTTCATTGTCCGTACTTCTTATATCTTAAACACATGAACTTTACATACGTCGTAGTGTAATTTCTTGGTAGTTGGGAAGTTAATTGAATTCAAAAAGGCGCAGAGTTCTCTGTTGTCCTAGGAGCGATGTTTATAGGATCTCATCCCTTCATAGTGCAGGTGTTGCCTCGCAGCCAGTTTATCGATTTGCTTTATTATTGTCCTCTATCTTTAGTCTTTTTAGGTTTCCTTGAGGTGTTTCGTTTTGTTGTTTGTGTATCATACGGTCCTACCGTGTAATACATCAAATCAAACTTGGTGCGCATATGGTACAGACAAGAGCGATAGGTAAGTGCGCCAGAATGTGGCTACCGTAATCTCACTCGAGTTGGCCGAATTGGCTCTGAATTTTCCAAGTTCCGACTCCAATTTAGCTACATCTTTACCACAGGTGGTGCTGTTTTCCTGCCTTGTAGTCCAGGCAGATCCTCAACTGCTGACCCATGGAGAAGGACGGTGTGTGAATGAAGACACACCGCTCTCCACTTCTTTTATGCCCTATCCTTTATCAATGGGTTATCATCAATTTTGTTTACGAGAGCCGAATAACATCATTCCTAAGATTACGGTAGCCCAGTTCTGGCGCACTTAACTATCGTTCTTGTATCTGTGTTATATCTGTGTTATAGCATAAGTGCACCGAGTTTGCGCCAACGCATAATAAGGAACATAAAGTAAAAGCGCGATCTGTGCTGAGTGTACGCGTGATGTATAAGTATTTCTAGATTCTTGGCTTGTGCCAGCAATTTTTTAGGAAACAAGAAGGCGTGTTTTTTAGATAACGTACTGGACGTGAACTTTCTGCCTACGAGATCCTCGTGATGACCTCAACGAGAAGGAAAGCAAGCCGCGTCTCTTCGTCATGTTCTCTTCTGGAAAGGGACCCTGCAACCGCACATCTTCAGTTCTTATTTTGAGAAGAAAAACAGGATCTCACCAAGTAAACTGTTTCCGAACTAACAATCCACACACGTGATTCGCGTTAGATACTTAATACGGCGTTCGAAGATAGCTACGCCGACATATACAAGAAAACACTCGCTGTCCACAAGTAGTGCGAGTGCGGAAATGAACCACCCAGACAGAAAGTATGCAGTACCAGCACCGGTTTTCCACAAAACTTCAGTGATAAATGTATAGCAGACCGTAGTGGAACTCCGGTCATTGTTGGTTGAGAAATAGTCGTGGCTGACGAGGCCGATACGTATGAAAAACGGACGAGGAAGATTGAAAAAACACTCGGTGTGGCCTACGCAGGCGATATCACTCTTTCACCCCTCCTCATTCGTCTTTCATGATTATTGACCGGGCTGGCTACAGTCGACTGGCCAACCTTGAGAGGTATGGTATACTTTGTCGCCGTCATGAGCGACAGGCATGCAATCTAACACAAGTTGCGGAGGGACCCGCATCGGAGCAATGGCATCGATCGTCGCAGGAACAGTTATCGCGCGTCTGCCACAGCGACGTACTGCGGAGGGCTAAAATAATAATGTGTAAATGTGCCGAAGCCTGTCGCTGCTACTGTGCAGCGCACAGCCAGATGAAAACACACCGCTCTCCATTTCTGTTAAACCCTACACTCTACCAATCGGGTATCATCAATTTTGTTCACCGTGAGAATTTGGTGCCGTTGGCAATTTATAATCGTCTGTGTTCACGATGAATATCATATCCGAGTTCAACTCAAAAATGGGGCTGCTAGGTCGTGAGCTATCCAATGGGGAAGAAACAGCAAAGAAAAGCGCGCAGAATAAGCTAAAATAGCGGTTTCTAATGTACGTGTAGGTTCAGGGCGCGGACGAGCTTACGCGCCCTGCTAGTTTCCGCAAGGGAAAATGGCGAAATGTGCACGAATTATGGCGGTGTTGCATAGCAAGTCGCATTCGAAAACATCCGCGGCGCCACAAGCTCGTCGGGACGGGGGCGGGGCGAGCTAAGCAGGCGTACTGGGCTGACGAACTCTTCACTTCGCGGCCGTTTCTATCGCTTTCTGGCCCGTTTTCGCTGCTTTATTCGACCTTATCCTCTCCAGCATATCTGCCAGCGTAGTGTTTCCCACTGAAAACTCAAAAACGAGATTTAACATGGACACTGCCTCTAACCGAGCCCTACCTTAGCTCAAGATGTTGATCTGAGCAACATTCAGCCCAGCTGATTTTCGCCTGCAGCGTATCCAAAGCGAGTTTTCTGATATCGTTAACGCATGCGGTAATGAGCCACACTTCTAGGTCAACAATGATAATGATAGGACACTTACACTCGCGACAAACCCACTCTTTGCGCTGACTGATATTCACCGGTTCTCCAAATTCATCATTAGCACGTACTACCTCTAATGATGGCGCTAAAGATAAATTTGATAAAATAAAGATAAAAGTTGGAATGAACATGGACGACGAGTTGGAAGAAGTCGGAAGGAGGAGGAGAGCAGCATGGGCAGCTTTTGGGACTCTCGAAGAAGCCACCGACCAACTGGTCGATCCACAACTTCGGTCTCACGTATTCGACTCAACAGTTCGCCCTGCACCCGGTTACGCAGCCAAAACGTTGGCCGACACAGCGTCCACGTCACCACCTTCGTAAAGTACCCCATAGAGCGCTTAGAAGTAATTTCTGAAGTATGATCGGCGCACTCAGCATCAAGCGGACTACGCAATCCAAGCCTTCTAAACACATCTCGCCTTCGTTATCCAGTGGAATATGCAGAGCCATATTTCGATGGACCGGCCATGTTATGTGGAGAGCCAACGATAGATGGACGAGAAGAGCGGTCGAATGGACTCCGATTGGGCGCTTCAGCCGTCGGAAGAGGCCACGTGTCGGATTCGAGACTGTTAATAAGCTGCCGCGGCAGCGAACATTTGCTTCCGGGCACACTGATCGTGATCGAGTGGCAAGACGAAACAGATACTCTGATGAACTCTTGGGACGATCCCCAACCCAAACTCATTCCATCCCCACCGACAGCTGAGGACGATCCCCTAAAGTGGGCGGAGTTGGTCCCTCCTAAGTTTGCTATTGGGAGGGACCAAAGTTGAGTTTTGCAGGGACTAGGTTGGCCGTGGTTGGTCCCTCTTAGGTTCGCTATTGGGAGGGACCAAAGTTGAGTTTTGCAGGTACTAGGTTGGCCGTGGTTGGTCCCTCCTAAGTTTGTTATTGGGAGGGACCAAAGCTGAGTTTTGCAGGGACTTAGTTGGCTCTGTGAGGCCGTTCTTAGGGAGCCAGGTCTCAAAACGCTTTCCATTCCGCTAGCTTCCTCGGTCGTTACGTGTTTACTGTGCTAAAACTGCTCAGTAGACTTACGCATCTCCTCATCTTTTTGTAACGAATCGCAACGGTATCAAAACGTTAATCAACACAAAATCAAACAAAAATTTACTTCCAATTAAATTCCCTTCAAAATCAATCCAAAACCCAAAAACTGTAAAAACGCTAACAACTGTATGAATCTCATACATGAAGAAAATGAGGTCTTCTGCCAAGCTGCAAGCAACAATTATACAGGTTTAACATATACAGGACTAACATTATACAGAAATGATATTTCATGATTCCACACTAAGAAAAACCAGCGGCCATGGATAGAAAATCTTCAAATGAAAGGCAAACAATCCTGGACAACCCGAAGGCTGCATTTAATGCAGGTCCCACAAAGTGAAATATGGAAGGCCAAAAACGTGCTCAAAAAGAGAACATACATGAAAATCAACAAGAATATAAACCAAATTGTTAAGACTTCGGCCTAGATGAGCTCCGTCTTCGACGTGCACTCATCATCACCGCGCAGTGGTGGACGGCCCATTCGCGAGCGCTCTCCTCTTCTGAAATATACTGCCCTTACTCGGGAGTGCACAAGCCCCCCTTTCCACCCGCACCCGCTGCTACATTACTGCACCACGGCGGCGCGGTCTGTGGGGCCCTCTCTCGTCCAATCTCTCCCACCCCATGTGGCAGGCATTGACTTCGTATGACAAACGTCCGATCGTCCGCATGACCGGACATCATGTGCAAAAAAGGTGAGTTTTTTTCGAAAATTTACACCGTTTTCAGTTGTATTGCTAATAATTTGAATGTCATCGTAATGGGTAGTGTATAGATGAACATCGATTCGAAACACTCAAATAATGTTCAGAAAGAATGACCCCCTCTATTGAAGCCCCCTCCCTTCAGAGGAGAATACATTGGAGACCCATTCCTATCGGGCGTGAACTGCTACGGGCTGCTCGAGATGTCGACACCCAAAACCTTGTTGACATTTCTAAAAGGTTAGGCTCCGCGGAAAAGGTTGAGGATTTGGCATTGCCACAAAATGCTATGGATTTCCTTGTAAGGATTTGAAAATTTTGGCCGCAGAAAAGGCATAAGATCTGGTTTTGCCCGAAAAAAGCTGTGAAATTTCTTCTGACGGATTTGGCACGCGACAAATCTTTCAAAATATTGTGAAGTTCCCGTTGTCAGATTTGTCAAGTAAAGAATTCTTTGGAACGTTTTGAAATTGTTGCAAATCGATTTGGCAGGCGTTCCATGAATAATCAAAGTCAAATCACGCGCCTGGAGGGATTTCGCGTCGAGTCTAATTCGGATGCAGGCTAAATCAGCGATAAAAATCTAGCAAACACAAGGAAACGCCGCAAAGACTTTGGCAATAAGTTGCATCAAAGTAGGTTGCCGTAATTAATCTTAGTTTTTCTTCGTTGCATTCATTTGTATGTATCTCAGGGCGAGGCACGACGCTGTGACCGGCCTTTCGACACTGCAGCCCCTTCCCTCCAACTTGAACGCAAGTACGGCTCTTCAGGTTCTCAGTGACTGTTCGCACCAGACGATTGGGAATTTAAAAGCTGGAAAACAATGATATCACTTATTATCTTACTATTCCGTTATTTACGAAATACTACTTGCTCATTCCTTTTTTTGTAATAGTTTGGGACTTTTGATGTGTTGAATAGTGAAAAATAGTTCACTGGTAGTGGAAGCACAGGACTGCTCTTACCCGCTCCGTCGGCTTCGGCGACCGGTGTGGGCGTGACTGATCAAAGGACGCGTCAATCCCTCCAGGCGCGTGATTTGACTTTGATTATTCATAGTGCGCCTGCCAAATCGATTAGCAACAATTTCAAAACATTCGCAAGAATTCTTTAATTGAAAAATCTGACAAAAGGAATCTCACGACATTATATGACTTTGTAAACGGCCAAACCCATCTGCGAAAATTTCACAGCATTTGAAAAAATTCGTTAATTGCCAAATCCAACAAGGGGAACTTCACAATATCTTGAAAGATTTGTCGCCTGCCAAATCCGTCAGAAGGAATTTCACAGCTTTTTTCGGCAAAACCAGATCTTTAAAGGCAGTGTTCACGATAAATCTCGTTCTCGAGGTCTCGGTGATACACACTAAGTTGGCAGATGCTGGAGAGAACAGGGTCGAAGAAAGCAACGAAAACTGGCCAGAAATAAATACAAACGGCTTTGAAAGCTCTCCCGGTGCGCCTACCTATCCCGGTCCGCCCCCCAATCGGACGAGCTTGTGGCGCCGCACACGTTTCGATGCCAAATTGCCAAGCAACTCTGCCGCAGTTAGTATTATCGATTCGCGCAGATTTCGCGATTAGCGCGCGCTTGCCGAAATCAGCAGGGTACATGATTCTCGTCCACGCCCTGAATTTAGAAACCGTTATTCTGATTTATTCTGAACGTTTGTCTTCCCTGTTTCTTCACTATTAGTTACCTCACGACCAAACAATCCCATTTTTTTGTCGAACTCGAGTGCGATATTCATCGTGAACACTGCCTTTAACCTTTTCTGCCGCCGCTTCCCGAAGCACCAAGTCTCGAATTGGCAGAGTATGACAAAGACTCCAGGTGTATTGAAAATGTGTGGGGGGACTCACCGTTTTTCTACTTTCCAGATGCTTTTTCTTCAAATTTTAGGGCAAAATACAACTTTCCCTTCGATTATGTCTCAACGTGCAGCATGTTTAGTGCGAATACGCAACCACACAAGTCTTTTTCCACTGCCATGCACTGTAATCTGAATGCGCCTCCGTATTTTAGAAGCAGTGTTCACGATGATTTTTGTTCCCGAGATTCTCACTCGAAACAATGCGTTGGCTACCAAGTGTTACCAAGATTACAAAGAAACGGCGAGAAACGCACTAAATCGTCTTGTTTCAGAGATATTATTCTCTGGCCTGGACTAGTTGTTCGATTGGATCAACATATTCACGGTGTTTGTCACCGGTGAAAAATTGGGCTAACCAAAAATGGAAGAATATTGTAAGCAAAACAGTACTAGTTAGGGTCCGAAGGAAAGAACGGAGCAACACAAAATAGAGAATTACAAAAGGCGGGTCCACAAACGATTTCATTGTCAAAACAAACAGTTCGACTGAGAGTAAAGAAGCGGAGTGAGAGTAAAGGATTTCGTGCCCTTCTGGTGCGTTTTTCTCTTCTTCGTTATGTCAGTTCTACTCGGGGGCCAAACAATCGATTTAGCTATTAATCTCAGAATCTCAGATCTTTAAGGGCAGTGTTCACGATAATTTCCAATTTTGAGATTATCCGCTATATTGATTGAGCGGCTCCCGGGCAAAACTTAAATGGCGTAGAAATTGAGAAAAACGCACCAGAAGTACACGAAATGCTTTAAGGCAGTGTTCACGATAAAAACCATGTCTGATTTTTTGGTGGAGATCGACAGCTGCGGGGCCTAGCGCAACCCTAACGTTGAAAAAACTAAGAAAAATGAGCTTGGAACGGTCCCCTACGGCCCCAAAGTTGGACACCCGTCAGCTCGTCACACCTAGATGCACTTTCCACGTCCACCGACGTGAACAAATGAATGTTCGAGATTGTGAGATGAGCGATGGTTTCCGATCAATAGCCCCGTTCTACCCTTCATTCTCAACTTCTCTCTTTACTCAGGTCAGCTCGCATACATCGGCTGCAAAAGACGGAAGTTATAGGCCTCGGACAACTCGTCCACCATGCTTCCCTAGCTCAATTTTCGAGGGACCATAACTCCGTTCCCAGAAGGTCTTGTACGATTCCAGGGACATCATTGAAATCAGCATGGGGCCGTTTTCAAGATAGGCAAAAAAACAAAAAACGATTTCCATCGTGAAAACTGCCTTTAAAGGCAGCATACACGCTCGTAAACGTGATTGAGATAACTACGGAAATAGAATCGTACGGCCCAGATCACAACGCCTACTCACATTGAAGCGTCAAAAACGACCCACAATGCCGCTACATGAGTTTAGAAGTTGGCCCGCCCTGTATCTTCACGCCCCATTTATTTGCTCTTTCCCTCCAATGCAAGGTTGCTGGGTCATCTTCACCGTCGGTACTGTTGGTAGATTGCCTAACAAGTGAATAACAGACGTCACTGATGGTGAAGATAACCCAGTAACCCTGCGTTGGAGGAAAAGAACAAATACAGGGGGCGTGAAAATACGGGAGGGGCCAAATTTGCTACTCCTGTAACGGCATTGTGGGTCGTTTTTGAAGCTTAGAAATCCGTATTCGTTGTAATCTGAGCCATACCATTCTATTTCCGTAAATATCTCAATCACGTTTACGAGCGTGTATGCTGCCTTTAAGTATCACCCGCCTCTTGAGTATCATAGGAAGTGTTTGTTGTGACAATGAAATCTTTTGTGGACGCGTCATTTGCAATTCTCTATTCTCTATTGCTCCGTTCTTTCCCTAGGGCCGTAAATAATCCTGCTTGATAAATATTCTTCTATTTTCGATTGACCCAATTCTCCACCGGTGACACCACAATGAACATGTTCATCCACTCGGACAACTATTCCAGGCCAGGGAATAATGTCACTGAAATATGACGTTTCAGTGCATTCCTCGCCGTTTCTTCGTAATTTTGGAAACACTTGGAGGCCAACGCATTGCTTCATGTTAAAAACTCGGGCACGAAAATCATCGTGAACATTGCCTTTAAGAGGAGCTGCTTGTGGGGACGAAGGAATTCTTTCAAGAACTTCACAACACTGTTGCTCCATTCTAACCTTTGGATCCTACCTAATGCTGTTTTGCATAATATAGTCCCTCATCTTCATTCAGCGGTCGCGACCGCCGAGACCTCATTGTCCAGGCCAAGCAATTCTTTGACTGAAATGAGGCGTTTTTAAGAGTTTTTTCATCATTTTTTCGTGGTTCCTGTAACACTTGTCGAACAGCCCCTTTTTTCGTGTGAGAAACTCAGAATCGAAATTCATAGTGCACAACGCAACATGAAGAATGTACAGTTAGTTCGAATGAGACCGTCCGCCCACGCGGTCGGGGTAGGTGTTAAGCGACCGTCGCGAAGACATTTTTCGAAAGAGCATTCTCACGGCTGCAAACAGCTAAATGGGATTTTATTGTCTATCTGTCTAATATTTCCTCTAATCGATTTACACGTCCGAGAAAATGTCTTCACGCCCACCGCTAGTCACGCAGGCTGACTGCATGGGCGAACAGTATCATTGGGACAGACTAGAAGCAGCGGCAGCTTTTAAGTTGCCATGAACCTCGCTGCTAACCCCCCTCCATACAAACTCTATGTCCACGAAATCGATCCAACAGCTTTTTATTTGGCTGCTTCTGGAGACCTGGTATCTTTATGAGACCTCTTTCACGCTCCTTCGGAAGACCTCCAACCCTCTAAGATCTCTCGCACACTTTTTTAGAAGCACTTTTTCTCCTCCTAATTCTCTTGCAGGCTCCTTATAGAGCTCTGCTCCAGAAGAAATTGTGTGGAAGTTACCGAGAATCTACCTTGAACCTGAATTTTACCGAGACATTGACGCAAACTATCGCTAGGTCGGGAACTATTGCGAACATAATGCGAAATCACAGTAGAACTACCCAGCGGCTGCCGCAAAATTACCGGAAACGAAAAAAAATTTATGAGAAGAAGTGAGCCGCGATTTTGCCGCGGATTTATCGCGAATATACGGTGATAAGACAGCCATAATTGCTGCGAGAGTGCCCCAGGGCAACAAGAATGGAAAAAATTTAGAAAATAATACCTGATAATTTGTCTCAGTCCTTTCGTGCTCTAGATTAATACTGCAGAAATCGGTTGGCCCTCCTTGTTTTTCTGCCATCAATGGTTTCCCTAAAAAATGCTGGTTGAAAAAATAAGCTAAATTTTCTATCACACGACAAGATCTGCGCGAATTTCAATAAAACTTCAAAAGTACAAAATGGACAAGCAAGAAGTTCAAAAGTTCTCAATTATAAAAACAAAAACAAACATGAGCCACCATCAAAAGAAGAAATGAAGAATTCCAGTCGATGTTTCAGCGACCCCTATGATTGGTCCACGTGTCAGTTTGGGGATGCTCCCCTGTGTTCACTGGGAGTTTGAGTGAGCCCGTAGGTTTGGGGACGCTCCCCCGCAATCGATCGAACACATCCAGCAAAGGAGGGACGAATACCCTACCAAGTCCCTCCCAAGGGGGAGGGGCTAGAGGATGCATGTCGGCGGCCAACCAAGGTTGTGTTTAGTCCCTAATGACGTGGCCACGGCCGTCGGGTTGGGGACGATCCCCCGAGTACATCAGAGTAAGCACCACGACAAACATTTATGACAAGCACAAGCACCGAAAAAACATGCGGAAGCCGGAAACTACAAGAAGAGTGTTGCTTTCCTGTTTGGCTATGTTATACTTATCCGCTGGTTCTAAATCAAATTTACTCTATTGAGAAAGTGTGGGTAGGATACGCGGCATATGCGCGCCGACGCACGCGATTAACGGCAATAAATTTCGTTCGGAAACAGAGAATGTGCACCTGCATCTCTGTGTCAGCTCAGCGTTGCCCGAGGGTAGACTGCGTACCAGCCAACAGCGGAGGCGCTGATGACATGCAATCCTCGCGTCGAGTAATCAGCTAACAACCTTTATTCACTAACCTTTATTCGGAGGAAAAATTACTGTTGTCGATCGCGTACGTGTGCGCGCGTATGCTGTCTCTTTCTCCCTTACACTTTCTCGACACCTCCCCTCGCTCCGCTCAAGCAAGCGAAGGAAAAAACTAAATTTGCCTCTGGAACACAGGATATATTTCTTTTCTTTCCTATGATTACTAATTTTCTTCCAAAAATATTGAATCCTCTCGCATTTTTTCTTCGTCTACCTTGATCTGCTTCAGTCGCGAAGGCGTGCTCCTCTACGAAACGATTAATTGGGTTTACTCCTATTTGTACTCTATTTTATCAATTTTGCACAATACATTATAACAGAATAGGTTAAAAATGCGACACTAATCTAATCAAAGCAATGAGAATCAAAAAGGTGCTACTTAGATTGTTGAAAGACTGGGCATGCTACACCATCGTCCTCCCTCCGCGCTCTCTCTCTGTCTCTTCCCCTCGCCCCGTGCACGCACGCGCCTGAACCATGGGAATATCGCCCTGGCGCAGACTATATGTATTCACACTGATAAATCTGATCCCGTCAAATGTTGGCTTTCATCACAAATGGGCAATTTACCCAGAGGTTTCATGAGCTGTTCCTTTTTTTTCTCGTTTTAAGCATGTATAGAATCGTATAGCAGATTTATCTATTCACTCAACATTTGGCATACAAATTAACCACCGCGAACTGAAAGAAAATGAAATCTCGTTAAAAGAAACTAACAAACAACAAGGCTTTCCACTCGTAAATCGCAGCATGACAAGCATAGCTAATTTGTAGACAAGCAGCGACAATTAAACAACCGGGGAAATACTACAAGCAAAAGGATTTATGAGATCTGAAACATGAGAAAAGCGGAGAGTTACTGTCAACAATTGAAGGCAGCATACACGCTTGCAGATACGGTTTATGGTGAGCCCGTTCGGCTCCTATATACTAGAGTGAGGACTTTTTAAAAAGAGAACGAACGAACGAATTTCGAATAAATTCGTTCATTTTTTATTTTGAACGAACGAATTTCGAATAAATTCGTTCATTTTTTATTTCGAACGAACGAATTTCGAATAAATTCGTTCATTTTTTATTTCGAACGAACGAATTTCGAATAAATTCGTTCATTTTTTATTTCGAACGAACGAATTTCGGATAAATTCGTTCATTTTTTATTTCGAGCGAACGAATTTCGAATAAATTCGTTCATTTTTTATTTCGAGCGAACGAATTTCAAATAAATTCGTTCATTTTTTATTTCGAACGAACGAATTTCGAATAAATTCGTTCATTTTTTTATTTCGAGCGAACGAATTTCGAATAAATTCGTTCATTTTTTATTTTGAACTAACGAATTTCGAATAAATTCGTTCATTTTATTTCGAACTAACGAATTTCGAATAAATTCGTTCATTTTTGATTTCGAACGAACGAATTTCGAATAAATTCGTTCATTTTTTATTTCGAACGAACGAATTTCGAATAAATTCGTTCATTTTTTTATTTCGAGCGAACGAATTTCGAAAAAATTCGTTCATTTTTTATTTCGAACGAACGAATTTCGAATAAATTCGTTCATTTTTTATTTCGAACGAACGAATTTCGAATAAATTCGTTCATTTTTTTATTTTGAACGAACGAATATTCCAAATTCGAATGACGAATAATTTAAGCATCCATAGCAATATCGCGCAACTATGTACGAAGTGAGCGGCAATAACAAGTTGAATTCTTCTTCTAAAGCTTCATTTCCACCTACAAATGAAATTAATTAGGCACGACTCATCTCTAAACCTGTACGGGCTACAACGCAAAGAATGCTACAAAATCATTTTTTTCGCTCTAGCTTAGCCTCAGGAGCTTATTCGAGGTGCTGAACATGAATAAGAGGTCCACTTTCGGTGCTTCGAAAGATCACGGTGAGTATAGGGTAATTATATCGTTAAGTCTCCGATATTACTGAAATTTTGCCTAGAGAACCCACCCCTAAACCTTTACAGATAAAAAGGAGCTCGACGCTCACTCCGATCTTCCCACTTTCCCGGAGACGCGATATAGGCGAGTACTTGCCCTTCTGACACGAGAGCGTGCCCATCACGGGCAAAGCGTGCCCCCTGAAAGATGCTGGACGCTCAAGACGCTAGTTTCCAAGGGAGGCATACGACGCGGTTCGGAGCCAGGACACGGATGAAGGCAATGATTTCTGTTCAATTGCCCAATTTCGCGATACTTGGCTCCGCCTGGACGCTGAAGGCCCTGCTCAATCGCTGGTGGCCCCAGTTGGTGCTCGGTACACTGGCCGGGTCGCGTGTTGGCGTGCGGCCGCGTCGTGCACCGGTGCGTGAGTACATTTTTGAAAACAAAAAGCTGAGAGGGGCTTATCACCAGGGCAGGAAGCAGCTACTCGCCCACGACAGTCGCTACTGCCCCCGCGATAGCTACTACCGTGGGCGACAAAACTTCGGATTTTGCGCTCCACGGCCACTATCCCGCTGGCGGCTTTCAGCGGGGCGTGGAGCGCGTTTTCGTCTGAGCCATTAATCCTTCACAAATTGCGAAAAGGATAAGAGATTCTTAATCCACAGCTCAGAAAAGCCTCTTGGCGAAGTTTTAGCCAAATCGGTGCTATCACTAGAAGGGGGGGGGGCAGTACCAATTGCCATCCCACTAGGGCTCGCCCATTTTTCCGTGCCGCCGCGCAATTATAACACCAATCTGGGGTTTTCTCCCCTGCCAGAAGCGTTGCGGCGCGGAGAAATTGGTGTAGCCATATGCAGTGGACAAGTGGCCCAGACTGGCGAGATAGCACGGCCAAATCTAAAACGTCGACGCGGCACGGCACCGTGCCGCAACCTTCCGTAACACTGGAAACGGATGTCAAATCTGTGCTTAGCACCCCCAAAGGTTGTTATCGCGGCTACTTGGCCACCTCTATTTCTCCTCGCCGCAACGATTTCGGAGGGGAAGGAAAGCCCCGGGTTGGTGTCACAGGTTCGTTGGATATACCTGATTGGGGAATGGTGAAGGTTTCCTATAGATTTGCAACTTCGACGTTTTCTTAATCCTCTTTTTCTTGCATTCAATGTATTTGTATTTTTAATCATTAAAATTTTGAAACATTTTTTCCGTTAGATGACCTCCTTTAGAAATTCACTATTCTTAATGAAATGATCTGCGTAGGTCATGATGAATTTCCTTTAAGCTGTCTTGGAGTCAAAATTTCTCGGAAAATTTTTTGGAAAACTACCTGTTCTTCGCTCATACCATTTTTACCCTTTTGGATGGATCTTTGAAAAGAGCTGTTTCCGAAATATTCATGAAATTTTGCGTCAAATAATGTTTTCAATTTGAGAAAATACGTTCCCAATCTCTAAACCGATTTCAGTTTATGAATTAACGTTTCTTTCACTAAAAGCAATCAGTTTTTCGTCCATAACTTTTTTACTGTAGGAGACAGCCCTCTCGTGAAGGTTGTTTTCGGAATCCACATAAAATTCTGCATCGAATAGCGTTTCCAGTTTGAGTAAAATATTTTCTCGATCTTTCAGCCTAACCCATTTTACGAAACAACGGTTTTTCGCCTATAACTCTTTAACCGTTGAAGATAGGGTTTTGGTGAAGGTTGTTTTTGAAATCTACGTAAAATTCTGAATCGAATGACATATCGGGTTCCTAACTTTGCTTGCCCCGTAACTCAGCCAGGTCGATGAAGCCCATTTTCATAGTTATCTCCATAGGGTGCTCTCGCCTCTATGGTTCAAATGAGAGACGCAGAGTTCTGCCGGAGCCAACAACGGGTCTCGGCTTCACCGACCTGGCTGGCTTATGAAGCAAGCAAAGTTAGGAACCCGATATGTCATTCGACGCAGAATTTTACGTAGATTTCAAAAACGACGTTCACCAAAATCCTATCTCCAAAGGTTAAAGAGTTATAGGCGGAAAACCGGTGCTTCGTAAAATGGATTAGGCTGAAGGATCGAGAAAATACTTTTCCAAACTGGAAGCACAAGTTTACGCAGGATTCCATCGAGATTTTGAAAAAAAGCTTCACCAAAGGTCGACCTCTAAGCACAGAAAAGTTATGGACGAAAAACCGATAATTTCAGACAAAAAAAAATGGACTTTATAAACAGAATTCGGCTGGAAGAAGGAGAACTTATTTTTCAAAACTGAAAGCGTTTTTCAATGCAGAATTATAGGTGAATACCGAGAACAACTTTCACCAAAGGTCTATCTTTGAGCACAAAAAAGTTATGAACGAAAAATCGGCAGTGACACCCACCCAATCTTGAAAATGACTTGCATGAGTGTTGGGTCACTTTCATTCTTTTTCGGGCCGTTTCGCTGGTTGTCACCGGTTCTCCCAATGGTGAAGGTTCCCCACTTCACCTGCCCAGGGGTGAAGGTTGGTGAAGTACACGGCTCCACCCAACGAAGCTATGGTTGGTGTTATCATTGCATTGCGCGGCGGCATGAAAAAATGGGCGTGGCCAAGTTTGATTGCCATGTGGCTCCCCCTGTTAGAACCGCCCTAGTAGCCTCATCAGACGGTGTCGGGAAAAAATTTAGCTCTTGCGTTCGGAAAAATGGAACAATGGTGTAGTGAAGAAAATGAATTAAGTCTTGAAAGATATGTCGATTCCTTCATACGGAGCTGATTTTCATATTTTTTGTTAAATCAGCTCGGGAATTCAAATTCGAATAACGTTCGAATATTCACCTCGGCGAATAATCGAATTTGAATAATGTTCGAATATTCACCTTTTCCGAATAGTCGAATTCGAATAATATTCGAATATTCACCTCTTCCGAATAGTCGAATTCGAATAATATTCGAATATTCACCTTTTCCGAATAGTCGAATTCGAATAATATTCGAATATTCACCTTTTCCGAATAATCGAATTCGAATAATATTCGAATATTCACCTTTTCCGAATAGTCGAATTCGAATAATGTTCGAATTTTCATCTTTTCCGAATAGTCGAATTCGAATAATGTTCGAATTTTCATCTTTTGCGAATAGTCGAATTCGAATAATGTTCGAATTTTAATCTTTTGCGAATAGTCGAATTCGAATAATGTTCAAATATTCACACTTCGAATATTCGAATGTTCGAATAAAAATTCGTTCGGAAAATTCGAATATTCGATCCTCACTCTACTATATACCACAGCACCAACGCTTCAGAAGCGCGGAGAACTACCCAGAATACCGAAACTTGAATAATCCTGAGTCATCAGCCTCCTAAAAGCTTAGTACACCCTCCACTTGTTCCAAATGAAACTTGTTTCGAATATCCGAATTTTCGACTAAAGTCGGATATCAATTTTTTTCGAATTTTCGACTGTAGCCGGGTATCGGACTTTTTCCAATATTCGACTTTTCCACTGTAGTCGGATATCACACCTTCTCGAATACACGACTTTTCGACTGTAGTCGGAAATCACACTTTTTCGAAAAGTCAACTTCTCGAATAAAAAGTCGACTTTTGTATCGGACTGAAAGTTGGATACTAATTCGATTATTCGATTCGAAAAAAGTATAGTACACCCTCAAATATGAATTTTGGGATTTTCATCTAATTTTGTGGGAGACCCATTTTGCATAGCAAATGCCAAGTGCGGGATCTCTATCCTTCCAAACAGGCGAGATATAGACAACAACCACGGGGCCGACCCCAATAAACACTACCATAAGCCGCACCCTTTCTTTGATTTTTGAACTTAATTGCGGCTAGATGGATGGATGAATTTGAAATGAGCCTTCGGTTTCCACTTCTCTCAAAATCCGATTTCTTTCAAAAACTTCAATTCTGACAGTTCGAGACCTGCCCACGCCAGTCATCACACCTAAATTAGTTGAGGGGTAGAGACTGAGTTAGGCCGTAGTTATACACCAGCGGAATGAAAACGACCCGCGATAACATTGCCACCCCTTGCCGCGTGGATCAGGGACTCGTCTGCGATGTTGCGCCTTTGACGCAATATTGCGGACTAAAAATTCCCATGAGTTTCAAGTGTATTTTATCGATATTTCACGCTTCTATCACTTGTTTATTGCAGAAAGTCACTATAAATCTATTGCTCGTGTTATAGCAGTGCTCGTCATGTCGTTTTGGTGGTATTTCAAGGAGTTTAGATCTGAAAAAAAAAATCAGCTGATGGAAATTGGCAGATTTCCAACGGGGTAGGTCCCGCAAGGATACAGTATGCAGCGCCTTGGCGTGTATAACTGCTTGGTGCGGGCTTCCAGTGCGTATTCCTGGAAAAACTCTTCCTTTTGGCATGCCTCAGCAGTTAGGATGCACCAAGTGGTAGTTGTCTTGCTATTTCCGCAGCGTCCGCTGGTGTATAACTACGGACCTAACACCTTGCAAAAGAGGAAGGGGGTGGGAGGGGTTGGGGTGGGTCTGACCTGCATGGAAACCCCTAAAACGTGCAGTCACGACAGTCCACGAGACCAAAGTCCGAAGAAGATTACTGAAAGTGGCAACGTAATGCCACTAAATATGCCAACACGCATAGGCAAACAAGCAAAGCTTTGCAAGAGGTATTGCAAACGTCGACGTTGTGTATGCGACAACTGAATGAGACGCGCGCGCCTATCGTGGTTCAGAATTGCTTGTTATTGACTCATCAGTTGAACATTGTAAGCCGAGAGTCAAATCTGGGTGGCCAATAGAATCTTGCCTAAGGTCTTGCCCAGGTTACATGCCTTGATACTAATTCAGCATAGACGACGAACCGACCAGCATACCGAAATTTGCAGCAATGACTCGATAGTCCATGTGCGTCTTTCTTTGCTGCACTCATATTGGCTTCCCCTTGGCTTTCGCAATGGTATTTTTATAACGAATTTGTTTGCTACCAAACCACTGCGACACATGGGAGACAATAATGCTACACTATCAGGCAAACGCGAAAAGCTGCCCTGCCGACTGTGCCAAGTAACTACGTAAAAAGTTTACGATAGTATGAGAATAATCGAGGGCATTGTCGATAGTCGCACTTGAGAAACCACTCAACTGGCCATAGCCACAACTGAATCATTTTCTCTGGGGCACTAATAATGCCACACACGAAGCAAGATTCCTATATTAACAACACCCAAAAAGGAGAAAACGTTCTACTTTGCCTTCATCGATTTGGAGACTTTCGATTGTGTTCTCCCTCCCCCCGAGATGATCTGATATGCTAAGCAAGTATATTCTCTTCTTGAAGCACCCAATAGTTGGGCGCCAATTCTAAAATCGCTCGAACAGTCGCCTAGAGGTGGCCGCAGGTACATCGGGAGAGCTGTGCACCAAGGCTTGGCCCGGCATCCGCTTTTGTTCTTGAATGCTGTCACAAAAAACCTGCAGAGGCTGGCATCGCGGTTGCTGTTCTATGTGGGCGATGTATGGTTTCCGCTTTCGATTTAGTCTGACGCAGGACCAGGCGGCTGGCCGTGCGGTGTTGGTGGCATCACAGGCCAATATGATTTCGATCGCGCGCGGTGATCTACCGTCGAAGCCCCATCCATTTATCAGCCTAAAATGATTACGTGAACTCTAATACTGGTGTCGTATGGTAAGTGTGATCTCGACCCACAAGAATAATCTTGGAATGACAGTTTAGCGCAGCTTGGCCTTCCGCTCACCAAGTACGTGACGAGAGACGCGTGTGGGCACTATAAAAGTAGATAGGACGGTTCTAGCGCGTACGGACGCTTTTAAACAGACAAGATCGACAGCAGCATCTGATGACAACGTTCATGAGATCAATGTTCCCGCCGAAGCGGCATGGTTCAAATGGCGCTCAGCGACCGGAGTCCGAAACGAAGATTACCGACCAACTGAAGTCCATGACCTACACTTTTGTACTTACGAGTTGCCGCATTTAACAGTGCCTAGTGTTGGCCTACGGCAAAGTAGGCAGAACGTATGAGCGTCACGAAAACAAGTATACTACAATGGAGCGCTGATATCACACTTCTCGAGTACGCTTACAAAGGCGTGACTTGGCTTAATCGACTGGCCTAACACTGAGGCCCCGTCAGACTCGGTTGAAAAAACCGACTGAATCCGGGGCGGAAAAACCGACCTCGGGTGCATTGAACCTGCCCGTGTGCGCGCGTGGAACACCAGCATCGACTGTGTGGATTGCGGACGCAAGCAGACGGTCGCAGACGGAATCATTGGGTGGATTTTCTGCACCCGTCTGTCACTATGCCGGTACGTATCGACCGGGTGGGAGTCAGTCGATCGAGGTCTCTGACGGGGGCCTGACGCGGTCATTCCGCTTTTTCACCCAGGTGTCCCGTCCCAGAAGTCAGCTGTATTCATTCGTCACGGTCTTCAGTCACGATATGAACACAGTCCATCCATCTGTCACTATTCTATTTCCTGCGAAGTAAATCATCGTGTGATCTCTTTCGATGCCGAGTGACTTCGAATCCTCTTTTACCACATCCGTGCAGAACTTTCGCCAAGTCCAGATGGCCGTTTCCAAACTGGATTTGGGAGCAATTTGGAGCGTGTTGAGCAAGATCGTTTGAAGTTCATCTTAGTATATGTTCGAGTAGTCAAAGTCGACCTTCCGTTGCCGCTTAAGAAGGCGTTGGGAGATGCAGACACCTTCCTCGCGTCACACGTTGATGTACTGTATCGATTTCTTTATAAAGGTCTTCGTTGTAACATACCCGCAGCCAGAAATATCCAGGCAAACGTCTGAACAGCTCCCTTTCCGTGCAAAAACCTTTCCATCTTTGGTGCTGCCCACGTGAAGACGAAAAGAAGCGACACGGCGTTGCCCAAAATCCTATAAAGCTTCGTGAATCAAGATTCCGATGATAAGGTCATATTCTGTGCAGTAAAGGTGATTCCGGCCTGATTCATGATCGCTCTTGATGCTGAAGTTATAACCTGAAAACCAAATGTGTGGCCGAACCAGCAATTGTTGGGAACGTTGCACAGCGATCTGGAGTCTTCTGATTTGTACTCAGAGAATCGTCGGGAAATTCTCGTGAACGAAAGCAGAACTTCTCTCGAAACAACTGGGGAACTTCCCCCGAATCGAGGGGAGGCGAAGGAGACCTCCGAACAGCAGGTCTTCCCTTGTTCTTCCGATCGTCAGTCTTCCCCAAGCTGACGCAACCCGACACCGATTGTTCATTAATTTATCAGAAGTCAGCTTGCCGGATTTCGCTGGTTCCAACAGTTTCCTGCTCTTCGGAAACAGTATTAGGGCCAAAAATACTTACCTTTGTCAAAAGGTTCAGAGAAGCTTGTTATCTCCACTGAAATCCGGACAGAGATACCTTACACAGTCCTTGAGTGGCGAATCTGCCTCCGAGTGATGACGACCAAATCAAGTCTACTGTCCTCGAGAAGTTTCCCACAGATATCTGAGTATCTGTCACGATTAGTCAAGCGCACGATCGAGAAGCGCAGCCATCGCACCATCTGTACGGACCCTGCAGCAAAGCGGGGCAAACGAGAAGGAATACGAAGAGGAGATTCGTAGAAGAAGACTTTAGAGAGTGACAACCAAGGATCGCACAAGTAATGTGATCCTGAATAGTTTTGACGCTTCTAACGGAGTAGGCGCTGTGGTGGGATCCGTGTGGGTCCATTTACCTTGTTACCTCTAGTAGGTCGACGAGCGTGCATAACTTCTCTGACGTAAAGCAAATCGCTTCCCATGCAAACAGGGCCTTCACAAGAAATGATGAGGTTTTGGGCCATTCCTCCTCTCACATCACCTGCCTTGGGTACTGATGCATGGTCCACGAACAGAATACCTCAGCATGAGCAAGTGACGATGTCTGGTGAACTCCAAAAACCTTTCCTTTTCTTTGCAGTCACCTCATGAGGTCTACACTAGGGAGTCTGTACATCTACAGCTACTCTTGAACGTCATAGGGTGCACTACTACATTTGAAGGCAGCCAGCAAGCAGTAGCCATATGAGGTGTATCTGGAAACAGTTTCACGATATCTAGCGCCACCTAGCGTAGGATGAATTCGTTCAGCTTGTCGTATCATAAGCAATAGCGCTTCATGAAAAACTGTCCAGCAAGTTGAGGCGCATCGGGCGATGTTAGAGAACCATCGTGCGATCTATTGCCGTCCAGCCTGGAGCAAGGCAACGGCTCCGATTCCTCGATCACGCGTCTTTTATCCAGAGCGATTTTCCAATGCTTCTGTAACGCAAAGAGACAATAGATGGAACGGACTTTTTGAAGAAGAACAAAACCTTACGCACCGCCTAATATTCTTCCCTCAGCCTCTTATAATCTTGGAGAAACAAGAGCACTATCGGACTTCTCTTCCTCACCTATAATCACTGCGCCAATATATATTGAAAACAGCAAGAATTACAGAAATGCACTAACTGAGATTCGCATTGAGATTCACATCCATGAGTAGCTTGAGAAATACACTCTTCTGTGGGAACGACATTCGCATAACTTGAGATCACCGTCCTCAAGTCTCGGCATCTCTGGAAACAAACACGCAAGTAGTGGACATTTACAACTGAAAAAGAACATCTCTCACCTCATACATAGTGGACATTTACAACTGAAAAAAAAACATCTCTCACACCTCATTACAAAAAAGTCCTCTTTGCTTTTATCCTTCGTCCACCCCCATAGGGTTTCACACATATGTGGTAGTTTACACATGGATCCAGACACAGGAATTCCACATCACGTAAAACCCTGAGAAAGAGAACGTCACGCTTGTTAAGTGTAAGACAGCAAAGCAGAATATGAAGTAAAACTTGCCTCAATTCTAGTGTACCGCTTCCTTGACTTGCAACCCATGCAGCGGTACACTTTGCTCTCACGCTTCACACGTTGCAGTGCAAATGTATAACATAGTGGTTGGTCAGGAATTCGGTAGATAAGGACAGGATTCAGACCTCGTTTGCTCACGTCGGGAATGCCGAAGTAGCTTCCCTGCCGCTCTGCAATAAACTGGTTTCGTCTAACGTAAAGCCGATGGAGCATCTGCTGGATAATCATTGCCATCGTTCAAGATAGGCGCTAGATTGTGTTTTCCAAATTGTTGCTTCTCATTATGTTGAACACTTAGGGGTCGTTTACACTTCCGCCGCTGAGCGGCGCGGCGAGGTGCTATCCTATCATATTGATCGTGCCGCGCCGCATGATCATTATTACGGAAATGCACTGTGCCGCGCCGCTCGGCGGCGGGAGTATAAACGACCCCTTAGAGGCAGTATTCGCGATAAATCTTATTTTCAAGGTAAAACACTACGCTGGTAGATGCTGGAGGGAGTAGGGTCCGAAGAAAGCAGCGAAAACGAGCCAGAAATCGATAAAAACGGCCGCGGGCAGATTTCGTTAGCACAGTACGCCTGCTTAGTCCGCCCGCCCCCTCGCTTTCTGACGAGCGTGGGGTTTCGCGCACGTTTCCGATCCTCAAGAAACTCCGCCATGTACAGCCTGATCGCTTCGCGCACACTTCGTTTTTAGCGCGCGCTTGAGGAAACTAGTAAGGTGCTTAAGCTCGGCCGCGCCTTGAACTCTGTACGTAAGTCAGAAACCGCTATTCTGGCTTATTCTAAGCGCTTCTCTTCGCTGTTTCTTCATAATTCCTTAACTCACAACCAATAACCCCATTTTCGAGTCGAACTCGAATACGGTATTTATCGGTAACACCGCCTTTGAGGGTAGAACAACTCATGCATTAACTCAATGATAATAAACCTTCCATTAGAACTTCCTCCCATGGAGCATCGTCTTCACCTCCTTGTATTTGTTCTGCAAAGACTAAAATTTTCGTATCTATGAAGGATTAACAAATATGAGCGAATATGGGCTTAGAAAGACGAGGATATCGCGACCGACACAAGTCTACCGAAACAGCGTTCTTTAGGAAGAGGGGTTTGAAAGGTAAACAATATCCACTTTTGGTACTCTTTTGTATTAGACGACACACTAGGGCATGGCTCCATAGGATTAGCAAACTTTTCGACTTAACATATCGCTCGGATAGTGACATAAGGTTTCTGAAGAAGACCAAACCACTCGATGGCTCAAGTGGCACAAATGAAAGCTAATAAGATGGTACCATAATATTGGGTCGTCTAATCCGAAGGAGTACCCACTTTTTTACGACTTAAAACATACCATCAATGTGTCCGAACAGAGCATCGATGGAGGAGCAGCCGCTAACAGCTGAAATTGTTACATTTACGAATAACTGACAACCCGTAGGAACACTCTTTGTACTAGAGCATGAGCTAGAGCATATCTCCCCACGAGTACATGCACCCACCTGCCTGTTCAAGGTCCTCCTCCTCTCGCTCTTGATCCAAAAGATTCTGAAGCGCTTCTGATAGGTTTATATCCGTCATTCGACACTTCTATAAACAAAAGATGGCCTATTATTTCTAACCACAGAAACGGTCCATGGCTCACTTCGTTGCTCAATCTCCTTCTTTTTGTCCTTCGTCCACTTCCACGGCCCACATACATGATCTATGCTGCACGGGTCACATTCGAACTCAACATTGCGAGCTACGTAAAAAATCGAAAGTCTTTATTGTAGAGCCACGACACAGAGGCAAAAACCTACCTCAATCTTGGTGTAGACGTTGGCTGCTTTCTTGCAACCCAGGCACCGATATATCTTGCTATAGCGCTTCTCGCGCTGAAGCGCAAACGCATAACAACGAAACTGTCCCGGAATTCTGTATATCAGGACCGGATTCAGACCTCGCCTGCTCATCTCAAGTACGCCAACAAAGCCACTGCTCTGCTCTAAATGCACTCACTGCACCACCTTACTTGAGCGCTCGTATGAAACGTTCTCACTTACCAATCCTTTGTTCCTCCAACGTTATATTACCATTGTGGTCGGCTGCTACAGAACCACCAATTTTCTCTTCCAGTCCGTTGAATTTATCGCAGTTTACCTCAAGTGCTCCATTCGTTGGTACTTCAAATGCATAACCGTCCTCCTCCTTGTCTGCCACTTTCTCTAGAAACTAAAATTGTAGTCAGGTCATCATCATATCATATGAAAAAAAAAACGCGCTTAAATTCCTAATCATGATTCATCGACTGTTTTTAGAACTTCTTGACCCCATGTATTAATCAGAAGACACCTCGAATTCCCATGATCAGTTTCTCCTTGAGACCAATTCTACACTCTTTACCCTACTGATGAGCCTTGATTGTTTAGGGTTGAGAGGCGAAACAATACATACCCCACGACTTTTTTTAATGTACCGACCCGAGACGGCCACAAACGGCTACGACTGGCTACAGCCGACCAAAGTCGATTTTTAGACCACGTATAGCAGGCTGAACAATTCGGTTATTCACGAGAAACATCCATGATTTCAAAGGTACTAACCATACGTATTGCTGAACAATACATCGACCGAGTGAACGTCATTTGCTGGTCTATCTGAACATCACACGCATCCAGTATTATTGTGCAGTCCTCATCGTTTGGATCATCTGCAATACTTCCGAGTCAACAAGCATTTTTGGAACAAAAGTAGCTACTTACCTGGAGGGACACCATGCACATTGGATATTTTCTGTTGAGCCACGAATCGCTCTTGCTCCTGCGACAGGTCATCAGGAACCGCACACAAGTTTCCATCGGCAATCCTTATAATGCGATGACGGCCACTTGGGAGCATCACAATAGATCCCTCGAGAGAAATGGTCTGCTCATGTGTGATTGTAGACATGGTTATAAGGTACGAGCAAAGCCCGCCACCAGATGGACCACCGTTCAATCCTAGTCAATTGCACAATAGCAACAGCAACTCCGCGTCATTACATCCGATTCCTGCAACTTGAGTCTCAAGCACCTTTGATCGTATTGGTGCTATGCGGGGCGAGCATTGTAAAGAAAGGCAGCTTTCATAGTCCTCGCCTTTCTCTCTGCTAGAAAGGGCCGCGGGACGGCAACAATAGATGATTTTTCGCGCAACTTCATCTCCACTAAGAAAGGCCGCTCCAAACAACAGAAGGGCAAGGATAACGAAGGATGCCTTCGCAAATCGACGCCATTTTTGCCCAAAATTGAAGATCAGCCGACAAACAAAAAAAAAAAAGGTACAAAGGCAGATAGGAATACGAAGCTGATTGTTCCACCCGTTGATCAATCGGCGAAACTCCCTTCACACCAGAGACGATGCCGATTGGCCGACGTAGGCAATATACAGCCTACCTTGGAAAAAGTAAGTCGGGTGGATGAACGCGCGGGGCGGTTGAAGCAGATCGCAATTGAGTTTTCCTAGCTCGCCGAAGACTTTTCTCTTATTGTTTGAGATTTTTCGGCCAGCATACAGTGCAATCGGTTAAAGTCGTCCGCGAGACTAAGAAAATTCACTTGCAATCTATTTTATCGCGGGATGCGGTCGCCCAACCGGCACTTTTTCCAAGATTGAGAACCCCGTCCCGTACTTCGATCTACCCATATACCCAAAAGCGCAGTTTGATACCCAAGCTATGGGAACTAAATACGAACAAGGACGGCACGTATCACGCGGACCATTTTCGTTACCTTCTCTGACAGCCTTCGTTAGCGAAGGCGTTGAGCATCCCGTTGATCGAAAACAACACATACGGACGCCGTCAAGAACGGTTGAGTGAACGGGATGCTAAACGACTGATGACGTCACAGAAGGGACGGGGCAACCCTCCGACGGCGAACGCAATGCTCCCCGATTTGCGGAACGGGTCACCGAACGGGATGCTAAACCACGAGACAAAATCGATAACGGTTTACATGCCACGTGCGCACCTCCTTCTCCTATGCCAACCGCTATACACTCACCTGGACCCTAGCCAAGTCTGCACCTTCTGTGCTCTCAAAAATCAGTCAATTCTACGAATGCTCCGCCTCTTGCCTGCTCCCAGGATAGCGCACCCATGTTGGCTTACTTGCCAATAAATTGAGTCGGTCTAGCCCCACCCCGAGACGGCTCGTATGTACCGCTGGTTTGCTTTTGGCTTCAACGTTACGTCGGTGCCGTCGTCTGGCGGCACTGCGCACGCGACCCAACACGCGACCCAACATTGACTAACGCTACCTCCGATTCCAAGCTCCGCCTACTGATTCTCAAAATCGGCGACCCTCCGACCCAAAATTTCCCGAATCTCTTACGGGGTCGCAAACGAGTTTTTGCCAGAGTTATGACGACGTAGTTTTGGTTGGCGCAAACTCAGTGCTCATATGTTATAACATACAGTTGGCGCGGATCTTACTCATACTTTTTGTTCCCCACTGACGGTTGGCGTCAACCCGGTGCAAACATGTTATAAAATTTTTGCACCGATTTTGCGCCAACCGTCGATAGAGAACTAAGAATATCGGTTTGATCCCTGCCGACTGTATGTGCACCGAGTTTGCGCCAACATAAACTACACAGTCGAGTGGGAGCCAATCCAATTAGACCAGTGGCGATCGTAACTCATAGAACCTACCCCCCCCCCACTTCAAAAATATGAAATTGCGCCCATCTATAGAGACGCCAGTGAATGAAGTGGTATTGCAATCACGGCGCCTTCGCATCCCAACCAAGTGTCTCGCGAGATTCCAGCGCGGCTCTAGTGCGGCGTCGCGCGATACTGTAGCAGGTTCTTCGAACAAAAGCAGAAAAGTTATATCTTCCCTAAGAGTCCAAAGAAGGACATGAGAACAGAGCATCAGCGCTACATCTGGATTTAAGTTTCCTCAGAGAAATGACAAGGAGCACCCGGGGTAAGAAGTTTTTCTTTTGATAAATTTCCCCCAATTTTTTTCGGAAAAAAGGGAAAATTGCCAAAGCCTGATTAAAAACCGGGAACCAAAGGTGCTATTGCAGCGGGCCGGCATTGAAAAGTTTTTATGAAGCAATTTATCTTTAATTCGAGACCCTGGAAAATTTTTTCTTAGTAGAACAACCAAGAAAGGCACGAAAAAGGGCGGGGGCACCGACCTCACCTGGGTTTCTCCTGGATTAGCAACGCACTATCACCCATTTAAGCCTTTCACAGAATATGCGCTCATTAGAATCCCTGACCAAGACAAGCCAGTAACGGTCAAAATTTCCAAGGGCTGCCCCCGATCCACAGTACCCCTTTTCGCGGCGGGACCAGCATGGATTCTTGGCTCGCATGCACCCATGGTTTCTTGGCACGCTTGTTCGATCAATATGCCTCACATATTCGTTATCACAGTGTATGCCGTGGAAAACTGTTCAAATTAGACGTTTTTTTTTGAGAACGGCTGAAATTCTGTCTGCAGGGCCGTTTTCTCGAATGTGACGTGATTTTATCGACCGGATCGATGTTTACTTGCAGATAGCCGAAATATTGAAGAAAAACTTGAACGAGAAGACCTTTTTCGTGGTTAATGATATTTTTCACACATTTTAATCATATGTTATTTTAGCTCTATTTCATCTGTTCTTAAGGCCCTTTATTAGAAGCACCATGGAGGGTATGACCCTTCGTGAATTGCTTATGCTTGAGTAAATAACGAATAAAATGAACGAATTCTCATCGACGAAGACCGAACAGATGCGCCACGAATGCTTTCGCCTCAATCATCAAGAAAGTTTCCGTAGAAGTTTTTGAAAGTTGTTTAAAGATAAAGTCATCTCAACGGAAAACACAAATTTAGCATGTACTCACACCGCTCAGACAGTGTTGAATCCACCATACATGAGTTTGTGATTTTACACATCAATATGAACTATATTTTAATCAATGACTTCACAAGAGGACCGGCTGCAAGCAGGAAATTATTGGACATATCGATTGACCAAGTGTGCCAAGAATCCATGGGTGCATGCGAGCCATAAATCCATGCTGGTCCCGCCGCGAAAAGGGGTACTGTGTATCGGGGGCAGCCCTTGTAAATTTTGACCGTTACTGGCTTGTCTGACCAAGCAGCTTTTTGCCATTTAGAATGAGCAACACCCACTTTTGCAACTCCTGACGCGCATTCATGACCTGTGAGCAGACGTGGAATATTTCTGGGAATTTTCATTCAATTTCCCCTTAAAAGAAAGCAATTGTGGCTTGTGGCCAAAGACTCCATGACTTCCTAGGTACGGATCCTAAGGTGTTATGGACCAGAGGCCTTAGTGTGCCGGACGGCGACACCTTTATGCAATGTGCGGGATACTTTCGCGATATAGTTGTGCACGCTATATCGCTCGAACGTTCCCTGTGTACACTCAAACGTCTGCTGGGTTCAGTAGAAGCAGGGGCACCAACGAGCAGGTACCAACAGACTTGTATACACACCCCCAAAAGAAAGCAATATAAGGGAAATCAAAAGGAGAATAGTAAAGGTGTGAAAATGAGTGCTGCAAGGCTTCCAAAAAGTGGGCGGAGGATTTTCAATTTGGCAAAGTGCCATCTTAGTGGGTCCTACAACGATTCGTTTTGTGCGGACGAGTTTCCTGAAAATTTGAGGGAAAACTCGCGTTCGATTCGGGCGAGGTTGTTTTCAGTGGAAAAGCAGCCTCGTATCGCTACTCGGAATGGCTTCAATAGATGTGACCGAGATTCTGAAGGCTTCTTCGTCGTACGAGGTAAGCTAATGATAATTTTTCTCACATCTATTTAGTTTCAGTCGGGGTGGGGAAGACTCAGGCGTTGAAACTCGCCAATTTTCTCCAGAGTTGGTTTCCATCTAAATTGGGTGCTAGAGGTTTTTTTAGAGGGTTGAAATCGAAGATGAATGGAATGAAAATGTTGTAAATCGGGTTACGGCCCGAAATTTGTTCTCTCGGGATTTGGAAGTCGATTGGTGAACGGCCATAAATCTGTAGGAATGCCGTTTTCGGATCGCTGAACAAATTTGGAAGTGCAGATCAGCTGCTTCTGCTAGAATCAGCGGGATTTTCTGCGCTTCGCGCTGTTTTTGGAAGCCGAAAAACATGCGAAATGGCGCGTTTCAGGACCGGAAATTCCGGATTCCGACTATCCCTTGTTGAAATTTCGTCAGTTGAAGCAACTAATCAGTCAGGGCGGTGCTATCCTAGCGGGGGCACTGTTGTATAGCAATTGGCCACGCCCACTTTTCCGTGCCGCAATGACTCTCCTGATTTTTGGCACGGAGGTAAACTCGGGTAGGCGCTCAAATTCAGTGCGGCACAGTTGAATGGGCGTGGCCAACTGCACCGCACCATAGCCCCCCCCCCGCTAAGATAGGACCGTCAGGGCTTCACCAAATCTCGGCTGCCCCACCCCCCATCACGGTTTGCGTCGCATTCTCAGCAAGATGGCATCTAGAGTTCTGCGAGCTGCGAGTTGCGACACGTATAAGCATATAGCTACGTGCTCGCAGCACGTCCTCGCATGCGAGCTGTCTTGCGACGAAATGGTAGGGAGGGCTTTCATAGTTGTTGCCGCACTGCGAGGACGCAACTCGCAGTGCCAGCGCACTGCGACGAAATTCTCGCATAGGGCTTTCATAGTCCTCTCGCACTGCGAGGACACTGCGACCAGTTTCACGCACGCATTGCGAGCTGCGAGAAGAATACTCCTGACTATTTTTGTCGTAGCTCGCACTGCGAGTACTTCCTGAATCATCATTTATTTTGCCAACGAAACACTTTGTACTGGTTTTTTTCTTTGTTTTTTACTCATGACTGTTTCCTGTTTCCTTTCCTGTGGAGGTTTCTCTTTAGTTTCTACTCGTGAATATAACCAGTTTTGCTTTTCAACGATGGTTTTTTTCCAAGTTTTAACACACAACATTTGTGCACGAAGTGATGCGTATCAAGTAAAAACGTTTCCAAAGTATAATGTTTTTTCTACATATGCGATTGTTGTTTTGGGGGTGCTTTTTTTGTCGTCAAAACAGCAGGGTCAAGCATTCTCTTCCCGCCCATCTCTGGTGGTCAAATTCTCAAGAAAAAATATCGAGAACATTTCGCGTCATATCTTGGGTGACCCTATTACGATAAAATAGAAGTTGAAATTTTCAGAGAGCCTAAATTTTCTTGTATTTTGTTGTAATTTTAAACG
Source organism: Aplectana chamaeleonis (assembly GCA_029168955.1). Lineage (NCBI taxonomy): Eukaryota > Metazoa > Nematoda > Chromadorea > Rhabditida > Cosmocercidae > Aplectana > Aplectana chamaeleonis. Next base: position 1,511,614 of record JAPDOI010000031.1, on the reverse strand, counting down.
ACGCTCATTACTAAATAGGCTCGAAGACTTTCATTTTAACTTTAATGCAATGCTACTGAGCGCAAATTTTCCAAATTTCTATTTCTCGCTACAATATCCTTAGACCCCGTCTCCATCCGGATTTCCCGCTGTTCGAATATTTTTACGCTCACTTAATCGCCCAGCAGGACAATAAGGGCTTGACCCTGCAAAAGTTTCTAAACAAAAACACTGGAAACACAAGAATTTTCTCGCGGTCTCCAAAAGAATAAATAGATTTAAGACAACTTCGGCCAATTTCGAATCGATTTGAATAAGATATAGCGCCGATACAATACCGCGCTCCAATGCCACTCGTTCCCTGATTCAATATGACGCAATGAATCATGCTCAACCCTGATTCAGGTTCCCGCACTACCCGCAACTCGCAGACTCTGAAAGCCAGTTGCGAGAGTTTCAGGGCCACGCCCCCAACCTCTCGCACTGCGAGCGACTCGCAGCTCGCAGAACTCTAGATGCCACCTAAGCCACTGCGTGTCGAACGCTGAAATTCCCTGGTACGCTAGCGGACAATCGCGTCGGGACCAACTCTGCATAATATGCATGACGCGCGCAGAATTGTGTGATTGGGGCGCGCTTGCGCAGTTTCAACATTGCGACTGGGTTTTATTCCGTTTTCCATGACCTTTCGGTAACAAAAGGTGTATCTCCAAGATCGCAGCGTGTTTCAGTCGAAACTAGCTGGAATAAGTATTCCGTTGATGGTTAGATCCACGGCCTGATTTCTCAAGAAAAAACGTGTAATTCCAAACCGCTGCTGGCGTGGCGGTTTAAATCTCAATATCTGAGAATTGAACCGCCGCGCCAGCCACGGTTTGAATTTAAATGTTTTTTTTTTGAGGACACAGTACGCGGACCTTACTATACATACATTCATGCGTTTTTCGGTGTTTTGGGGAATTTAGTTGCCACAGAGCTTCCTGCGGGTTAGTTTTGCGGAATCAAAAACAGTTTTGATAAAGTTTTGGTGCAAAACGCAATTTTATTTTTGATTCTATCAAAAAGGGGTCTTCCAAGCGAAAGAGGTTTGGTTGGCGTCAAAAACGTTCCAACAAAAAGGGAAAAATAGGCAAGTAGGATGAGGAGAGTCTACAAAAATTGAACAATATTTTCTGAGACTGATTTTCTTGGCCGACACTTCTTAACAGCGAAAACAAACCGTTGCGGTGTTTCACACGGAAGCACTCTGTCGTTCCAAATAGTCTCCAATTATGCGAGTAACGATAAAAATGTATAATTATGTCCACCTATTAGTTATCATTAGAAGAGAAAATGATTTCAACTTTACTGACACAGACGGCTAGCTCCAGCTGCTACGAGAAGTGAACTCAAAGTGCAGCATGAAATGAGAGTATTTTCTTATAATCTCGTCAAGAATAGAAGTCCATTCTTGGAAACCATTGAACTCTTCCTCGTGAAATGACACAACGGTTTGTTTCCGCTATTAAGAAGTTTCGGCCAAGAAAATCAGTCTCAGAAAATATTGTTCAATTTTTGTAGACTCTCCTCATCCTACTTGCCTATTGTTCCCTTTTTGTTGGAACGTTTTTGACGCCAACCAAACCTCTTTCGCTTGGAAGACCCCTTTTTGATAGAATTGTTCACTTTTTATTGATATTACAAAGTAATATCTGTCAAAATCTTCAATATTTTACAAATAGCATGGATTGATATGACAATTAGTAAGTGATTGACTTGTTGCGCACGCTACAAATGACGTACGACTCTCTTTCCTCGGCATCCTGATGACGTCATCAGATGGCCCATGCACTTTGATGACGTCATCAGAAAGTAACAAGCTGCCGAGATGTCGTACGTTCGTGCCGTGGCAGTGTGGAGGAAAGAAGATCACCTCCGTGCAAACCGACGTCAATCCCTCCGCGGAGAGGGTTTTTGTCATGGGAGAGGTGCTGGTTGGCTGCAGCTCTCCTGAGGATTCTTCTACAAATGGCCGGCGTCGAAAGGAATCCAGGACCCGCGAAGAAGAAGAAGTACCCATGTGCCACATGCGGCAGAGATGTCAATTGGTATGGAACCAGCGTCCAATGTTTTGGATGCGAAAGGTGGGTGCACTTCTCTTGTTCGGGTCTCAGTTCTGTGAGGCACCACGATTCTTCCTTTCGTTGTATTGTGTGCTCCGCCTCCAGTAACTCAAATTCCTCATCTACCAACCGCCCCCTATCTATTGTACACATCAATCTAAACGGCCTTCGGACCAAGCTTTCTGAATTATCTCTCTTTGCCCGTACTCATCACCCGGATGTTATCATGGTCCAGGAGACCAAACTCTCTCCCTCTGCTACCTCTAGACATCCAAACATCCCGGGCTATACTGCATATCATACTCCCAGGTCATCTCAGGGAGGCGGAGTCTCTACTTTTGTTCTGTCGTCTCTTCCCTCTCACATCATTCCAAACACTCCAGTGGATGGCACTCTCGAGTACATCCCCATCCATCTACCTCTAAAAACTCCACTTTCTCTTTTCAATATATACATTCCTCCTCCCACATCCTGTCCACCAACCTACAACCCTATCCCTCTACTCAAGCAGCTGTATGACTGCTCTCTATCTCCCTCAATTGTCTTTGCGGGTGACTTCAATGCTCACACGTTCTGCTCGTCGCTCGATTCTGATGCTAGAGGAAAAGACGTCGAAGACTGGGCGGATGAGTGCGACCTCGTTATCCTTAACGATGGCCAGCCCACTCCTCTCCCTGCCAACGGCCGGTCTTCTAGCCCGGGCATTTCCATTGTCTCTTTCAACCTTTCTAACGCTTGCTTGTGGCCCACATCCACAACTCTTTCCAGTGATCACATCCCTGTATTTGTCGATATTGATCTCTCTAACTCTCTTGCTCCCTATAAAGGTGTTCGTCATCGTTCTTATCTTAATTTAGGCCTTGCAGACTGGAGCCTGTTCAGGGAGGTTGCGCTCCGCCAAGCGGCTGATTATCCGTGGAATGGCGATGTACACCAGAAGGAGCGCCACCTATCTGATGCTATCTTGAAGGCTATGAAAGCTGCGATCCCTGAAGGCCGCGTTAAGACCTTCTTTCCCAATGTCACCAGGGAAACACTGCAGAAGATATGACAAGGGACGCAAAGAGAGCCGCAAATCATCTTGACCCAGACATCGCTGCGCTGGATGATGAGATCAGGAAGGACCTTGACAGGCACAAGAAGGAAACTTGGGAAAAAGTTCACTGAGAAGATGAACTTCAGAAATGATGCAGCAGCAACGTGGAAGGCCTTGAAAAGGATCTCCGGAAAGTTCACTCTCCGCCGACAATTCCATGATTGAGTTTGAAGATGGAGTCTTCAAATCAGGGAAGGAGGCCGCAAATGCTCTTGGGAAGCATTTTTTCATCACTAGAACCAAAAGAGAGAAACAGAACAGAATAACTGTACGGGAACTCTGTAAGTTGCCTCTCATGGATGTAGATGATGCAGTCACGCCTGCACAGGTCGAGAAGGTTATCAAGGAAATGAGTAACTCGAAGGCAGTAGGGCCAGATGGTTTGAGCCCAGCAGTTCTAAAGAGACTGCCAAATGAACTACTACCCCTGCTCGCTGACGTCATTAATACATCGTTTCGCACCTGTACATTACCTCAAGATTGGAAAGTAGCATCGCGTCATCCCATTGCCGAAGCCGGGTAAATCACCATCCACGGCAAAAGGTTACAGGCCAATCAGTCTTCTCTCACCTATTGCCAAAGTTGCAGAAAAATTGGCTGTGGAGGAGCTTGCCGAACATAATAGCAAACAACAGCATCAACATGGTTTCCGTAAGCTACATTCCACCACTACGGCCCTGCTGGAAATTGTGAGCTATGTTTTGGACGGCTTCAATGCCATGAAACCTCAGCGTACTGTAGGTGTAGCCCTCGACCTAACGAAGGCTTTTGACACTGTAAATTTGGGCATTTTGTCGGAGAGCCTATTAAGGTCTACCATTCCGCCCTGGCAGAAGCGGTGGATAACCGCATTCACCAAAGGACGTCGGGCAAATGTGCTATTTCAAGGGCACGTCTCCAATAGCATACCAATTGCCGCCGGTGTACCTCAAGGAGGAGTTCTATCGCCTGCTCTTTTCAGTCTGTATATTGAAGATCTACCCGTTCCATTCCAAAACATCAAGGTCGTTGCACATGCGGATGATATTACTATTTTATGCCGGGACCGCGACATAAATGTAGCTGCCAGTAAGATCAATGACTACTTGATCGAGTTGAAATGTTTTCTCGATAGCAAGATGCTTACGGTTTCTGCCGCTAAATCATCCGTCACCGTCTTTTTCCACTGATAATGCGGAGCACAGTGCTCATCCCATGGTGAAATGGGACGAAACTCGCCTGCCGGCCGCCCGATTCCCTAAGCTGCTCGGACTCGTGTTGGACCCTTCGCTGAGGTTTCATAAGAACACTGAGCAGAAGCAAGCTGCAGTGAAAACAAGACTTAACGTGCTACGTGCTCTCGGGGGAACGTCCTGGGGGTGCAGTAAAGAAACGATCCTGACCACGTACAAGGCCATCGTACAGCCCGCCCTGGAGTATGCTGCACCAGTCTGGCAGCATATCGTGTCGGACACATCCTGGTCCAAGCTGCAGCGCATTCAAAATGGAGCATTGCGAATCGCAACAGGCTGTTCTAAAAGCTCTCCAGTAGAGCACCTACACGCCGAGGCTCGCATCCTGCCAGTTAAGGACCATAGCCAACTCCATGCACAACAGCTGTACATAAACATCCTGAAGCAGCCGAATCATCCGTCGAGAAGACTATTAGACCCCGTCAGAGAGAGAGAAGTATAAGAAAGCCGTTTGCCGATGCTCCCACGAAAATCAATATACAGAGATGGACCAACGCACAACAAGAACGCCTCCGTCTCTTACGTGCTGAGCATACCCAATTCGTCAAGGATCACTTATGCAAGACCGTCGTAAACTCCTTTCTCAGAGACGTGCCGCCTGTCAGCGAAACCGAGATGGAACTCGGTAGGCGTGCCAGGTGCACCCTTGCCTCGTTGCGCTGCGGGCACTCCCCCATGCTTATGTCTTATTTACATAAGATCGATAGCAGCAGACCTGACGAGTGCCCGGATTGTGGTAATAAAGGGCATACTACTGCGCACCTTTTCAACTGCCCGATGAGACCGACATCGTTAACACCAGTAGATCTGTGGGAGAATCCGACGCTTGTGGCTCAGTTCCTCAATCTATGACAGGACCCTCTCTGTGGCTGCAGAAGAAGAAGAAGAAAGTAACAAACTTGTTAGTCACTCCCCCTTTCCCTTCCCTATGAAAAAGTACGTGTTTTAGCGATTTGATCTACCAACTGATAATATCACTTGATATGATAAGCAGCAATAAGTGAAGTAGTTAATGTTAAACAGTAAGTAACAATTTTGTTAGTCACCTTGCTTGTCCCTTCCCATCAAAAAGTACAGCCTAGAACGTGTTTCAGCGATTTGATCTACCATTTGATAATATCACTTGATATGATAAGCAGTAATAAGTGAAGCAGTTAATGTTAAACAGTAAGTAACAAACTTGTTAGTCACTTTGCTTGTCCTTTCCCTACGAAAAAGTACGTGTTTTAGCGATTTGATCTACCAACTGATAATATCACTTGATATGATAAGCAGTAATAAGTGAAGTAGTCAATGTTAAACAGTAAGTAATAACCTTGTTAGTCACTTCCTCTGTCCCTTCCCTGCGAAAAAGTACGTGTTTTAGCGATTTGATCTACCAACTGATAATATCACTTGATATGATAAGCAGTAATAAGTGAAGTAGTTAATGTTAAACAGTAAGTAACACACTTGTTAGTGACCTTGCTTGTCCCTTCCCATCAAAAAGTACAGCCTAGAACGTGTTTCAGCGATTTGATCTACCAACTGATAATATCACTTGAATTGATAAGCAGTAATAAGTGAAGCAGTTAATGTTAAACACTAAGTAATAACACGATTTTTGGAAGTTTTTTGCCGTAACTGCAGTTTAACGTCGCAGTGCACGTTATGGTATGTTTACACAAGGTGTTGAGTTGATCGCAAAACGCTTGGCTCCGGGCGAGATTGAACCAGCATATTCCCTTTCCGGGGGAGCGCCTTATCGCACTGCACCACCGAAGCCCCAGCGCCGCTCTCACTCAACTGCTCGGTAACTAAGTAATAAACTTGTTAGTCACTTTCCTTGTCCCTTCCCATCGAAAAGTACAGCCTACAACGTGTTTTAGCGATTTGATCTACCAACTGATAATATCACTTGATATGATAAGCAGTAATAAGTGAAGTAGTTAATGTTGAACAGTAAGTAACAAACTTGTTTTTCACTTTGCTTGTCCCTTCCCATCAAAAAGTACAGCCTACAACGTGTTTTACCGATTTGATCTACCAACTGATAATATCACTTGATATGATAAGCAGTGATAAGTGAAGCAGTTAATGTTAAACAATAAGTAAAAAACTTGTTAGTCACTTTCCCTGTCCCTTCCCATCAAAAAGTACAGCCTACAACGTGTTTTAGCGATTTGATCTACCAACTGATAATATCACTTGATATGATAAGCAGTAATAAGTAAAGTAATTAATGTTAAACAGTAAGTAACAAACTTGTTGATAATATCACTTGATATGATAAGCAGTAATAAGTGAAGTAGCCAATGGTAAACAGTAAGTAACAAACTTGTTAGTCACTTCCTCTGTCCCTTCCCTACGAAAAAGTACGTGTTTTAGCGATTTGATCTACCAACTGATAATATCACATGATATGATAAGCAGTAATAAGTGAAGTAGTTAATGTTAAACAGTAAGTAACACATTTTTTAGTCACTTTGTTTGTCCCTTCCCTACGAAAAAGTACGTGTTTTAGCGATTTGATCTACCAACTGATAATATCACTTGATATGATAGCCAGTAATAAGTGAATTAGTTAATGTTAAACAGTAAGTAACACACTTGTTAGTCACTTTCCTTGTCCCTTCCCATCGAAAAGTACAGCCTACAACGTGTTTTAGCGATTTGATCTACCAACTGATAATATCACATGATATGATAAGCAGTAATAAGTGAAGTAGTTAATGTTAAACAGTAAGTAACACACTTGTTAGTCACTTTCTTTGTCCCTTCCCTACGAAAAAGTACGTGTTTTAGCGATTTGATCTACCAACTGATAATATCACTTGATATGATAAGCAGTAATAAGTGAATTAGTTAATGTTAATCAGTAAGTAACACACTTGTTAGTCACTTTCCTTGTCCCTTCCCATCGAAAAGTACAGCCTACAACGTTTTTTAGCGATTTGGCCTACCAACTGATAATATCACTTGATATGATAAGCAGTAATAAGTGTAGTTAATGTTAAACAGTAAGTACTCATTGTCTACCTACTCACCAGCCTGCTTATCTATCCACATACCAACTTACCTGCCTGTACAACTGATCGCCTGCGACCATTGGCAGTGGCCACTATTAAGGGTGCGCAGCGCACGAGGAGCGGAGCACGAAGCGCGAAGCAGGAAGCAGCAACGAGTTACACGCACAACAAGAATTTTTGATAAGGTTTCGCCGATCTAACTTTGTTAGTTTTGAACCGATTTGGCTCAAATTTTGTCAACATGTGCCTCCTGGACCCTCTCACCTATATCCCGATGGAAATCTCTGAAGAATTTGTTTAACAGGTTTTATTAACTACTTTACAGAATTCTAAGTGATCACAAGAACCGGGCAAAACCAAACCTCTCCAGCCGCATCGCGGCTGGAGCGGTAGTGCAAGCATATTTCCACTCACAATGTTCCTGCTTGACCAAGGTCTCAATATTCACGAAGAAATCACAACAGCGAGCCCGGTATTGGGAACTGGAAGCGACGACACCTACTTTGTACATGATCCTGAAAGATGAAAACGAAGTGCCTATTCTCCCCATCATAGAAAAGAAGAAAAAATCCCATCCCTGTGGGTGGTCGGAGCTATAAACTCATTGAAATTCGCGACGTGAGCAAAAATACTTATCGCAGAATATTTTTGCTTCCAGCTGACCTTTTGGAGAGATGAGCGCGACATGCAGAAAAACTTGAAGGATCTGTTCTGACATATTCGGCAGCACATTGATTTTGATAACTACAGAATGTGAATAGGGGTTCAAAACAGGTTGTCCACTCTAAACACAACGATGTTATTGCAACAGTCCAAATCCTAAAGTCACCATAACTAACAATGACTTTTCATCCAGCTTTGCAATCGATGACGTGCCAGGCATAATCAATTTGGCACCAGCGCGCCCTAATCGCACAATTCTGCGCGCGTCATGCATCTTATGCGGAGTTGGTCCCGACGCGATTGTCCGCTACCGTACCGGGGAATTTCAGCGTTCGACACGCAGTGGCTTACGCATTCTCATCCTTGTGGACAGGCTGAAGCAAGATCGTCTCGCTACATAAAGGATGGTGGAGAGGGGGTTCTGTGAGTTTCGAAACAAATACGAAAATTTTGGGGGGAGGGTCGTAAGAGTTTCAGTGCAAAAATGAAAGCCTCGGGAGAAAAATATTTCGTGAGTTTTGGTTACCAAAAAGGTGGTCGTAGCTCTATCGCGGTCCGACACAGCGGGCTGCTCATGGAGCGATTTGTTTTTTCATTCTCTTGAGTTTTGTATGTAGAGAAATTCTCAGTGTTTAGTAATCTGGGATTTCGTTTTTTATTAGGTAGCAGGGTTGAGCAAGGTTCAGACTTGGCGCAACGAGGGGTCGTCAAAATTTTGGAGAATTCTTGTAGAAAAATTAAAGTTCGGGGGGGGGGGTCGCGAAAATTTCGCAGAAGTGGAATAGTCTTGAGAAAAAAAAACTAGAGGATGTTTGCGATGCGGAGGGGGATCGTAAAATTTTGGAAATTTTAACGAAATCGTAGCTTTGCCGAAAATCGACGCAGCGGCCTTCTTCTTCTTCTTCTTCTTCTTCGCAGCCACGTCGAGGCTTCTGTCGCAGGTGAAGAAACTGGGCGACCAGTAGTGGATTCGTTCACAGATCCATTGTGGTCTGCGTGGTAGGTCTCTCCGGACAGTTAAATAAATGTGCTGTATCATGGCCGATAGTACCGCAGTCCTGACAAACATCAGATTTGCTGCTGTCAATCTTGCTGAGGTAGGACATGAGCATGGCTGCTCAACCCTGTTAGGCCGGGATCATACTTCCCGCGACCAGCGTCAGTGCATATCAGGCATATTGATTTTCGGTCGACACTGATGGTAAACATTGCGTCACGTCGCTCGTCGCTGGAAGTATGATCCTGGCCATAGAAAGTGTTTTTGGCTAGAAGCAGGAACTTTTCGCTCCGAAATCCCGTAAGAACATCGGATGTTTCGACCGCTGACCGCGCGGACTTTCCTTATCAGTTTCCAAAAGATTCCTTTTCTACACTCAGGTATTCTGGAAATAGCTATCCCCACCATTACCAAAATTTCCCTCCAGCTTAGCTGAAGAAAAGACAACATCAGACCTCTCAGCTTCACGTCACATTAACACTACAACGCTAAGGTCACTTCACAAGTGAAGTTTTGTGATCACTTAGAGTGTCTGAACCATCCCTCAAGACACTGCCTATATTGCTTTCATTTTTCTGTATTTTATTCACATTTACTGTGTATTATTCAGCCCCCGTTAAAACGACAGTATGTTGCTGCATCCGATTCGGAACAGAGCGTCCCTGGTAGCGCAGTTTCAACGAATCCGCAAGACATTCTTGCTGCGCTCGAACAACATGCCGCTCAAGCTGTCAACGTTGATGAAACTCATATCAAAAAAATCACATCACAGGTGAGATCTGTCAGCTGTGACTTTATATTCGCCTTTTCTTCAGTTCCAACCTTTAGCTGGAAAGAAAGACGTTGAAGAACCGAGAAATGCGTACGAAACATCCAGACGATCCAAAAAAGTTCATGGATTCGGAAATTGAATTGGATACTGCAGTTCAGGTTAGTGATTTCTCCCTGGGTCAAGCGGGGCGTTGCGTACAGGCTATAAAACGGCGAAATTCACCTGGTTCCTACGCGTGCTGGTACGGAGCGGAGGTTAGAGACAGTGAGAGAGCGGAGGGCAGACGGAGGCCCAGGCGTCGCGCGCGCCGCTCGCGCCTCGAATGATGTGAATTACCAAGTTTTATAGAGGGTAAATATCCGAAATCGGAGTGATTCCCTCCCACCTTCAGCTTTTTTTTTCGAGATCCAAAAATTTTGCGATGCCCCCCCCCGATTTATGGGTAGTTTATATTAGATTTCCGAAACTTTCAACGCCGAAAACTTTAGTAGTCTAGTTCAAGCGTCTAAAATTGAGCAATGCTACGATCACTCCCCTTGGTAGCCGAAAATATCGAGAATTTTTGAGATATCTTCACCAAATTTTCATTTTTGGTCCGAAAGTTTTGCGATCCCCCCTAACCTTCATTTTCGGGCCAAAACCTTTGCGATCTCCCATTCCCCGTTGCGAAGCTTCGCAACTCTGCTTGACCCTGATTTCTCTCTGAAAACGCAGCATGTTTGACTACTACATGTATCGTAATCTAGGAAATGCACGTTTTGGCGACACAACCGGACCTCTATGAGTGTTTCGTGGAAGCTGGAGGTCCTTCGCTTATGCTTACACTGCTCAGCCATGAGAATTCAGATATTCTCGGCGCAACGGTCAACTTACTTCAGGTTTCGGAATCTTGAACTGTATTTTTCGCACAATATTGTTGCTCATTTCGTATGGAAACTGTTGTAGGAGTTGACCGACGTAGACATTCTCAATGAGGGTGAAGCCGGAGCTGCGCAACTGATTGAAAGTTTGGCCTCTGGTCGGATTATTGAATCGTTCCTGACGGCTTTTGAGAAGTTGGATGAGAAGGTGAAGGATGACGCTGACGCCATTCATAATGCTCTCAGTGTAGTTGAAAATGTAAGTTTTTACATTCTTTGTCATCCGTTTTTCATAATATGGATAACAACATTGTTATTTTGCGTGATATAGTCTAGCGGCCGTGGTATGCGACCTCGTTGGAGCTACGATAATCCACGGTGATCGAAATTTTCTTAAATTCTTGACGAATCCGTTTCAAGAGTTTCTCGAGAATTTCGGAACTGCAATCATGAATTTCCTGTAATTGATACATGTTTCAATGGAATTTTACGAACAGTTTCCCAATCATCAGGGTGAACCGCAGTTGTGAAACATCGTAACAACTGGTGAAAGGGGTCGTAAAAAAATTCGCCCAAAAATCAATTCCCAGTGGGGATAGTGAGAATATCGACAAAAATCGTTGAGTTGAGTAGGTCTGGATTCCAACAATTTTGACCGCTAGAGGGAGGGGTCGTAGCTGTGCTGAAGTCCTACACAACGGCCAGCTTGACCCTACCCATCACCGTTGTGTGCGGGCGCAACCTCTCTGGACCGTGGTGAGCTAGTTATACTCTCCAACACAACATGCAGTTCTGAACAGGGTCAAGCGGTGTTGCGAAATTTCGCAACGGGAGGTGAGGGGGTCCCAAAAATCTGGACCAAAAATGCAAGTTTCTGGAAGTGACTAGAAAATGAAAATAACGAAGGTAAAACTTTTGGGTGATGATTGTGGGGATTTTGCCCAAAACTGAAAAGTTGGTGAAGATATCCCGAAAATTCTTGATATTTTTGGTCACCAAAGGGAAGAATCGTTGCATTGCTCAGGTTATAGACGCTTGAGCCCGACTACTGAAGGAATTTTCGACGTCTGGCAGTTTTTGTAATCAAATATAAACTGCCAGAAATCACGCCTCGGGGAGGATCGCAAAACTCTCGGATTCTAAAAAACAAATTTTGACGGTGTCGCTCCGATTACGAAAAATTACGCAACGCCCCGCTAGACCTTGCTGGGCGCAACCCCTCTGAACTCTGGCGAGCTAGTGGTACTCTCCAACACCACATCCTGTTCTCAAAAATAAGATTTTTGAAAAGCCGCGCTGATCTTGAATATGGCGTTCGTCTTCAAATTTACAGAGGCTTAGTGCGGGCGAATTGATATTTCACTAATTTGATGTACTGTGTCGGCCGTTATTAATCCACTCGGGCGCTTTGACGGAAATTCGAGAATCCGAAATTTTTGTTTTTATCTTCCTCTTAACAGTTTTTTTCTTCTGTGTTCGAGACAGTTCCTTGCCAAATCAGTGCACTGCGCGAGGTGTGGCAAAGGTCAATTCTACTCCGAACTTCTCCAGGAGCGCGATTTGGTCAAATTTGTAGCGATTTTCCCAGACTCCCCTCCCCCCCCCCCCCAGTGTGATTTGGTCAAGTTTTTGGCGATTTCTCAGACCCCCCTCCCCAGAAGCGTGACTGAGGCTGCTTTTCTAAATAAAAAGATGTGGAACATTTAATGTGAATTGGGAGATTAATCGAATTCTTCGTAAAGAAAAAGACTGATCCTAAATAATGAAATCCCATTCAGAATGATCCAATTAGTCTCCGGGAGGATCTCAGCTTCCACCTCAACCCCTCCGCAGCTTAGCCCCCTTTGGAGTTTCCCACCCCGCGCCGAACCCTATTCCGAATTGCTAGTCTTTTTGGTTTTCTCTTTCAAGCAGGTGACCGACGAGCTCTCCACGACAAGTAACGTTTTGGGTTTGGTAAAGATTCACGTGTCTCAGGTTGTAAGTGTTCAGATGATTGACTTTCGGCCAGAAACTGCAGATGACTGTGTGAATCAGGGTCTATTTCTGTGGTTACTGCGTAGAGCGTGTCAAAAGGTGCGTTCGATTGGAATATAATCTAGAGTGGTAGTGGTTTGTTTGTAATTGTTGTTCTTTTAAGGGACAATTCGATGCTAACAAGATGTATGCTAGTGAGTTAGTGGCGCTTCTACTGCAGTTATGTGAATCAGCCAAGCGAAAACTTACTGAAAAAGTGGATGGGATCGATATGCTGCTTCGTGTGGGTGTATTCTCTTTTGCCTGATTGTTCACGGTGTCGAAAAATGGCATGATCTCAAGCAAGTTTAAGGCTCTCGCGGCCTACAAACGTCATGATCCTGAAAGCATGGATGAACGAGAACACATGGAAAATTTGTTTGACGCTTTGTGTGCTGCGCTTATGTTACCGGCTAACAGGGCGAAGTTCCTCGATGGCGAAGGTCTGCAACTAATGAATCTGATGCTAAGAGAGAGGAAACAGTCGAGAGAGAGCGCATTGAAGGTTTGCCTCAAATTTAAGTCTGCAGTTTCAATCCTTTCCCTTCCTTGTTGAAAAGTTTGCATTGCTGAAAACTACTGAGTTAAAAACGAGTTCTCACGCTTTTTTCTTGTTCTCCCCCCCCCCCACTCGTTATTCTACGTGTTTTTCGCAATGTGTAAAATAACTTCCGGAATATTATTTCTACCTCTATCTATTCAGTGTTCCTGGTCGCCTCCCGTGAAAGACTATCAATCTCGTATCTCGCAGTCAATTTTGCTTTGTGCTCTAACAAGGAAACCACAATAAGTCATAGTGACCATTCCAAATGAAACGTACTTTCCTAGAACCATTTTTGGACGAAAAGTCCGAATATGCCCATCGCAGCTGCCTAGACCCACTCTGAAAAAAGTTATGAGGGTTTTTTCTGTGATTTTCGTACCTATTGTACCCTCCAAAAAGCGCATTATTTTTACGCAATTCCGGAAACGGACCTGATAATCGTATTCAGCGCCCAAAACTACCCCACTAAGCGAAGTTTGGGTGAAGGAACATTTTCCAAACTTTGCGCAGACTAACAGCGTTTTGGACTTTTTGCGGATTTTCGGTTGGGCGTTTATTTTTACCAATTAGAGGGCTCTCGAAGCGTTTTAGAAAAATTTTCCAGATTCGACTAAAAATTCTTTCTGGGGGGTCATTTGGGGTGCTGATCACGAATCTGAGGTTCATTTGTCGTTTTTCCGAAGTTTTCGACTATAATTGTTCAAAGCTTCCCACTGGCAGAGAAAATTGACGGCAAAATCAACTTTTGATGATTTCCGGAATGTGACGACAGATGTAGCTCAACTCGTTCCTGTGGGGGTTATCTTGAGTGTTGAACACGAATCTGATGTCAGTTTATCGATTTTTGTCAGCTTACGGTAGAGTACGGTGGGTATACGGTAGTTTGGTCGAAGTCTCAGATTTGTCTCAAAGTTTCCATGTGGGGGTTATTTGGGGTGCTAAATAAGAATTCGATGTCCATTTGTCGATTATCGGAATATTGAGGTAGGTTTTCCCCTCTAAATGGCATGTTATCTACCGTAACCTACAGTAAACCTCAAAATTTTTAGAAGCGAACCCCAGATTCATGTTCAGCACCCCAGATTACCCCTACGTACATGTTTTTTTAGCAAAATCCGGAGAAAAATTTAAAAACACCCTAAAAATTCCATGGGGGTACCCTTACCTTCCCGCAAGGCTTTAAAAAACGCTCATAACTTTTTTCAGAGTGGGTCTAGGCAGCTGCGATAGGCATATTCGGACTTTTCGTTCAAAAATGGTTCTAGAAAAGTACATTTCATTCGGAATGGTCACTATGACTTATTGTGGTTCCCTTGTAAGAGCTAAGCATTTTAAAATGTTCGTATTTGTGTTTTATTAAAGCACTAAGTCAGTCATTTTTGATGAATCATTTGCACTCATTGAGGACTAGATGATTATCGACTGTTATCTTAAAACCTATATTTCTCGTTTTTTTTTTGTGGAAGATCAAAGGGAAGGCCGATTTTCCCTCACAAGAAATTGGATAAGGAACTCTTTACAGAACTTGACTACGGAGCTTGGAGTCCTTAAGTTTTTTTGCACAAAGAAGAAATTGCAAAAGCTGAAGTTTTCGCAAAAAAATGCAGATTTCATTTCATAGAAGAGTTTCCTTGGACATATTCAGATGCTATCATCTAGTACTCGGAGGGTCAAATGTTTCATCTGCAGTTCAGTTCAGTTCAATAGCTTTATCTGGCGACAAAGAAACATACAGAATGAATGTGTTACAGGTTTAAACAAGACAGCCTGGACATGCAGGCAAACAAAATAGTAGACAAAGAAACACTCGTACGAATAAGAGCACCCAGAATTCAAAGCTTTAGCAGAAAGCACGGCCATCGACCCCATGCAATGACCTGAGGTTGAAATGGGACGGCCTGCTTCTGAAAATCCGAACATCCGCGGCCTCAACGATCTCTGAAGGTAGTTTGTTCCAAATTGGGATGACTCTAAATGCAAAGGAATGCAACACGTTGGACTTCGACGTAAATCTACGTGCGAGCTGAAAAGCGTGCTGGCGGGAGCGAGTACAGCGGCTGGTGAACACGAAAACACTCTCAAATGGGATGTCGCAAAGACCGTTAACGATTTTATAACACAAGTGTAAATCGAACTCGGTTCGCCGATATCGTAGGGTTTCGATCCCCAACATTTCAAGCCTAGTCGTATAGTCTGGTACGTAAAAACGCGTTTTGAGTACAGCCTTTGCACGTTTTCAATTACTTCATCATCCTCGACAGAAGATGGTGACCAGACCTGCGTACAGTATTCCAAGAGCGGTCGGCAGTAGACAATGTATGCTTTCCTGTAATGTTCGAGACATGGGTGTTGCAGAGATCTCAGGATGCAATTTGCCAATTTTGCCGAGAAGCTTTCTTAGAGATTTCCTTCCAGTGGAATTCCCACTTAAGGTCGGTGCTGATAAGCACACCAAGATCACTGACAGACTCGCGTACGGGAAGCGCAACATCGTTTAGGCGTTAAAAGCACTCATGTTGGAAATTAATATGGAACAAGCTGCATTTTCCTACAGATATTTCTAGCTGCCATAGCTTGGACCAATTAGAAAGCCGGTTCAGGTCACACTGAAGCTCGTGAAAATCGATGGCAGGGTTGCGAAGGGGACGATATATCTTCAGATCATCAGCAAAAAGCTTGCATGTGCTCGACAATCCGTCAGAAATGTCGTTCACATAAATGAGGAAAAGCAAAGGACCTAGAACGCTACCCTGGGGAACACCGCTGACGATTGGGCAAGGATGAGAACAAAAGTCGCCAATTTTGACTGTAAAGTCACGAGGTGTTAGAAAGGAATTCAACCATTTTAAAATGTCACCAGAAATGCCGTAGCTTTCAAGTTTCAGAAGTAGCTTTGGATGACTGACTGTATCAAAAGCTTAGCATAGTCTATGTACACAACATCAGTTTGGTAGCTTTCGTTCACAGCCGAACACCAGTCGTGGAACGAGGATACCAGCTGAGATAGCGTTGATCTGCCAGGCAGAAAACCATATTGCGCCGGGCTGAGGAGGTCATTTGACGCAAGATGGGAGAGAACACAATCTTTGATAATGATTTCGAGAACTTTGCATACTGATGAGGTTAAACTGATGGGCCGATAGTTCGAGACCTGAACAGCTGGTGCTTTTTTCAGAAGCGGGGTTACAATCGCAGTATTCCACGCGGACGGAAGCGTTCCAAGAGCAAGACTATGTTTGAATATGCACAAGAGAGGGTAACATAACCGGTTAGCAGCCCTTTTGATGAAATACGAGGGCACCGAGTCGGGGGTGAGCGAAATCTTGTCATTGAACTTTTTTATGGCACCCATTACAATTTCGCAGCTGATAGGGACAGAGTACAATTTCTGAGAATATCGAGGGGAAAATTGTGGGGTCGCACCGTTGTCATGAGTAAATACCTTAGAAAAATAGTCCGCGAACATTTCGCATTTTTGCTGATCATCGACAATGACTTCGCCCCCTTCATCTTTTAGAGATGTGATACCCTTACGCGTTTTCATCTTTGCATTCATGTACTTGAAGAAGTTTTTTCGATTTCCTGAGCAAATTAGGCGTTTTTCGCGGTTCTTGGCAAATCGTTTGCATTCTTTTTCGAAATCACTAGCACATTTGCTGAAGGCAACGCGCCCACCAGGCTGAAAGCGCTCACGCCAGAGGAAGTGCTTTTTAGCGGCCAAGCGTTGCAGGTGAGGTGGAAGGTTTTTGGTCTTAGGACCATGTTTCCGAAGTGGAACACATTTCTCTATTACATAGTGGACATAGGAAAGAAAGGCTTCATACACCTCGTTTATATTTCGGCACGTACAAAAGAGTTCATCCCAGTTTGCTCCTATCAACCAGAGATTTACTTGGTCCCAATTGGCTCTGCGAAAATCGAAATTACTAGCTGTTTTGGGAACATCAGGTTGGCATGCGATTTCAAAGGCTATGCTACAGTGGTCGCTTGTAGAGAAGTTTGGCTGAACCTCCCAATCAGTAACCAAAGTGAGGTCATTGCATAAGATCAAATCCAGGACATTTCGCCCGTGAGTGGGCTCAAAATTAAGACATGACAGGCCAGAACTGGTAAGAAAATTATCAAATGAAGCACTAAATAGCATACCGGAATCTCCAGAAGATCACGTATAATTGAAATCACCAACGACTATGGAAGGGAATTGCACCGTACACCAGTCAGCTACAGTCTCTAACAATTCGAGAGAGTCCTCACTACTCGTTGCTGGCCGCCGGTAAGCTGCAATCAAGCGGAAACAGGGACCAAATTCAAACACAACGTCAAGAAACAAAAGCTCACAACAGATGTTAAAGGATTTGGGTATGGATTGAGCAACTCTAATAGTATTCTTTACAACGATTGCGACACCACCACCAGTAACGCCCGATATTCGGTCGCATCTATACACCACATAACAGCCATCTAATGCTAGGAGTGAGTCCGGGTCGTCCTCAGTGAGCCAGGTTTCGGTTATAATAACTATATCGGGAGAGGAATAGTTGAGCAGTGTGTTCAGGGAGGCTAATTTGTTCCTAATAGATCGAGAATTGAAATATACACAGTTCAGGCTACCCTTTGCCACTGAGGCCGACTCGTTCACACTCACTGTGATGGGGAGAAGCGAGTGGGAGGGTGGGTCGCCCGAGGGGTGGAGACCGACGGGGCGGCCTCTTCCCCCGCAGGCGGACTCGGCCCTCCCTTTTTTTGGGATCTCGCTTCTGCTCATCAGCTTTCCTTTGTAAATCACCGCATCCTCGTCCGACTTGCGAGCTTCGCGGAGCTTAGCACCCAACTCCGAACTGTATGACGGGCGCACATATACATTTTCCCAGTCACTGGAACGTTTTAGCTTATAGCTGCTGCGTAGTAGTTGAATGGCGTCGTGATGATTGGAGAAGGCAACCTTTACCGGACGCTTCTTCTCTTTATCAAACGATCCCATCCGGTACACAGTCGTTGGGATGGCGTCGACCTCTAGATGGTCGAGCAGGGCCCTCACGGTTTTCTCGTCCGCCTCCCTCCGGCTGTGTGCCGGCAACTCGCTCTCCTCTACCATACCCATAATCACGACCTGAGAAGGAATCACCTGCGGCGTAGCCGCCGGAACGATTCGCTGAACTGCGTCACCGGCGGCAGGTGCTGGTGGCGCCACATCTGCGGCATCTGCGATAGTCTTCACCATTTGTTCGACCAGACCATTCATCGCAGCCTTCACAGACTCATATATCATCTCTTGAATCTCGGCTCTCTGCTTGGCTTGCATAGTGACAGGATGCTCGATCGTACGGTACCTCAAACTTGGGTAATTAAAGCAGTGAGTGACTCGTTGGTTTAAGAGGTGGCGAATATAAGCAATTTAATAAATATTTAGTACTTGGCCCACAAATTAATTTCAGGTGTGAAATAGGGAAATATCGAGTTTCTTAAGAAGCGAAAAGGAGCATTGTGCAGAGGAATGAAAGCGCATTCAAAAGCTGTATCTATTTCTGCTAAACACCATACAAAATTTGTAAAAAATTAAAACAAAGAAGATCCGTACTTCATTTGTCAACCCAATACACTGCGCTAAAACCGTGAAGTTTTATTTGAAAGGGTGTGATCGATTAGCTTCATGCTAACCCTGTCATTTTAGGCTGGAAAAGTATCGATTCATGTGTTTACTTCTTAATTTTATCATGTTCGATACGGTCACTCCAGTTTTCAAATAGCCTGCAATGGGTAGTTATTGTGGAGCATTCTCCAGGGTCGATCGGGTTGCTGTGCCGGATTCCGGCGGAGCTGCGACTCCTACATTCGGTGTCTGAAAAAAAATGTAAACTTTCATGAAGAACCTCAAAGAGTGCTTTTTGACTCAAAAAAATTCACGAGCTTCCAAATTTTTATTTCGGGCCAAGTCGAGATTCGTTCGACCTTCTACTAGCAGTTGTGTTGTTCTAATACAATCCTACGTGGCCCTCGTGTCTGTGCAAGCTGTTTTTCATTAAAGATCCAGTCAACCGTTTCATGAAAATACTGACCAGATATATTTGACGTTAATGGAAAGTCACGACATTTAAAAATAGCACAGAGGAGAGTGGTTCATGTGATACTGGTTCGGTAGTGGCTCTGCTGTATACGTTTCCCTTCAGGTTCTCGATCATGCTACGACAGGACCAGAAGGCAAGGATAATTGCAACAAATTCGTAGAAATATTAGGTTTGTTGCTTTTACACTTATAGACGAAAGAAGGGTGGGCCTTAATAGAGAGCCTGCCTGAAACCGAATAATACGCTGGTTCGATATCCGGCGTCTTGGTGGGATCACAGAGCTGTTATTGGAAAAAAGCTAGACGTATCTTACACCCGATTTTGTTTTGCTAGCTGGACGGCTGCTTCTTTAGGTTTGCGAACGTTATTTCCGCTTTACATGCGCACTCCTTCTAAAGTGAAGAGAAAGGATACGACTCCTGATGAACACGAGGAGCATGTTTGCGCAGTAAGTCTCACTACTGTTTTTGCTTGAATGACAGTGTTGCCAGCACGTGACCCAAACCTTTGGGCGACATTTGAATGAAATTCAAATTTATGAGTGTAAAACCTGCTAAACTGGAAACGTTGGCTCTTAAAGGCAGTGTTCACGATAAATTTCCCTTCCGATATCTCCACGGCTTACGGAAGGTCTGGTGCTCTATATAGCAAGACATGCTCAAAAAAATCACCAAAGACGTTTTTGAGCCAAAATAGGCCCTCTCTTGTTTACGTTGATTTTGAGTGTGGAGGAATTGACCGCTATGAAATATGGTAGCATACAATGCAATCAAGCGATCAGCACTTCCTTGACTTGATCATTCCTGTAATCTGAGTCTTCATTTGTTCTTTTCGGGGGCGGATCTGGGGCACCAGGCGTGTCTGGAGCACCAAAACGCTTGTTTGCAGCCGTTATTTTGCCGCTCCTGGCTCGTTTTCTACCGTTCTTTCGACACTAGGAGCCTAGGATCCTTCTCGCCCATCATTTCACTGTGGAATGTCAACGAGGATGATCATCGTGAACACTACCTTTAAAGGCATTGGTCTCTATAAATCTCGTTCTCGAAGTGCCAGTGTGAAACACTAAGTTGGCAGATGCTGGAGGGGATAGGGTCGAAGAAATCAACGAAAGTGGGCCAGAAATCAACAAAGCGGCTTCGAAAAATATCCCGTTGCGCCTGCTTGTCCCGGTCCGCCCCCATTCGGACGAGCTTGTGGCGCCGCGCACGTTTTGGGTGGCAAATCGCCAAGCAACTCGGCCGCGCCCAGCCTGATCAATTTGCGCACATTTCGCGATTAGCGCACGCTTGCTGAACGTTTACGGAAACTAGCAGGGCCAGTAAGCTCGTCCACGCCCTGAACATTAGAAACAGGGGTGTGCGGCAATTGCCGATTGCCGTTTGCCGGCCATTTTTGGGGTTTGCCGTTGCCGTTGCCGTTTGCCGAAATTGTCGTCTAAAACGGCAAATTTTCGGCAAAATTTCGTTGAAACAGCAGAATTGGCCCTAACCTCAGTCTCTGCATTGGTCACCGATTCGAAGCTGTTATAAATAATTATTTTGACTGGTTCCATCTTCCGGTTCTGGTTCATTCAATATATAATTTTACACTTTCAATCACTAACTTATGGAAACATCTCGACTGAGTAATCAGAGGAGTTCGTTCGAGTTCCAAATTGTTTGGGAGCCTCCAGATGTCTTTTTTTAACATCAAATTCTTAACCCTTTAAGAAGGCCAAAATCAAAAAAAAAACTTTTTTTCAGAGACATACTGATTACTGCAAGTTCTAAGATTACAAAACCAAGTCATATCAAAGCTGTAGCGCAAAAGCAGCCTTACTTGGACATATGAACCAGTGGAGAGCTCGTGTACATAGTCCCACTTATCGTCGGTTGGTTAGCTGATGGTAATATGATAATTGGGACAGGAAAATTATGAATTCTGCAAACACTTTGTCCGGCTTTTTCAAAAAAGTTGAACAATATTTACAGCGGTCATTAAAGGCAGTGGTCAATGAAATCTTCGGTTTCGAGATCATTAGCTGAAATGAAAGATTGACTTAATGACAGAGCTGGGTTTTCTAGGAAATAGTGTAAAGATGAAAAAAGTAAGTATTTGAAGGCAAAGATTAAAACCGCATTCAACTTTTCACCAGAAATCGAAAGGTTCGAGGCCCATTGCAACAACAGAGTGGGAAACCGGCTCAAAATGAAGAACCAATAGCAAGATACGGCCCGAAACTTGAACGTGGTGTACTCGCTCCACCCACTTCCTCGGTAGCCACAGGGGAGGTAAGTTGGGCGGGTAAACCACATTCAAGTTTTGGGACCGTATGAAGCGATTTATTGCTTGTTTCTAGCCGACATTGTTGCTGCAATTGGTCTCGTGCTAGCTTGTAGGCCGAATACGCACAAAGTGAAGAGCCGAAGAGCAGTCCAGCTGACTAGCGCACTACACGCGGCCCCCCAGAGACGAAGTAAGCCCAGCGGACTTCCGTCGCGCGCGTCGCATGTACCAGTCAAACGCCCCTCATTCTGTGTATTCGATCGAAATGTCCCCTCGGAGCTCTTGATTCGAAAATTCGAAGGCTGTTTTTACCATGAGCACTGCATTCAACTAGTCTAGTCTCACTGCATTCCTGTAGCTTTACAAAAGTAACCATTCAATCGTAGTTTGAAGTAAGCGGAATCGAAATGCTTGAGCCTACTACTTGCTACTAACAGTGAAAATTGTGACTCCGGTTATAACCTAAACTGCGCGCTGCTGATCGCGGTGTGAACTGTCTTTCGCCATCAATCCCGACCAATCATCGCGTGTTCACCCTTCTATTCGCACCTGATTGAGGTGCCAGTATCGTCCACAGTCAGCTCACACTCCCATCGCACCAAGCTTGCTTACGGTTTGCAGATCGCCCCGAATCGACTAGGCTGGGACGCGCTGGCCACAGGCTCCTTTCCGAAAATCCTTTGCGGGCCTCTCACACTCTGCACTGCTCAAGAAGACGCCTATATTTTGCATCTCTAGCGTAGATTTGTACGGAAACTTCAACTGGAGAGGAATTAACAGAATTATCGTCGGCGATGGAGAAGGTTACAGCCTTGTCAATCTTGACAGTGACTCCTCATCAGCTGGGACTTTCAAGTAGCTTTTGATATATGGGATTTTTCTTCATGTAAAGGCTATTGAAACGTCAGGCTCATAGTAACTGGCAGATATTGCATGGAATACGACATGACTAACAGGGAAGGGTTGCCTACATCAGATGGAGTTTCGGGATGCACTTTTAATATGTTCTAAGGGGGGGGGGGACAGTGTTCCAATAGCCCACACTCAAAATCTGCTAAATGCCTCAGGCAGTCCCTAAAAAGGTCCAAATTTGAACAAGGCCAGAACGGCTCGGCCGGAGTGAGTAGAACTACTTTAACGATTGAATTACCTTTCTGTATGATCAGAATAGATCAGAATTTGGGCAACAAAACATAATTTCTGATCTAAACAGAATCAATGCACCAAAATTTTCTACATCTATTCTGAACACATCTAAAGGTAATTCAATCTTTAAATCGGCTCTTTTCGCTTCTGCCGAACCGTTCTAGCCTTGATCAGATTTTAACCTTTTTAGGGACTGCCTGAGACATTAAAGGCAGTGTCCACGATAAAAACCATGTCTGATTTTTTGGTGGAGATCGGCAGCAGCAGGGCCTAGCGCAACCCTAACGTAAAAAACTAAGAAAATGAGCTTGGAACGGTCCCTAGGGCCCCAAACAATTGGACACCCGTCAGCTCGTCACACCCAGATGCACTTTCCACGCCCACCGACGTGAACAAATGAATGCTCGAGATTGTGAGATGAGCGATGGTTTACGATCAATAGCCCTGTTCTTCCCTTTATTGTCAACTTTTCTCTTTACTCAGGTCAGCTTGCATACATCGGCTCCAAAGACGGAAGTTACACGCCTCGGACAACTCGTCCACAATGTTTCCTTAGCTCAATCTCTGAGGGACCATAATCCTCCGTTCCCAGAAGGTCTTGTACGATTCCAAAAACATCTTCGGAATCAGCATGGGACCTTCTTCAAGATAGGAGGAAAAGCAGAAGAACTATTCTTATAGTGAACACTGCCTTTAAGCAGATTCTGAGCATGGGATACTGAAAAACCGTCCTCCCCCTAGAACATATTAAAATTGCCTCCCGAAACTCCATGTAAAGTTGGTACCCTCCCTTGTTCGCAAATGTCGGCGTATTATAACACAAAACAGATTTTGCCGTTTGCCGTTTTGCCGTTTGCCGGTCATTTTTGGGGTTTGCCGTTGCCGTTGCCGTTTGCCGAAATTTGAAATTCCTTTGCCGCACACCCCTGATTAGAAACCGTTGATTTAGCTCATTCTGAACGGTTTTCTTCGCTGTTCCTATATTTATATATTAGTTCCCACACTACCAAACAACACCATTACCGGGTCGACCTCGAGCGTGATACTCATCGTGAACACCGCCTTTAGATCGGCCGTAATCTGTCATATTTTCAAAACTGTGGCAATATCAAGATCATACTATAAACACAATATCCTTCTTTGGATCGCCTCATGCCCGAGCAGTCTGCGTCTCTGCGTGCCTGTGTAGGTGGCTCCAGGTCTGCAGTAGACATGGATAGCATTGAAAGGTCTGTATTGACGGCGTGCTTTGCGTTGGCCCGTACCAGATGCGCATATGCTATGACATGCATACACAGGATTAGCGCCTGTGCAGAATACGCCGTCAATACGGAGCCAAATGAGCCAGTGCGATCCGTGCCGATTGTGTCTAGCCCAAAGACATTTAAACCGTTTGTCTCCCCCCCCCCACGTTGGCCATTCATGGTACCCCACACATATTTCTGGAAGCTAGGGAGTTATGTAAGCAGCAGAAATGTAGACGTGGTTGTAGTGGGTCGGCTTGGGAAGTAAATCTTTTCTCGAGTGTTAGGCAGTTGGGGGAAGTTTTTCAGAAGATTAGAGCTTTTGATTACTATTCCTTAACAGATTCTTGCTTCGTTGTTTCGCTCCTGTGGAGATACTGCTCGTCAGCGAATGTTGAGCAAATTTACGGAGCATGAACACGAGAAGGTTGATCGAGCTATCGAATTGTTCATCAAGTACAAGTAGGCCAATCTTATCGTTCTTATACGCTTGTTTCCAGACAATTCTTGAAAATTTCTACCTGGGTTTCAATTTAGGGAAAAACTGACGAAATTTGAGGCAAGGCGAGCACACAAAGAAGACAGCTCTGTGGATGAAGAAGACGAGGATCGGTACTTGAAGTTCTTTTATTTCTGCCTTTTGTGGGTCTTTAGTAGCTTCAGAGCTCTGGATCGCCGTGCGAGAAGCAACGTCGGCGTTACTCGCCATTAACGCTAGTCGGCTGTCGCGAAGCCGATACGCATCAGCCTGGCTTACATATACATGTCGGGTTCGATTGCTCCTCGTAAGCAAAACGACAATGCCGAAAATATAGGAAGCCTCGCAAACTGTGACAGTTGACATTCTATGGATGTGGTATTCAGTGTTCTTGAACTTGGTGATATGACTGGACGTTTTGAAAAAGTTGTCAACTTCTGTTGTCAACATCGGCTTGGTTTGCCGTATTCTAGTTGCCTCCTTACGCATTGGGGCATTCTAGCCTTCCGCAGAACAACGGAAAGGGGCGTAACAATTAATGAAGGATATTCGGAAAGAGGAAGAAGGACGTAAACATCTAGGTATAAAAATATATTTTGGTAAATTTGTGTGTGCGTGTGTGTGTGTATGTATGTATGTATGTACATATGCGTTTCTCTGTGTGTTTGTTTGACCGTTTATTCGGCTTCACTTTCAAGACGGGCGACCTTACGGATACGGGCTCAAGATCGCGCAGAACGCCGTAGAAAGTGCGTGGGTCCTAAATGAGATTTCGCAAAAAGCCGTAGAGAGTGCGGGACCCAGTGATAGTGCGCCGGACGCTGTGCGGGACCCGAGTGCGAGTGAGCGGGACGCCGCAGGAAGTGTGTGGGACCCAAATGCGATTGCGCCGGACGCCGAAGAAAGTGTGCGGGACCCAAGGTAAAGTACGCCGGACGCCGTAGAAAGTGTGCGGGACCCGAGTGGATGTGCGCACAACGCCGTAGAAAGTGTGCGGGACCAAGGTAGAGGGCGCCGGACGCCGTAGAAAGTGTGCGGGACCCAAGGTAGAGTGCGCCGGACGCCGTAGAAAGTGTGTGGGACCCAAGGTAGAGTGCGCAGGAAGTGTGCGGGACCCGAGTGGAAGTGCGCACGACGCCGTAGAAAGTGTGTGGGACCCAAATGCGATTGCGCAGGACGCCGAAGAAAGTGTGCGGGACCAAGGTAGAGGGCGCCGGACGCCGTAGAAAGTGTGCGGGACCCAAGTGGAAGTACGTAGGACGCCGTAGAAAGTGTGCGGGACCCAAGGTCGAGTGCGCCGGACGCCGTAGAAGGTGTGTGGGACCCAAGGTAGAAAGCGCAGGACGCCGCAGGAAGTGTGTGGGACCCAAATGCGAGTGCGCCGGACGCCGTAGAAAGTGTGTGGGACCCAAGGTAGAGTGCGCTGGACGCCGTAGACAGTGTGCGGGACCCAAACGGGGGTGCGCCAGACGCTGTAGAGAGTATGCGGAACTCAAGTGGGTGAGCGCAGAACTTCAAAATCGTTTTGTGCGTCTATAAAAGAGTGTATACCATCCCTTTCTTGACGTCACCTCCCCCTCACTCATTTCAACTGCTTAGCTGATTAAATGCACCAACCTTTCTAAATCGGGTTCATATACAATGGAAATGTGAGTTAATCAAAATATGCATCCAGAGAACACAAACATCATTATACTTCATTTGGCATTAAAGGAAGCAGGGTGTCGGTTGGTCATGGAGGCATTTACTAAATCTCAAACAGCGGTTGTCTTTATCATGACAGAAATGAATATAAATGAACTACAACTTTAGGACCTCCTAAAACTAAAGAAGGGTCGGTGTGCAACTGCATAAGAAAGTAGGTTAGCAAGGTTTGCAAGATTTGAAATGCTTAGTAACTTCTGATTGCTCGAGCGTTGTCGTCGAAACCAGCTCATGGGCCGGCGATAGCCGGCAAGCTGCCGCTAGACTTTGTAAAAGAAGGCGATTCTAGAAAAGAGAACGAGGCATGAGAAGTTCTGTACGCCCTCTCACATAGAATTAGCTGCTTTCGATTCATTTGCCTTATACTCAAGATGCCGGCGAAGCCGGCAAATGACCCGGCGCAGCCGGACCCCAGCGGCAGAGGCCAGCGTTAGCCGGCCGACGCCGCTGGTATAAGAGATGTAGCGTTGATTATGGAAAACAATTAAAAAAAGGTAAAATGAAAGTCGCAAAACATGCATTTTTGGTGCCATTGGGCAAAGCTTAGCCGAATCCCTATCGTCATCGCAGCAGGTCGTGCACCAGAGTGCCGGTATACTGCTTCGTGAACCACTTAGCTTCTCTTCGAATTATATCAATCGGCCTAGAGGCTAGCCGTGTTCACATAAGTTTTGATAAAAGCCTATCAGTTATCATTTCGACAGGTATATGCTTTTTTGTGAGCCGCACGGGTCCCCAGAGTTGTATACTTCATTATTCCATGTTCCCATTCTACTGGAGTGCGCGCCCTTTCAATGAGGCGGAGCATTCCACAAAAAGGATATGCTTTGTCACGGTCCGCCGCAAAGGGCCAGCCCTACCGCAGTCCACAACAAAAGCACCATTCTCACCACACTCTACAGCGAGGGAGCTTACTCGTTGAGGATCAGGGGGGAAACCGTTTAGCGGTCGAGAATCGTTCAGAAAGTTTTCGAGGTCACCTTCCAGAGCCGGCTTCAAGAGGCCAACTGCTCTCTGTCGAGCGCCCTATGCACGTGCTGTGCGGCTGACAAACTTGTTATGAATTGTGGAACGATCAAATCTAAAGGGTGGTCGCTTGGCTTGGACACAAAGCCCTCTTTTCGAATGATCGAAAGCGTCTTTCCGAAGGATCGGAAGCGACGGCGATAACTAGGGTGTCTCGCTTTTACAATTGTGCGCTGCAGTCGACTGCAGTGCATCGCCGAGTCGTCGTCGTCCGAGAACTACGGTAACGACTCCAGTGTGTAGGCTAGTCTTTTATCCAGCCCATGCAGTAGTAAGTTTGTAAACTCGCTCCATTTACGGGGCGCTCAGGCACCTCGTGTTGGCTCCCTTAGCGAACGATCGTCGACCACTGGCATTTAATCTGGTTGTCAGTCACTCGAGTTGAGTTAAATATTCTCTCTTCATCTCGCAGATCTCTTATGTCCGGGCGGAAGGGGCAAGACATACAATTCTGGAGTAAGTCACATGTTTGCTACGGAAGGAGCGGACTAGTAATTATACTTACTCAAGTAAGTTAGGCGCACTCATGATCGACGAGTGGAGCCACGACTGGCCGTCATATTTGGGACTACGGGTGGCAGTCTTGCCATGTCAGTCTCCCAGGCAACTACAATGTGAACTGTAGTTTCCGCCCCGAATTCGGTTAGTAGCCCAGTTGTTTTGGGGCGCGACTATCGCCCGAACCGTTTTGTAGGCGAGTTCAAGAGCGTATCCTGGTCGACTTGAATTCCTCTAGTTCATGGCCTGGCGCTGTGAGGTGGTCATAATGTATTCCAACCGCGAGAGAGGCGGGGAAGCGGGGGATGACCGGAGCGCGTGGTTGGACGTACGGGGGAGGAGCGACTCGCGTGATTGGAAGGAACACGAAGTTTCCCCCGCCTCTTGCGGTTGGAATACATTACGGCCATCACCCTCTGGCGCTGCTGAAGGAGCACTGGTCCGTATTGCAGTTCTTAAAGCCACCGTCCAAGCTCAGAATCGATTTTTCGTTTTTCTGCCTATCTTGGAGAAAATTTCAAGGTGATCACAATGGTGTCTCCAGAATCGCTCAAAACTCACTACGAACTGTGTTAAAGGCATCGTTCGCGCTGGAAATCAATTTTCAATTTTAAGGCTCAATTTCATGATTGAGCCCGGTAGACTACACTTGTAAACTTTGGCGCGTCAAAAACGTTGGGCAATGAGGTTGGAAGGCGTCAAAGATGAAGATCTGCCACCAACTCTCACCAGTCATCTAGCGCTTTTTCCTAGAATGTTGGTGCGATCGTAAGACAACATGAAAAATAGTTACGGCACTAACTCCACATGCAGAAAAACTCAGAAAATGACAGCGACGAGGCCTCCAAAAGCAGAAAATCTTCAAAATAGATTTTAGCGCGAAAGTCAAACTCGTATTTACAATGTGTTCCGGTTGACTTTTCTTTAGGCATCTTTTATAGTCCTCACCGCAAGCGCGGCACGCGCGGGAAGGGCGGTGGACTATGAAAGTTCTTATCGCGCGGCACGCGCGGGATGCGCGGTAAGAACTTTCATAGTCCATCAGCACCGCCATAGCGGCGCCGCCCAAACCGCCATGGCGGTTTTACCGTTTCAATCAATAATTGCTTCTCGATTTGAGTCCACTCCAACATAAATAATTCTGGGACTATCCTGTGCCACCGCATACGCAAATGCCAGCCAGAAATTTCTGTACAAGTCCCAGTTCAGGCCCGACTTTCACCCGCACCGCCATGGCGGTGCCGCTGGAGATTTCATAGTGGCTTTCCGCTCGTCCCGCGCGGTGAAAAGTTTCATAGTCCACCGCTCGTCCCGCGCGTGCCGCGTTTGCGGTGAGGACTATGAAAGATGCCTTACAAATGAAGGTTTTTCATGGGCCCCTTCGACATTTTCGTTCACTAGAGAGGCCAAGCTACACAAAAACATGAAAAAATTATATACGGTTTTCTGCGCGTACGATGCCTTTAAGGCTTCTCAAAAATTTCGAATCTGAACTGGTAGAAGTTTGCGGACGAGTTGTCTCGAGCCTGTATTTCCTCGTTATTCGCAGCCATCATTCTGAAGCAGGTCACAATATAAAGCCAGACTGTAAACAAAAGGAAGAACATAGATTTTGAATAAAAGCATTCGCGCGTCTCTTCCCGATGGAGGTCGGAAAACTGCCAGTGGGCGTTTCCCATTTTTTCTTTCAAGGGGACGTGGTCGACTTTTCCTAGCTTTTTCTCGTTTATTTGAATGAATTGAGATTTCGCGCTTGCCAGGGTTGCTATAGACGGCGACCGGACGAAAATATCCAAAATTACCTCTGGGGTTGGCCTGTGCCTTTAACGTCCCCCCACCCCACCCGCGTGCTTTGTCAGTAACTCCGTTTCTTTGTCCCATCTATAAAAGGAAACGCAACGGCAATAACGCTCGCATCTGTTTGAAAGATTTTCTAAGATCAAAAAACAAAGAATCATTTCGTGAAGGGAAGAGGTGGTTTCGGGTTTTCGGCATTCTCTATCCTCCTAAAGTCTAATCTCACTGTCCGTTCACAACTATGTCAATGCTAAGCAAGTACATTCAGAGACTATCTGGATCGTCTTGATGCTGGATTGTACACATTGCAAAATCTTTCACTTGTTCTGGCCGATGTATGTGCGAACACCAGCTCAGCTCGTCATCGAGCGTCGAAGTTGTTTTCAATGAGAATGAAGCAGGACAAAGTCTCAAAAATTCTTCTGCCGGTAGAGCTTCCGTTATTTTTGCGAATCGATTCGACAGCAATTGAGATTTTTCTATATATGTTTCATAATGATTTTTATTATTTTGCGCAACACTTTTTATTTTCAGCTGTTGACGGAGTATCAAGCAAACATCGGCGAAGGCGGTGATGAGGAGCGTCGACGAGTGGATTTGTTAATTGCGAAGTTATCAAAATCTGATAGGGAGAAGGAGTAATAGGTTCTAGTACCTTTGTCGGGTTTGGCTTCCATCTCTGATAGAATATGCCGTGAATTTACCTGGAACCTGCCGGGTCTTTGCCTATGATTTGGCTTTAGGCATCGATCGCCATGTTAAAGGCAGGTTTACGGCTCCGCGAAACATCTGCGAAATTTTTCGGCGTCGCGAATCTACTACTGGATGGTTTACTGCAAGATCACAGCAGATTCGCGATACCTAAACCCCGCTGAGGATCTTACCGAGAGGACCTTCCTCCAAATTTATCTTTTCTTCTCCAATACCTCTTCTTTACCATTTCTAACAGGCAGAGAAACTGTATCGCTAGGCTGGCGTACCCCGAGTCATGCAGTTGAGCGCTCCCAATCCAAGTTAATGAGCGCTCGGCAGAGGCACCAGTAGGGTCAGATTCGTGCATCGTTTACAACGCGGGGTGCCCAGGGCGTTCAACACGTTGAGAAGAATCGCGTAAGGGTCATAGATCTATGGTTTATGCTATATAAACATAGCAAATGAAGATCGCCGAGTTGAGGTATTCGCGGCTGGTTTTTGGTAGATTTGCGGCAGGCACGAGGTTCGCGGCGGACTCGCGGCAAATTTTATCAGAGATGATTTAGATCGAGGGGAGGCAGAGCTGCTAATTACAAGTTGTTGTTGACTACGGGTTCATATTGTCTCGATTGTTCAGCTTCTATATTCTACGTGATCCCTCTCATTCCACGTTTGGCTCTTTTATTCGGATTTAGAGTGGCATGAATGATTGCGGCGTCTGGGGTAGGCACGCGCAATGTCGCAGGCACGCGTCACGATTTGAGCGTGTGCGCGTACGTGCGGCGTGGAGCTCCCTGACCCTCGCTGCCGCATTCATGCATGACATCCCTGGTTGCTATAGTGTTCTATATCTTTCCGTTCTGCAGGAGCGTATGCAACGTCGGCATGGATCATAATGAGACTGCGTTCACTATTGAGGGTTGACGCAAACTCGGTACCAAATGCTTTAACATAGGTGCACCAAGTTTGCGCCAACCTCCAATGGGGAACAAAAAGTCTCATTAGGATCAGGGATGAGCGGAATAAAAATTAAGAATTTCGGAAATCGGAACAAAATCAAAATTTCGAAAATCGGAAATCGAAACAAAATTTAAATTTCGGAAATCGAAACAGGTTTTAAAATTTCGGAAGTCGGAAAGTGGAAGTCCGAGGCCCAAAATTTGCGGAAATCGGAAAACGGAACAAAGTTTACTCGCTGCTGGCATCGAAAAATGTGTCCTTGAACCTCTGGTCTAAGAGCACCAAATCATCATTCCCCAGATACTTAACCATCCTTACCACTAAACCGTTATTAGTCAGATTTCTGATCTCATGAGAATCACTCCAGGGATGTGCATGATAGCGACTTACGATTAACGACTTAATTGACCGACGGGCCTTTTTTGGGATACGTCTAAAGGCTAACGACTAGCGATTTTTGAAAATTTCGTGAACTACGCGAAAATTCGTTGGAAAATTAGTAATCATTATCATTGCTTCCCTGTGGGGGGATCGCACCAACTGTGACGAATATTTCGTCGTTGGTTGTTCCAAATACCTATATACACGCCTAGGTGGCCCAGGATATTATTTACCTACTTTCACCACCATTTCTCACTAATCGACTTCTATCGTCTTCGATATAAATATTATGGCCCCAAGATGACGTCGCGCGATGTTGGGCGAGGCATCGCTTCGGTGTAAGCAAAAGCGTTATACCCCTCAAATAGTAAGATTTAGCCGTTGTCGCAGAGAACCCTTAATTGATCTGATGGCGATTCCCTGAAAAACTGTACAGCTGAAAAAAAAACCGGAACCCGTTTCCGAATCTGAACAAGTTTTCGAACTATAAGCCGCGGAGCCATTTTGTGAACATTCTACGCAGTCTTATTCATGAATTCAAAAAATATGTACTTCAGAAATGTAACCTGGAGAGCCGTACATAGCTATATGCGGACATGAGTTCTACAATATTCGAAAACAGATTTTTATCAGTCATTCGATTGGAACAATTTTGCAGAGACGACAATTAATAGTTACAGATGTCTCAGGCACGCACCAGTTCTCGTGTGTGACGCGCCATGTCAATACAAAGGCCGGGATCATACTTATAGCGACGAGAAACACAAAGCAGTCTTGACCATCAATGTCGACCGAGAGTCGATATGCATGATATGCACTGTCGCTGGTCGCGTGAGTATGACTCCGACCAAAGGGTCGCGTTGCAGCAATCACGGACCGGTCGCTAACCTTATCCTTGTACAGAAAGGAGCTCGACGCTCACGCCGATCCGCCCTTTTCTCTTTGAAACAAGCGATAAGCATGTGCTTGCCCTCCTGGAACGAGAGCGTGAAAATCGTGAGGAGAAGAGAGAGATAGTGCTAACGCGTACAAAAATCGCATTAAAAATGAGGCTCGACGCCAACCACGCCCATTTCCAGGGGAATGCACTCTTGAAACATGACTCAGATGCTGGCAATGCCGTTGGTTCAATTATCTAGTTTGTTGTACTTGGCCCGCCCAGATGCTGAAGGCTCAAGATGGCGCTCGGCGCACTGGCTGCACGGCGCGTCGGGGTGCGGAGAGTTTGTGCTTCACGTTCAGTCAAGAAAGTTCA
Organism: Aplectana chamaeleonis; assembly: GCA_029168955.1. Taxonomy (NCBI): domain Eukaryota; kingdom Metazoa; phylum Nematoda; class Chromadorea; order Rhabditida; family Cosmocercidae; genus Aplectana; species Aplectana chamaeleonis. The sequence continues at coordinate 1,478,833 of JAPDOI010000031.1, read as the reverse complement.
GACGGGCTCGTTGCCCGAGTCTTTAAGATCCGGCGGCTTCTTAAAAGTGGCTTGTTGCCCGGCTATAAAATAACTGCTCGATCGCGACAGTCACTACTGCGGGCGACAGAACTTTGAATTTTCGGCTCCACGGCCACTTCTTCGCTGACGACGCAGGCGTTCTAGTTGGGCGTTGATCGGCGTTTCTTGAGCCAGTCTAGAACAGATCAAAGTGTCTACAGGTCGCCTGCACTGCATCTACATCCGGTGAAGTAAAGCATTCTCTACATGGGACGTTTTTTAGTATGCACTGCCGGCAGGTCACGATCGTCAGTCGGTTGATCGCTTTTTTTATTCTGAAGCGAAAAAAATCGTGAAATCCTCAATTTTCTCTATCTTTCTCGACAATGAATACTCTATCCAGAAGGATGAAACCCGAAAAACGCACACCCCTAGATAGTGAGCCCTCATTGAGGCCGTGAATTATGTGTATATCTAAGCTTCAAACTTTGTTCTCTATTGGATACCTATATCAAGTTTTGGTAATCCACGCAGCTATTCATGCCTTCTTGCTTTTTCACTCTGGATTGCTTTTTTCGGCTTTAGCAAAGCTGATTTTCAAATTCTGGATTTCTAAGGAATAATGATAACGACTAACGATCAACAAGGGTTTATATCCCTGGAGCCCATGAAAATCGAGCTGCTCTAACAGGTCTTTGATAGAAGTTGGCAAGTCTCAACTCTACAGATTCTGTCAGTGGATGCAGGTTAAGATTATTTCCGCATTTTGTTCCTATTTCCGCACCCATTTTTCGGAAATCGGAAAGTGGAATTCCGAGGCCTAAAAACCTTCGGAATTCCGCTCATCCCTGATTAGGATCCATACCGATGTTAGCTTAGATTTTTCTCACTCGGACTAGGGAAGCTTCCGCTTTATATACAGCGGCGGTTTACGAATATGCCATGCTTTGAGGGTGAATATGGAAAATTTCAGAGGTAGAGGAGCGGTATAGATTTTGCCCATCATTCATCATTCCCAATAAAATTTTCAGCTTGGACATTTCAAGCCTTCCTTCACTATTGGGAATTGTTACATGTTGTTCTGGCGCTGTTTATGTTAATGGTGATTGACAGATTGCGGCAGTGTCCTATAATTTATTGTCTATTCACACTCACTGTCAATGAGGATGTGTGTAACTATGTCCATTTGTTGTGTCCTGTTTTCACTCAAATTTACCTTAATGAAAGAGAATATTTTGCACTTTCTCATCATTCTATTATTTCATTGGCGTCTTCTCTCGCTAGGCTATCCCTACGTCTGTTCCCATTAGAAATTGTCGAAGTTCTCCCGTCATTAGAAATTATGAATAGTTCAATTAGGAGCTCACAAGAGTTGCATTCCATTCCAAGAGCATCACGATGGGCCCTGTGGAAGCACCACCGCAATCATGACGAGGCCTAAAGTTTGGTGTTATACTGAACGGAACATTAGGGAATCCGAGTCCTTCGTTAGTAAAAAGGGCAGCGGGCCAAGATAGCCGGTTCACGCAGGAATCGCCATCTCAGAAAAAAACATGAAATTACGAAATTTTTCTGTTAGTCAATTTCTAGCTTGTGGATGTACCCGGAGGTCCGCCCACACTACGCGTGAGTTGGAAATTCGTTGTGTGCGCGTCGTTTGCCTCTTGAGGAGCCCTTGGTGTGTGCGCTTGTGCGAAGGCGTGAATGCAGACAACTCTTCTTCCGCTTTTTTACTGAATCAACAAGCCTCAATTCTCTTTGACCTTCGATTCACGATTACCTAAGGGTTATCTTCGCGATGAGTCCAGGATATTTTGAAGTGAGATAAGGGTGGATATGGGCGTACGGAGCGCCGTTGCTGCTTCCGTCGGCTGATCGGCAACGTCCGAGTGGGTGGAGACACCTAAGCCGATTTGCCGACGTAGGGAATAACCTTGATCCGTACCCCCCTCTCCATTTGTACTCTAGAATGTATAACAAAACCTTAAACTGTGTGACTGAATCTGTTATAGTGAATGGGAGCAGCAAAACCAGAGAATTTTCTACTGCGGGCAGTTACTACGGCAGCCCAAATAAATTATACCACGTGTGTAAAGCTCATGTGTATTCAATTCAATTTATTGAACGGCGAAACCGTGTTCATAAAAACAATAGAAAGAAATATAGCAACACAATATGCATTAATCTTTAGCTAAGAACCAGTCCCAGACCTCGGGGAAACCTCGAGGGCTTTCTTAAATGAAGACAATGACCCTCTGACCAGGCCCATTCTAACAAGGGAACCACTATAAGTCATAGTATCGGTTCCAAATGGAATGTACTTTTCTGGAACCATTCTCGGACGAAAAGTCTGATTATGCTCATCGCAGCTGCCTAGACCCACTCTGAAAGAAGTTATAGGCGTTTTTAAAGCTTCGCGGCAAGGTAAGGGTACCACCCCTTACGGAATTTTTAGGATGTTTCTAAATTTTTCTCCGGATTTCGCTAAAAACATGTATGTAGTGGTATCTGGGGTGCTGAACACGAAACTGGGGCTCGCTTGTCGAAATTGAAAGGTTTACTGTAGGTTACGGTAGGTGACATGCCATTTAGAAGACAAAACCTACCTAAATAATTCGAGAATCCATAAATGGACATCGAATTCGTATTCGGCACCCCAAATGACCCCCACATAGAAACTTTGAGACAAATCTGAGACATTGACCAAACTACCGTATACCCACCGTAATCTACCGTAAGCTGTCAAAAATCGATAAACTGTCATCAGATTCGTGTTGAGCACTCCAGATAACCTCCAGAAGAACTATTTGAGCTACATATGTCGTCACATTCCGGAAATCGTCAAAGTCGCGATTTGCCATCAAATTCTCCCCGATGGGAATCTGTGAACGAATACAGTCAAAAACTTCCGGAAAATCGATACATGAACCTCAGATTCCTGATCAGCACCCCAAATAACCCCTCAGGGCGAATTTTTAAATTAAATCTGGAATATCTTTCTATTTTGCCGTCAAATTTTTCTGCCAGAGGAAGCTTTGAACAAATTTAGTTGGAAAACTTCGGAAAAACGACAAGTGAACCTTAGATTCGGGATCAGCAAAACCAAATAACCCTCCAGGGCGAATTTTAAGTTAAATCTGGAATATTTTTCTAAATCGCTCGGAGATCTCTAATTGGTATAAATAAACACCCAACCGCAAATCCGTACAAGTCCAACACGCTGTCAGTGCGCAAAGTCCGGAAAATGTGCCTTCGCCCAAACTTTGCTTAGGGGGGGGGGGGTAGTGTTGGGCGCTGAGCACGATTATGAAGTCCGTTTTTGGATTTTCGCAAAAAAAAATGCGCTTTTGGAGGGTACAATAAGTACAAAAATCAGAAAATCAACGCCTATAGCTTTTCTTTCAGAGTGGGTCTAGGCAGCTGCCATGATCATATTCGGACTTTTCGTCCGAAAATGGTTCTAGAAAAGTGCATTTCATTTGGAATGGTTACTATGACTTATAGTGGTTCCCTTGTGAGTAGCCTATTGAACTCGGTACCGGCTCTATTTTACGAAGAAATGCATTGGTGCATTCGGTCTAGACCAGGGCAGGGATTCATGAACGCAAACCATGGGCTACAGTTGGGTTTGTCTCCGAAGATTGCGTGCTATTTCCGTGGCAAACCCAATTGTAGCCCACGGTTTGCCGTTCATGAATCCCAGCCCAGGGTTGTGCGGCAAAGGAATTTGAGAATTCGGCAAACGGCAACGGCAAACCCCAAAAATGGCCGGCAAACGGCAAAACGGCAAAAGCTGTTCTGTGCTATAATACACCCACATTTGATTAGTCGTGTGGTGAACCATGCAATATTTGCCAGTTACTATGTATCTGTGATTTAACCAGCTTTTATAAGAAGGAAAATCCCGTATATCAAAAGCCACTTGAGAGCCTCAGGTGATCAGGGCGCTGTTTTGTGTGTGATAGCACAGGAGCTTCTATCAAGTTCAACTAGACCGTTTGATTGTGCGACCTAGCCTAGTCGATCCGGGCACATGCAGCAAAGAGTAAGCAAGCTTAGTGCGGTGGGAGAGTGCGCCGACCCAAAGACTGTGGCCGATACCGGTACCACAATCAGATGGGAATAAATGGATGAATACGCGTTGATTGGTCGACATTTTCGGAGGAAGACAGTCCATACCGCAATCAGCAGCGCGCGGTTTAGTTTATGACCGGAGTCACTCACAATTTTTGCTGTTACTAACAAATAGTAGCCTCAGGGTTCCTTATTTCGCTCATCGAAAAATTCGCTCAAATCGTTTCCCTTTTGAAGCTACAGAAGTGGAGTGAGACTAGTCTAAATAAAAGCAGTGCACACGATTAAAGCAGTCTCCGAATTTTCACCGGATATCAAGAGCTCTGAGTGGCATTTTGATCGAATACACAGAATGAGAGGCACCTAGTGCCAATTCGACTGGCACATGCGACGCGGGCGACAGAAAGTCGGTGTCGCCGCTGGAGCGCCGCGCACGGTGCGTTTAGCCAGCCGACTGCTCTTGGGTGTTTCCTTATTCTGTGTATTCAGCAAACAAGCCGGCACGAGGATCAATACAACAACAATGTCGGCTAAAAAACAAACAATAAATCACTCTATACGGTACCAAAACTTGAATATGTTGTGCCTGCCCCACCCACTTCCCTGTGGCTACCGAGGAAGTGAGTGGGCGAGCACACCACATTCAAATCTCTTGGCAGTATATTGCTATTGATTGCTCGTTTTAAGCCGGTTTTCGACACTATTGTTGCAATGTGCCTCGGACATTTTGATTTCAGGTGACAATTTCGAAGGCGGTTTCAATCGTTGCCTCCGAAAATTTTTCGTTTTTTCGACTCTACACCATTTCATAGCGAACTCAGCTCTGCCAAGGAGTCAACCCGGTGCTATAGCAGCGGGTGCCATTTTTTCGTGCCGCCGCGCATTTTGAGGACCAACCCAAGGTTTTCCTCCCATTCCAAAATTAGTAGAGTAGAAGCTGAGCAGAAAAATGGGCGTGGTCAAGTGCCTCCCCCCTCACTGCGATAGCACCGTCAACCCTTCGTTTCAGCTAATGATCTCGACATCGAAAATATTATAAAACACTGCCTATAATGACCGTTGTGAACATTGTTCAATTTTTAAAAAGCCGGACAAAGTATTTGCAGAATTGATCATCTTCCTGTCCCATTTATTACCATCAGTCAATCAACCGACGATAAGCGGGCCTATTTCTCAAGTGGTTCATACGTCTAAAAAGATGCTTTCAAGCCAAAACTTTTGTACCATTTGTTTTGCAATTCCGGAACTTGCAGCAATCGGTATGCTTCTGGAAAAGCGTTTTTATGCGATTTAGGCATTTCTAAGGGGTTAAAAATTTCATGATTAAAAAGAGACATTTGGAGGCTCCCAACTTAGAACCTAAATAAACTCCTCGGATAATCTAGTATCTTCATATCTTCATTAGTCACAGGATAACTGGGTACAATTACCCATTGCATGAGCTGGAACTAGTAGCTGTAACTAGCCAAAATAGGTATTTGTTGCAGGTTCGAAGCGCTGACCAATACAGAAACTGAGGTGAGGGCGCACACCAGGCCCTGTTGTTTTAACGCATTTTGCCGAAAATTTGCCGTTTTAAGCGAAAATTTCGGCAAACGGCAACGGCAACGGCAAACCCCAAAAATGGCCGGCAAACGGCAATCGGCAAACGGCAATTGCCGCACACCCCTGGTCTAGACCCAAGGAGGGCCAATTTCTCAGGACCAACCCTAGTCTTAGACGCCCTCAGGTTGTACAGACGACCTGCACGAATACTGGCACCGCCATGGGTAATCCTATGCAGCATTACCCTCTTCCTCTGCGCTAATTTCAGGAGCCTTAGCTCGAAATTTCTGCCTAAATGACCCAGACTTCCATCGTAATTAAAGCCGTTGGTCTTTATAAGTGCCCTACGCGTGAAATTTCGCTGCACCCTCTCAAGCACCTTTATTGACTACAACATATTACTTGAACACCTATACATGAACATCAAGATTAGTGGTTGAGAGCACCTGAACACGCTGTGCATCATTCTATTGGAGTATACAAAATGTACATACAATGAAATAATTGCAGCACTATAAAGGTATTAGACCCAATCTTCAGCATACTCATATTAAGCGGATCAAAAAGGAAAGTTATGAAAGGGAAGTTGACACAGTTCGTTTCGCCCCTGGCCGCAGACGAACTTCATCAAACAGCTCTGCCGGGGCTCCTTAGTGGAGAAGATAACTCTGAAACCTGGCGTCTGTTTTTTTTTGTTTCGTGCAATGTACAGCGTATACCTAGGTTCGTGGCCTACCTCCTCAAGAAAAACATTCAAATCTCACCCGCGGCGGTCGCGAGCGCCGGCCTGCTAATCGATTCCGGCCGAGAGTAGAGCGCTGCTGATCAGCGTGTCATATCGCCAGCAGCCTGTGAGTTTTAAACCGCCCACGCCAGCCGCGGGTGAGATTTAAATGTTTTGCTTGAGGAGGCAAGCCACAGACCTAACTGTACACTTGAAGCACTGCGGTGCGTTCTAAGAATGTTCCCATGACGCCGTGCGAGGACAGGCGGCCTTCCCATTGACAAATTTGCTTCCCTTGGCTACGATTTGTAACTGCGAATCGTTTCCACGCCGCCATGGCTACGTTTCCATGGGAAACTTCAGCCACGGAAATGTTCTTGGAACGCGCCTCTGTTTCTACATCTTATTTCGACTACGGTACTGGTCCACGGGTTCGTCATGGGCATTTCGTCTATTTTTTTCATCTATAATGGTGGGGAGCTTTGCGGGACTATAGTCTCACAAAGTTTCGCTCTTGTCCAAATGGCCCTGTCATAATCTGCCGGAAGCGGCCGTCCTAGTCCCACCCGTTCGATAGGTATGAGAAGCACGCAAAATGGGGAGAAATGAAGTGATAAAAATCATCCTCGAATGATAAAAATCGTCCTATGATATGATAAAGTTTGACCACAACTGATAAAAACCGTCTGTAATGATAAAAATCCACCTGAAACGACCAAGGACGACATAGAGAAGGTGGAATTTTATCATTCGAGGATGATTTTTATCACTTCATTTCTTCCGGTTTTGCGTGCTTCTCATACCTATCGATCGGGTTGGACTATGACGGGGGCCTAACAGAGTGCGAAATGCGGAGAGTTGAACTACCTACAACTTCGTGCCATACCAAGGATTTACTTATTCTCCAAACTCCGGAAAGTTGAGCGTCCTTTCTTCTTCTTGTCAGCCATGAACAGAGCATCGCATCAAAGGCGTAGGAAGTTAGCCACTTCACACGGTCTGTACCATAGATCTCGAGCAGATAACATTGTAGGTCTGGCGGGACATGAAAATAGATGCAATGAATCATGTCCAGCACATTCACAATCAGGGCATCTATCAGGGACTGACTGATCAATCCGATGGGCGTAGGCCTTTAGATATGTGGAGTGACAGCATCGCAGACCAGCGAGAATTGTTCGGGTGCGTCTCGATAGATCGGCTTCGCTGTCGTCGACTCGTGGGGGTACGCCGCCATAAATTGAGTTGGGCTGAGCATCAGACAGGTACTCTGCCACAAAGCGCGTATGCTCAGCCATCTGGAGTCTTCTGCGGGAGAGCTCGGATGTAGCCCAGCGTTGTTGATCGACAGCAGACAGGGAAGCATTGAGCGGCGTGCGTATGTTTCTTGATTGGGGGCCGGACGACAGAAGACGGTAGTTTGGATGGGTCGGGCTCTTGACAATACTTATGAGAAACTGCTGAGACTGGAGTAAGCAGAGCTGTTTTACGGGGAGTAGGCCGGTTTCCTGATGAAGATGCGAAATAGGCGTCGACTTGTGACATCCAGTAATAAGCCTGAGGGCAGTATTCTGTGCTCTCTGCAACTTGCACCTAGAGGATTCGGAGAGATGTCTGGTCCAAATAGGGGCGCCATATTCCAACACCGGTTGGACCATGGCTCTATAAGTCGTACGTAGTACTACTTTCGTTCTGCCCCACGAGGTTCCAGCCAAAGTGCGAAGAATGTTGTTGCGCGAGTTGGCAGCGGCAGCTCGTATACGCGTGTTCTCATGGAATCGTAAAGAGGGTCCAGGAAAACTCAATAGTCGAGGATGCTTAGACAACGGCAGCTCGTGACCATCCCAGACGACTTTGGGATGTAGTCGATGTTCGATAGTAGCTGTCGTACATAGTGTAGCACTTGACCCAGTGTCGACGCGGTACACCGAGTTCAATCGCCACCTTCAATTATGCAACGGCTCTAATTCGTTCCACGAAGGATGACGTTATTGAGGGGACAGCTCATTTGGAAAATTTCCTCCGCGAGGAGCCCGATGATGTTAGCAGAAGAGACTACTGTGCTTATCTGGGTCAAATTCCGGTCCGCAATCGCGTCTCGACACGCTTTGCGGCCGCGCGCTTTCAAGTAGGAAGAGTTTCCAGCGCCGCAGCTGCCGATCTGTTGACTCTAGATGGGTTTTAGAAACTGAAAACTAAACACAACTGAAGAAAACTGTATAAAAAGCTTTATCGAGTTGGATTTGGAGCTGGAAACTCGATTGACTCGAGCGCGTGCGGCCGCAAAGCGTGTCGAGACGCATTTGCGGACCGGAATTTGACCCAGATAAGCACAGTATGTGTACTTTTTAGCGATCGCTAACGCCCGCCTACGCAGCTATGATCGAGCACTTGCATACATTGATATTTTGCTCGCCGCTGAGACTCACAATAGGCAAGCCTCGCAACTTCGTGAAATCATCGAGAAGAGGATGAAGAAAGATGGACTTTTCGGACTTGCTGTGATTGGCGGCGGTGCACTTGTTCTGATTGGAATCGTGGCTGCACTGTTCGCTGCTAAGAAATGAAGAGTAATTTCTTATTCATGTGTACGGGATGTTTGCAATCTGTAAATGTGAGAGAATTTACTGTGGTGAGCGTGCATTGTATTGTAATTTATTGATTTCAATTGCTAGACCAGATCTTGGTTCAGTAATAAAGTTGATTCGATTTGGAGGCAGAGACAGTCAGCGACTTTGATTTAAGATATACTGCCAGGGTCCGTAAGTAGTCATTTATGGCAGCAGTGGCTCGATCGATAACTGAGTCCGTGCAAACGATTGTGATGTCATCGGCGTACAGGCACAGACGAATACCAGTTGGTGGCTCAGGAATATCAGACAGAAATAGCGAGAACAGGCTCGGGGATAACACCCCGCCTTGCGGGACACCGGCTTTCAAAGGGACCGAAGACGATAGATGTCCGTCGAACCTCACACGAATGGACCGGTTTTTCATGAAGCTATTAATCCATCTTCTAGACCAACAGGGCATATCCGATTCCAGTATGGATTTCGATAGAAGCGGGATACTGACGCTATCAAACGCAGCCGTGAGATCAATAGCAACGACGAGGCTTCTACCAGCCGGAGTCTTGCGATTAAATCCAGCGATGATATGCTCGGTGATTGACGTCAGGGCAGTGATGGTGGAATGCTCCTTCTTGAAACCCTGCTGGTGAGTGTTGTGCTGCAACGCGTTTTGGAGGAGCGGATTGACGACTTTTCCGCAAGCTTGGCAAGGGGAGAGAGAAGGGAAATGGGGCGGTGGGAGGCAGCCTTATCCGACGGTTTGCCTGGCTTGGCGATGGGGATGACAACAGCTTGTTTCCAGAGGGCCGGAATAACACCAGAACTGAGTGACGAATGAATAAGATCAGAGAGCAGTTCGTAGTAGGGATCAGGAATATGCTTGAGATGAACAGCCGAATCCCGTCGGGTCCCTCAGCCCGCGAATTTTTCATCGATTTGATGACCTTGTCGATGGCGGAAGGAGAGATAGCAGGGACATCCAGTCGACTGAGCTTCCTAATTGCTCGCATTGTTCGTCTGTGTTGCTTATCCCGAGGCGATGACGCAGATGTAAATAGTTTGCCGAGCAGACAAGCGGCTTTGTATCCGTGCTCGAATCTTCCAGACGGAAATTCGGGCATGTTGCGATCAGTGCTCATCTTTTTGCCTGAGAGCTGTTTCAAGGTGGTCCAAGCTTTTTTGGCATCCACGGCAAAATCGATCGACTCGGTGAGCTCTTTCCAGCGTCGCTGCTTGTGTTGATTTAGCAATGCGGTGATGTTTTCCGACAGCTGTTGTATCGTTGGATCATTGGGGTCCGATCTTCGTTTGTCGTCTCTCGTAGTGATCAGTTCAAGCACTTCACTGGGCACGTTTGGGTGAAAAGTCTTTACTGTGCTTATCTGGGTCAAATTCCGGTCCGCAATTGCGTCTCGACACGCTTTGCGGCCGCACGCGCTCGAGTCAATCGAGTTTTCAGCTCTAAAGCCGACTCTATATGACTTTTTTATACAGTTTTCTTCTATTTTGTTTAGTTTTCAGTTTGTAAAACCCATCTAGAGTCAACATATCGGCAGCTGCGGCGCTGGAAACTCTTTCGACTCGAAAGCGCGCGGCCGCAAAGCGTGTCGAGACGTAATTGCGGACCGGAATTTGACCCAGATAAGCACATTACACGTCCAGTAGGAATATCAGCTTTGGAAGCACGTCCTATGGCATCGACAATGAACTTCTCCTTGTCTTAGACTGAGCCGTTCCACGGGTAGCTGGCCACCTGGCTGAGCAACACCTCTTTGAATAGGTCCCAGTTAGCCTTACGATAATTAGAATAGGACTTACAGCGAGAGTCAGAGAACGGAGCAAGCAAACTATTAAGTGACAGATCCAATGACGTAATAATGGGAAGATGATCACTGGCCAGCGCCACATCGGTAGACCAGTTACAGGAGATAGCTAGCGAGGATGATACAAAGGTGATGTCAGGTGAGGAAGGCCTACCCACTGCCGGAAGACGAGTGGGAGAATCCTCATTGATAGGCACAAGATCACAATCATCAGCGAATAACTCAATGAGCTCACCTCTATTGTCAGGCTCTAGAGGAGAGAACCACGAAGGAGAATGAGCATTGAAATCACCAGCTACTACAACCGAACTAGATGACAAGGCAGTATGAACAGTATGTAAGTAATTTGAGGGGTCAAACGCATTGGGACAGGATGTGGTGGGGGGTATATAGACATTGACAATGTCAAGGTGGCCACTTTGTAATACAATATGAACTCCAAGACGTTCAACAACATCATTTTTGGGAAGAGCAATAATGTGAGAAGGGATGGATGATTTTACAAGCGTTGAAACACCACCGCCATGGGAACTACGTGGAATGTGATAGGATAAATAGCCGGGGAGTCGGGGGAGAGAGGAGGAAGATGTGCCAAGCTTGGTCTCCTGCAGGAGAATGACATAAGGTTGAGTGCGATCTACATACACTGTGAGTTCAGCAAGTTTGGCACGCAGGCCATTAATATTGAGTTGATAAATGCTTAGACAATGTTGAGGAACCCTAGGGGGATTTACAGAGCAAGACATACAACAGTAAGCATGAGTGTAGCCATCATAGCTGGACAATCCCGAACATTTGAGGTGCACCCAGCCAAGGCAACCACCACATTGAATGCTTGCATGTTGGGCAGATAGCCCGCAGTGGCGGCAGGGATATCGTGGTGTCTTGCTGCTCGGTCCCGGATTCCTCTCGACGCCAGCTCGTAGAAGTAGAATACAGAGGAGTGTAGCAGCCAGCCATCTACACTCCCAATACGAAAAAAGTCCACATGGAGTGATCGATGTTCGTTTGATGAGCCTCCATACGTCGACCCCACAGATCCACCACGCGTAGGTTGAACATCTTGGATCCCCCAGCGTCCTTTGAAGTGGACCTTGTAAAAAAACAACAAGTGGATCATTGAATCTCAAAGAATTCCTAAATTCTTCTCAAAGCCTGGCTGAACACAGCTGTCCGTCAGATCTTTCTAAATGAATGACTTGTTTGTGTGTCGAAAAAACTCCTAAAGCTTCACACTCGCATTGTTTTTCACCATTTTAGGCGTGTCCGCCTTTTCGCTGAGCTGGATGGATGAGCCGCAATGGTAAATGATTCGCTCTAATTTGAAGGCTTGTTTGAAATTTGGATTTAATGCTTTGTTTTTGATGGGCGGGTTTCACGTTGTGGTGGCTCGGGTACGATGTGAATTGCTCGGAATCGCCAACAGGAATGTGCGAAATTCCGCATTTCGAAACCCGCAGTTGCGAAACCCGCGTTTGGCATTCCGCTTAGCGCTTTCCGAACACCGCTCAAAGTGCTGCGGAACGTGAAGATTTTGGGTCTATTGATATTGAAGCAGATAGTCTATAATCCAAAAATCTTCGAGTTTCGTGTTCTGAAAACCGCGTTTTGGGCGTTTCGTACTCAATTTCCGGAACGCGAAAAAATTTGTGTCGAAATGCGACTTCCGGATCTCGTAGTTTCATTCCGCTCATTTTTGATCGCCTCCAATCGAGGCCCGGTCCACGCCTTCAATCATAGCCATGGATGATCGAAACAAATTTTCAAGAGTTCGGAGATCGGGTGTCAACACGAATTTTTTCTCTAGGTTTTCGGAAATCGGTTGCGAAACTCAAAAATTGAGCGGAAATGCGGTTTTCGGAATCCGAAACACGGGAACGTTGCGAAATTATCGGTTATCTGCCTCTGGCTCAATAGAACTCATAATTTCGACTTCCGCAGCACTAAGTTTGGTTTCTGGAAAGCGGTACGCGGAAGGGCAAAAACGAGCGAAACTGCGGGTTTCGGAACGCGAAACGCGGAATTCCGCTCATCCGTGGCGTTCAAAAGTGGTGGTACGCAAAATCAATACACCTGCTCTCGCCCGCAATTGAAAAACGCTCAACCGATTGGACCTTAGTTTAGTTTAGTCAAATTTTTTTCATCACATAAGGCAAATGTCATAGAACGAACATAAGAAACAGCATCAAGGGTACTAAAAATCTAGGATAAAGATCTGATATCATCGAGTACAAGGCCGCAGAAAAGGCACGCTACAGCGTCAACAGCTGCGCGGGGAATTCGCGCCTAAATCACTAGAGATAGTGGTGACAGTTCGAACTTTGCTAATTTCAAGTGTGCAGGGCCCGCACGACCCGTAAAGAACGTTGCATCGCAGCGAAGCTTTCGCTCTTCGACGTTTCCAAAAAGCTATGTCGAATTGATTTGATAGTCACCGATTTCGCGCACGGGAGCGGATGCGTGCGGAAGAGAGCGGGTGTAGAGGTAATAAGAATCGATTTGGCGTGGCGTCACCTGTGAATGCTGCCTCACGTTGCGTGCGGCAACCGCGAATCGGAATTTCGCTCCGATAAGGAAGTAAAAGGCCGGGGTCTTACTGTCCTTATCGAAACGAAATTCTGGTCTGCAGTTGCGGACAGCTGCTATTGCCGTACGCGTTTCAAGGACAGTCGTGCCGTGACCTTGTGGTCTCAGCCGATTATGTTCGGAAAGCGCGCTGGGGATGTTGCTCGAAATCATAGCTAGGATGGGTCGAAGGATCAGTTCGGGTGTGCCAGCCGATCTGCTCCTATGCCCCACCCGCGATGTGAATTCGATCAACGTGCCCGCACGCTGCACCACATATTTGGGACGTGCGTTGCAACATATCTACGACCAACCAGTTACGGCCTCGCGGGCAGTAACTGCCCCATTTTCGTCGCGCGCAATGAGTGATGCATGCACTTACCCATGGAACGCGGCATTCTGGGGTCAGATAGTACCAGCGACCAGTCGCTACGAGAGCGACATTAAGTTTTGTCATGGCCTAACTTCGCTCGTTATGATTGAATGCAGGTGAGAGGTACCGCCTGCGACCAGTACGGGTAGTTGCTGCTAACGAGACCATCGCAATCCGTTCATGTCAGTCTCATGGTAGCCGTGCTTTCCGTTGACCACCAATTCATACCTCCCGTCTCCACGACTCAATCGGGCCGAATCAAATCGCACGAGAACGCGTTCATGATGTGGCCAAGGACTGGAGACTTTGTATCTTTATGATGGTTAACAGCAAGCATGGCGATGATCAGTGTGGCGTGCCAGCGAATGGCTACGCGACACACTCCCTCCATACATATTGACTGAAAATCAATATGCCTCGTGTAAGTTGTCGCGGTCACGGTAAATATGAAGCAGATCTCACGCTTGTTCTTGGTCATCGCGTGTGGCGCTCTCAGTTTCGATGCTACTAGCGGCGAATCGCAGTGACAGGAAGTTTGAACGGGGTATTGTCGTAATTGTGGAGGTGTGTGTACAAGTTTGTTGGTACCTGCTCGTTGGTGCCCCTGCTTCTACTGAACCCAGCAGACGTTTGAGTGTACACAGCGAACGTTTGAGCGATATAGCGTGCACAACTATATCTCGAAAGTATCCCGCACATTGCATAAAGGTATCGCCGTGCACACCAAGGCCTCTGGTCCATAACACCTTAGGATCCGTACCTAGGGAGTTCATGGAGTCTTTGGTCACAAGTCACAGTTTCGCCACCCTGAACTGTCGATCGCTGTCGAGTAATATCCAAAAAAACTGCGCTATCCAGACTTTTGAGCTATTTCCATGCACCGTTTGCTGCTTTGCAAGAAACCCGCCTCAAGGATAGACCCGTCATCAGCGTCGGAGAGTACACCATCTACTGCGGTAACGCTGACGATAGGAGAGTGGGAGGCTGTGCAATAGCTGTAAGGAAGGATTTCAAAGGTATGGTCAAGGAGGTTGGCTCAACGTCGTGCCGGAATGCATTCGTACGACTGCGGGATCACAGAGAATTCAATCTGTGGACAGTGAGTGCTCATGCGCCCACTGAAACCGCCGAAGACAATTCGAAGGATGCGTTTTATGAGGAACTCAATACGTTGCTGGCCAGGATACCTTGTCAACATGCTGTTGTCGTGGGGATTGACGCAAATGCGAAGATGGGACTTGATCAGGAATCCGAAGTACTCGGTAAATGGTTCTACCCAGTGGAGCAAACATCGGACGATGGCTACCGCCTTGTCGACTCTTGTGATCGCAGTGGTCTGATTATTGCATCGACATTCAAGAGGAATCATCGCCGCCATCAGCTTACGTGGCAGGGACCAACCCAGCTATCTCCAGAAGGGCAGCGGAAGCGGAAGATGAAAACTTTGAAACTACAGCTTGACTATGTACTGACGAGAAATATTCCAGTATCGGACATCCAAAGATCTAGAGCTGTGTGGGATGTCGCATTCGATTCGGATCACCGTCCTGTTCTGTTGAACTTCACTGCGAGGATTCATAAGAGGAAGCGAGGGGCTCAGCCTCTCCAGAGGATTGACATGACAAGTCTCAGAGATGAAGAGTGCAGAAGGAATTTTCGACAACGCGCTTCTATTCGCATCGGAGTACGGACTAGGAATAAACTTTGCGACGCGGATTCTTTTGTCGAGTGCATCCAGGACGCTTCAAGAGAGGCACTCCCGGTTGTACAGCCTAAGAAGAAGTTCGCCTACGTCTCAGAAGAAGCAACATCTACCTACAACAGAGTACGTGCTATCCGAACTGCAGGAAACTCCGTGGAGGAGAAGCGTCTGAGGAGGAAGTTGCGTCGGCAGCTTCAAAGTGATCGCGAGCGAGAGTGGACGTGTAGAGCTAAGGAGTTCGAGAAGGCTTGGGAGGAGAAGAATCCGAGGAAAGCCTACACGTTGCTGCGACAATATAGCGGGAAGATGAAGAGATGTTCTCCTGTCTTGAACTCTACCAATGGAGTTGCAGTTGGTGATGCGACGCTGCCAATATGGAAGGATTACTTCAGTTCACTACTGAATCGTCCAGCGCCATCAGTACCTGAGTTCCCGCATGTTCAGAGAGCACATTACGATGTCAGTGAGGAACCGCCGACTGAGTCTGAAGTTTTGGATTGTGTCCGGAAAATGAAGAATGGAAAGGCTGGTGGAGATGACAACATCACTGCTGAAAGCTCTTCCTCCGTCTGGGATTCGTGAAATGACCAACACCATCCATGCTATATGGATGAGCGAAAGGATACCCGATTCGTGGAGACATGCGATCATCGCACCTCTTCACAATAAGCTATCCGTCACGGATCCCAAGAACAGCAGAGGAATCTCTCTACTTCGTGTCATGTACAAGGTTTTAGAGCGTATCATTCTCGAGCGACTTATCAAACATCGTGAAAGAACGACCAGAGATGAGCAAGCCGGTTTTCGACCTGGAAGATCGACGATCGACCAAGTGTTTTTCGTGAGAAGCGTAATTGAATCGTAGCAGCGGTATTCGAAGCCATTACAGCTTGCTTTTTTGGACTTTGAAGCCGCGTTCGACTCTCCTCATCGTGATCGATTGCTCAATGCTCTGCGAGCAGATGAAGTCTCGGAAAAGTATGTTTGGTTAATCGAGGACATGAACAAAGGAACAACAGCAGCAGTTCGTACACCTGTCGGATTTACGTCCGCTTTCGAGGTGAAAACAGGAGTAATTCAAGGAGCCGTTGCAGGACCTTTTCTTTTCAACTTCGCCGTTGATGACATCATGCGTAGAGTTGCAGAACAGCTTCCTGCGGATGTAATCCTAACACCATCAGGACACTCCCTTCTCGACCTGGAATACGCTGACGACATCGTGTTATTCGCTGAAAACAACGCAAAACTGCAAAGGATTGTGAACCTCGTTTCGAATTATGCCGCAGCCTATGGACTTCGTCTTCGTCCGGACAAGTGCAAGCAGATGTGAGTCTCTCAGAGGCCTTTAACGGGAGTTTGTGTGGACGGACAACGTATCGAACTGGTGGACGATTTCTGTTATTTGGGCTGTTTGCTGAAGAACGATGGTAGTTATGCAGCGGATATTCGAAAACGATGTGCGAAAGCTACGTCTGCATTTAATTCTCTAACCAAGTGTTCGTGGTCTACCACCATCGCGAAGGAAGTCAAGTTGCGCGTCTACCTATCCGCTATTCGCCCTATCATGATGTACGGATCGGAGACGTGGGCTGCACCGAAGACGCAGATGGAAAGGTTGGATTGCACGGAGAGGAAGTTTTTTAGACGTTTGCTTGGATATTTCTGGCCGCGTGTATGCCATAACGAAGACCTTTACAAGGAAATCGACGCAGTGCATCAACGCTTGACACGAGGGAGGTGCCAGCATCTCCTAACGCCATCTCAAGCAGCAATGGAAAGTCGACTTCGACTTCTCGGGCATATACTAAGAAGAACGCCGGATCGTCTCGTACAACGCGCTTCAAGAATGCTTCCAAATCCTGTCTGGAAACGGCCACCTGGGCGTAGGCGAAAGTTCTGGACGGATGTGGTTAAAGAGGATTTGAAGTCACTCGGCATCGAAAGACAGTTCAGGCGCGATGTTTCGTTTCGCAGGAAATGGAATAGTGACAGTTGGATGGAATGTGTTCAAATTGTGGCTGAAGACCGCGAAAAATGGACACGGCTGACTACTAGGACGGCACACCTCGGTGAAGATGCGGAATGACCGCGTCAGGCGAAAGCCAACCGATTAAGTCAAGTAAGTCAAGTGGAGCAGCACGTCAAAATGGTTCAGCTGCTACGCGTGACGCTGCCGCAGGGCAATCGCTGACGCGTTATACTTACTGTTTTCGCGCTCGGCGTTAATGTCATTATGGAGCAAGTTATCGCCACTTTTTTTCATAACAACAACGACGCGTTGGTCGCACCTTTACCGCGTTGCCATGCAGTTTTATTAGACGGGGTTCGATCGCCGTGACGGAAGGTACGATTCCGGCCTAATTTGCGCGACTCCGGGGACTGGAAGTATGAGCGGGGCCATGAGCAACTACCTTCGCGTGTCGTGCGATCTTGCGATGAGGTGGGTTCAGCAACGCATAGTTGCGATGGCTATTGTGATCAATGTCGTAAGAGTCGCCCTTGCTATAACACAGGCGAACTGAGCTTGCGCCAACGCGAACTATGTCGGCGAAGTGAAATCAAAAGTGCCATCACGATCCGTGTCTACTGCAGTTTTGTAGCAGCATGGTATGAACTGTTAAGTCAGGAGACTTATTCCAAACAAAATGTTGAGAACCAGCGCCGTCTGCTGGCCAACACCGGAGTTCCATCTGACGAACTGGCTGCGTCGATTTGATGACCGGCTTAGGGGCCGATCAGAGTCCCGCCGCCGAAAGGCCTAGCAGCATGCAATTAAGGGGAATCGATCGTGCAGCGCCGCATGATCAATACTCCTCCATTGTTACCGCCCTTTTCAGCGGCGGGACTCTAATTGTCCCCTTAGCCGACCTATGTGAGGCGCTATATACTTTCCAAATATACCGATTACGTTCGATTACGTTAGACCGGTGATTATTTAGTCTGCTGACTACGTAATTCAGGAGAAATCAGGCGAGAGTAGTGTTCTTTACTTGCCGTCGCGGTCCTTCTCCCATTTCATCTTCCTCCCCTCTACAGTTCCTCCCTCACTCCACTCATCTGTTCCATTTTTTCGTGACTGGGTAGAATCTCCTCGCACATCTGGTAGCTAATAAATTCTTATCTCAACTTGTTCGACCTTAATATCTCACCATCGCTGTCCCTCTTGTCTCTATCTTCTCATTATCTCTGCCTCCTAATGGTCTCCTTTCATTTAGCATACCGTGCTTTCCCAGTACCGCTACTCTCATTCCGCGGTACTTCTCACGCTCCCAGACAAGCGTCGCTTACTTCCCACGATGCGATGTGGCACATGCTCTTTCTTTAGAGCGCTCAGTTCCTATGTCGCTGCTCACGCTTCCGATGAAGCGCTACTCATTTCGCTCCTTGACACGACATGCGCTCACCATTAAGCGGTGTCCACGTTTTATGACGCAGCGCACGCCTTTTGAGAATCCTTGAGGGGTGCTACTAGTTTTCACTCACCTTCCAGGAAGCTCACACTCACTGCGCGGTGCGGCACACGCTGCCCATGAGACGCCAGTCGTTATACACGATGATGCGCTTATCTTCTAAGAAGCTCTGCACACTTCGCATGATGCGGCGTTCGCATCACAAGGAGCACAACTCATTTTTCACGACGCGGTTCACGCTCCCGGAGATGCGCTACGCACTTTTCATGACGATGGGCACGCTCTCTCAGAAGCGTTTTTCACTTCCTCCGGCGCGGATCGTGCTGCCGATTAGAAGCTACTCACTCTCTACTACGCGGCGCGCGCTCGTCATGAAGCAGTACTCACTTTTCGCGTGGCGGCGTACGCTCCTCAAGAAGGGCCGCTCATTTTCTAGACGCAATAATACTCCACGACGCTGCATACCCTCTACATAAAGCGCTAATCGTTTTCTGTGACGCGAAGAATGCTCCTAAAAAAACGTTACTCGCTTCCGACGTCGCCGAGCGCGCTCCTAAAACTTTATTTTCCGCGACGCCGTGCTCTCTTTTAAAAGCTTACTCACTCGACACGACGCTGGGCGCGCTTCTTCTGAGCCCCTAATCACTTCACTTGACGCTCTTTGTATTATAGGAACGATGGCAGCGGGATCCGCCCGCTGTTTCTCGTCGGCATGTAAGCCTCATCCATTTTCTCGCCATTGCCGATTTCATACTTGAAACGCTGTCGGGCAGCTTATCACTGATAGCACCAAACAAAACTTACGAATCGATCTAATATGTAATCGATTGTTTTCGTTCCAGATTCCTTGACAAACAGACGCACATTCCTCTTTTATTAGTTAGGAGAGTTGCTCAGCAAAACTCCTTCCAGTTATCATGGGCGGTAGCTGTGCGATGTGTGTACCTAGTTTCCAGAAATGTTTGTTTCCAGCTATAACACCGACACACAGCCAGTGGACGAATATAGTTCCGAATCATCGTCATCAAGTTCTGTTTCGGCGAAACCACTTCTTCCGGTTTATGCTAAGCTGAGGCCACTCAACGAATTCGTCCCAGAAATAGGTAATAAGTTCTCTGCTGTGTGAAAGTGCAGTTTATTTGACTAGCAGGGCGCTTGGAAAGTTCGTTGTAAGCACAAAGCTTCACCACTTCTCGGAATGGGTTTTAATTTTTGAATTTATCTTTGGTAATATTTTCCATCCAGACGGTTTAGCGAAGCAGTTACTGCCCCTTTTAATGATGGTGGAGAGGGGGGGGGGTGCCGCCTTGAGATTCTCCACCATGGATTAGACAGCTGGATTTTTTTAATGAATTCGGTCATGTGTGGAATCCTCCCTGATTTTCACCAAGGATGGGTTACATACTAACGTACTGAAACTTTTCATCGACCTCTCCTCCAATATCGGATATACAGGGAACTCCTAGCGCATTCGCCTCTCCACGTGGCCTACTCGCGTGCCGCGCCACCGATCGATACAGGGAAGATCCATGGGTGACGTCACAAGCGGGCGTGATGCCGGCGGTCCTGCTGTGAGGCGACTACGCACGGACACGACGATAGCTCCGCGAAGTACCACACAGCACCATCATCTATCCACCTCTACGGGGCACTGCGGCTTTAACGGTGTAGTGGGTAATCGCAACACCATTACTTCTACACCTTGACGGTCTTGTGGGAAATTGCAGCACCACGCAGCACCATTCCTTTTACACTTTCGCGGTGTAGGGGGGACTTGCAACTCTACGTAGCACCATCCTCTCTACACTTTAATAGGCTGCCGAGATGTCGTACGTTCGTGCCGTGGCAGTGTGGAGGAAAGAAGATCGCCTCCGTGCAAACCGACGTCAACCCCTCCGAGAAGAGGGTTTTTGTCATGGGAGAGGTGCTGGTCGGCCGCAGCTCTCCTGAGGATTTTACTACAGAGGGCCGGCGTCGAGAGGAATCCAGGTCCAGAGCAGAAGGATCCATGTGCCACCTGCAGCAAGGATGTTACCTGGCATAAAACAAGTGTCCAGTGCTTCGGATGCCAAAGGTGGGTGCACTTCTCCTGTTCGGGCCTCAGTTCTGTTAGGCATCATGACTCATCCTTTCGTTGTGTTCTATGCTCTGCCCCCAGCAACTCTGATTCCTCAATTACCAATCGCCCCCTCTCCATTGTTCACATTAATCTCAACGGCCTTCGCAACAAGTTATCTGAACTCTCTCTATTCGCACGTTCTCATCACCCGGATGTTATCATGGTTCAAGAAACCAAGCTCTCTCCATCTACCACTTATCCCCAACCTAACATTCCGGGCTACACCGCCTATCACAAGCCAAGGTCTGCTCTTGGAGGCGGAATGTCTACTTTTGTGCAATCTGCCTTACCTTCTCATATTATTCCCAATACTCCTAAGGACGGCACTCTTGAGTACGTTCCTGTCCACCTCCCCCTCAAAACCCCTTTATCTCTATTTAACGTCTATATCCCCCCCTGTAACATCTTGCCCCCCGTCTTATAATCCTATACCTCTCCTTAAGCAGTTGCACGACTGCTCACTCTCTCCCTCAGCTGTCTTTGCGGGTGA
The DNA here is from genome assembly GCA_029168955.1 of Aplectana chamaeleonis. Taxonomy (NCBI): domain Eukaryota; kingdom Metazoa; phylum Nematoda; class Chromadorea; order Rhabditida; family Cosmocercidae; genus Aplectana; species Aplectana chamaeleonis. The sequence continues at coordinate 1,457,438 of JAPDOI010000031.1, read as the reverse complement.
CTTCAATGCTCACACGTTCTGTTCTGCTCTTGACTCTGACACCAGAGGGGATGACGTCGAGGAATGGGCTGAGGAGTGTGACCTGGTTATCCTCAATGATGACCAGCCCACTGTCTCCCTGCCAGCGGCCGACCTTCTAGCCCAGATATCTCTCTTGTGTCATCCAATCTCTCTAATGCTTGCACGTGGTCCACATCCACAACTCTGTCCAGCGATCACATTCCCGTCTTTGTCTATATTGATCTCTCTGACTCTCTTGCCCTTACTCTGGTTTTCGTCATCGTACTTATCTTAATTTAGGCCTAGCAGACTGGACCCTGTTCAGAGATGTTGCACTTCGCCATGCGGTCGACTACCCATGGAATGGTGATGTCCATCAGAAAGAACGTCATTTAACAAGTGCCATCCGGCAAGACCATGAAAGCCAGCAATTCCTGAGGGTCGTGTCAAGACCTTTTTCCAAATGTCAGCAGGGAAATACTGCAGAAGATAAGAACCAGAGATGAGAAGAGAGCCGCAGACCATCTAGACCCGGACATAGCTGTGCTGGATAATGAGATCAAGCAGGATCTGGATAAGAACAAGAAGGAATGCTGGGAGAAGTTCACTGAAAAGCTGAATTTCAAGGCTGACGGAACTACGACGTCTTCTTCTTCTTCTTTGCAGCCACAGAGAGGGGTTCTGTCATAGGTTCAGAAACTCGGCCACTAGCACTGGGTTCGTCCACAGATCCATTGTCGTCAATGTAGTCGGCCTTTTCGGGCAATTGAACAGGTGCGCAGTAGTATGCCCTTGACTACCGCAATCAGGACACTCGTCAGGTTTGCTGTTGTCAATCCTATGCAAGTATGACATAACCATGGCGGAGGGTCCACAGCGTAACGATGCAAGGGTGCACCTGGCACGCCTGCCAAGTTCCATCTCTGTCTCGGAGACCTTTGGAGGTGCGACTCCCAGGATGGGGTTTATGGCAACTCTGCTCAAGTGTTCGTTCACGAATCGGGTATGCTCCGCGCGCAAGAGACGGAGGCGTTCTTGTTGTGCTTCAGTCCATCTCTGCACATCTACTTTCGACGGAGCATCAGCGAAAGGCTTTCTGATACATCTCTCTCACCGGGTTTAGTACTCTTCGCGAAGGATGATTCGGCTGCTTCACGATGTTAATGTACATTTGTTGCGCCTGGAGTTGGCAGTGGTCTCTAACTGGCAATATGCGAGCTTCGGCATGTAAGTGCTCTATTGGAGAGCTTTTGGAACAGCCTGTTGCAATTCGCAGAGCACAATTTTGGACGCGCTGCAGCTCGGACCAAGAGGTGTCTGACACGATGTGCTGCCAGACTGGCGCAGCGTACTCCAAGGCGGGTTGCACAATAGCCTTATACGTGGTCAGGATCGTTTCTTTATTGCATCCCCAGGACGTTCCACCGAGAGCACGCAGGACGTTGAGTCTTGTTTTCACTGTGGCTTGCTTCTGCTCAGTGTTCTTATGAAACTTCATCGAAGGATCCAACACGAGTCCAAGCAGCTTGGGGAATCGGGTGGCCTGCAATTGAGTTTCGTCCCATTTCACCGTAGGATGGGCACTGTGCTCTGCATTATCAGTGGAAAAGACGGTGACGGACGATTTGGAGGCAGAGACTGTGAGCATTTTGCGATCGAAGAAACATTTCAACTCGATCAAGTAGTCATTGATCTTACTGGTGGCTACCTTAATGTCGCGATCTCGGCACAGAATAGTAATATCATCCGCGTATGCAACGACCTTGATGTCTTGAGGGGGAACGGGCAGATCTTCTAGATATAAACTGAAAAGTGCAGGCGATAAAACTCCTCCTTGAGGGACACCAGCGGCGATGGGGATGCTATTGGAAACATGTCCCTGGAATAGCACATTTGCCCGACGTCCTTTAGTGAAGGCAGTTATCCACCGCTTCTGCCATGGCTTGATGGTAGACTTCAACAGACTCTCTGATAGTAGGCCTAGATTGACAGTGTCAAATGCCTTTGTTAAGTCGAGGGCCACACCAACAGTACGTTGGGGTTTGAGGGCATTGAAGCCGTCCAGCACATAGCTCACAATTTCCAACAAGGCCGTAGTGGTGGAATGTAATTTACGGAAACCATGTTGGTGCTGCTGTTGGCTGTTATGCTCGGCAAGCTCCTCCACAACCAGTTTTTCTGCAATTTTGGCGATGGGTGAGAGCAGACTGATCGGCCGGTACCCTTTAGCCGTGGATGGTGACTTTCCCGGCTTCGGCAGTGGAATAACACGAGCCACTTTCCAATTTTGGGGTAAAATACATGTACGAAACGATGTATTTATGACGTCAGCAATAAAGGGCAGTAGTTCACTGGGCAGTCTCTTCAGGACTGCAGGGCTCAAACCGTCTGGCCCTAATGCCTTCGAGTTGCTCATCTCCTTTATTGCCTTCTCAACCTGTGCAGGCGTGACTGCATCATCTACATCCATGAGAGGCAACTTACAGAGTTCCCGTACAGTTATTCTGTTCTGTTTCTCTCTTTTGGTTCTAGTGATGAAAAAATGCTTCCCAAGAGCATTTGCGGCCTCCTTCCCTAATTTGAAGACTCCATCTTCAAACTCAATCGCGGAATTGTCGGCGGAGGTGAACTTTCCGGAGATCCTTTTCAAGGCCTTCCACGTTGCTGCTGCATCATTTCTGAAGTTCATCTTCTCAGTGAACTTTTCCCAAGTTTCCTTCTTGTGCCTGTCAAGGTCCTTCCTGATCTCATCATCCAGCGCAGCGATGTCTGGGTCAAGATGATTTGCGGCTCTCTTTGCGTCCCTTGTCCTTATCTTCTGCAGTGTTTCCCTGGTGACATTGGGAAAGAAGGTCTTAACGCGGCCTTCAGGGATCGCAGCTTTCATAGCCTTCAAGATAGCATCAGATAGGTGGCGCTCCTTCTGGTGTACATCGCCATTCCACGGATAATCAGCCGCTTGGCGGAGCGCAACCTCCCTGAACAGGCTCCAGTCTGCAAGGCCTAAATTAAGATAAGAACGATGACGAACACCTGTATAGGGAGCAAGAGAGTTAGAGAGATCAATATCGACAAAGACAGGGATGTGATCGCTGGAAAGAGTTGTGGATGTCGACCATGAGCAGGCATTAGAGAGATTGGAAGAGACGAGGGAGATGTCTGGGCTAGATGATCGGCCGTTGGCAGGGAGACGAGTGGGCTGGCCATCGTTTAAAATAACCAGATCGCACCCCTCCGCCCATTCTTCGACGTCACCTCCTCTAGCATCAGAATCAAGCGACGAGCAGAACGTGTGCGCATTGAAGCCACCCGCAAAGACAATTGAGGGAGAAAGAGAGCAGTCATACAGCTGCTTGAGAAGGGGATAGGATTGTATGTTGAGGGACAAGAGGAAGAAGGAGGGATATATATATTAAAAAGAGAAAGTGGTGTTTTAAGAGGTAGATGGATGGGGATGTACTCGAGAGTGCCATCCACTGGAGTGTTTGGAATAATGTGAGAGGGAAGAGAGGACAGAACAAAAGTAGAGACTCCGCCTCCTTGAGATGACCTGGGAGTATGATATGCAGTATAGCCCGGGATGTTTGGATGTCTAGAGGTAGCAGAGGGAGAGAGTTTGGTCTCCTGGACCATGATAACATCCGGGTGATGAGTACGGGCAAAGAGAGATAATTCAGAAAGCTTGGTCCGAAGGCCGTTTAGATTGATGTGTACAATAGATAGGGGGCGGTTGGTAGATGAGGAATTTGAGTTACTGGAGGCGGAGCACACAATACAACGAAAGGAAGAATCGTGGTGCCTCACAGAACTGAGACCCGAACAAGAGAAGTGCACCCACCTTTCGCATCCAAAACATTGGACGCTGGTTCCATACCAATTGACATCTCTGCCGCATGTGGCACATGGGTACTTCTTCTTCTTCGCGGGTCCTGGATTCCTTTCGACGCCGGCCATTTGTAGAAGAATCCTCAGGAGAGCTGCAGCCAGCCAGCACCTCTCCCATGACAAAAACCCTCTCCGCGGAGGGATTGACGTCGGTTTGCACGGAGGTGATCTTCTTTCCTCCACACTGCCACGGCACGAACGTACGACATCTCGGCAGCGAACTACGACGTGGAAAGTGTTGAGGAAAATTTCCGGCGAGTCCGCTCCCTCGATGAGCTCCGCTATTGAGTTCGAGGAGAACGTCTTCAAATCAGGGAAAGCGGCTGCTTATGCGCTCGGCAAGAACTTCTTCATCACACGTGCCAAGCGAGGCGTGCAAAACAGAGTCACGGTTAGAGAGAACTAAACCGGTTGCCGCTCATGAACGCTTCTGAGGCCTTTACTCTCACGCAAGTAGAGAAGGCTATCAAAGAAATGCGGAATTCGAAGGCTATCGGACCTGACGGTATCTCCCCAGCCATCCTGAAGAAGCTTCCCATGGAACTTCTACCGATGCTTGCAGATATCATTAACACTTCTTTCCGGACCTGCATTCTACCCCAAGCTTGGAAGACAGCTAATGTGATACCGTTGCCAAAGCCAGGCAAGTCCCATAGTACGGCAAAAGGCTTTCGACCTATTATCCTTTTATCTCCCGTTGCCAAATTAGCTGAAAAGTTGATCGTGAGGGACCTGGCTGAGCAAAATGAGCGACAGCAGCATCAGCATGGGTTCAGGAAACTTCACTCTACTACTACTGCTCTACTGGAGATCGTGAGCTTTGCGGTCGACGGATTCAACATGAGAAAGCCCCTAAGAACGGTGGCCGTCGCCCTCGACCTGACCAAAGCGTTTGACTCTGTTAACTTGGGACTGCTGTCCGACAAACTGCTGAAGTCCTCGCTGCCATCCTGGCAGAAGCGATGGATTGCAGCGTTTACTAAAGGCCGCCGGGCTAAGGTTCAATTCCAGAATCACGTATCCTATAGCATTCCAATCGCAGCTGGTGTTCCGCAAGGCGGAGTGTTGTCCCCTGCCCTATTCAGCCTGTATCTTGAGGATCTTTCCGAGCCAACACAGGATATAAAGATTGTTTTGTACGCCGACGACATCACCATCATGGGCCAGGACCGTGACCTGCAAGTAGCCGCTAACAAGATCAGGCGCCTATCTCGTCGAGTTGAAGCTTTTTCCTCGATAATATGATGCTCACAGTCTCTGCTGCAAAGTCTTCTGTATCAGTGTTCACAACAAGCACCAAGGAACACAGTGCCCACCCAGATGTCAGATGGGATGGTAATCGTTTGCCAGCAGTAAGATTCCCTAAGCTGCTTGGTCTTATACTCGATCCGTCACTGAAGTTCCACAAAAACGCGGAACAGAAACAGACAGTCGTCAAGGCAAAGCTTAATATTCTGAGAGCTCTCGGAGGAACATCTTGGGGAAGCAGCCGGGAGACTACACTGAGAACCTACAGAGCAATACTTCAGCCGGCTCTGGAATATGCGGCACCAGTGTGGCAGCACCTGGTGTCAGACAGCTCCTGGAATAAGCTGCAGCGTATACAGAATGCTGCGCTTCGAATCGCTTCCGGTTGTGCAAGGAGCTCTCCAATAGAACATCTTCACGCGGAGGCCTGCATATTGCCAGTTAAGGAGCATTGTGAACTCTAGGCTTAGCAGATGTATATTAACGTCCTGAGACAGCCAAATCATCCGGCAAAGAGAATTATGAAGCCTATTAGAGAGAGGTCGATTAGGACGCCGTTCGCAGATGCTCCTCGTAAAGTTGATGTACAGAGATGGGCCGACTCCAACATGGAAAGGCTTCGTCTTCTGCGCGAGGAGCACACCCAGTTTGTTCGAGGATATCTGGAGAAGGCGGCTGTGAACCCTATTTTAGGAGCAGTGCCGCCTCGGGTTTGCGAGACCGAGTCTCAACTCGGCCGGCGAGCCAGATGTGCTCTCGCCTCGCTGCGCTGTGGTCACTATATTCTGCTAATGTCTTACGCCAACAAGATCGACAGCAGCCGACCGGACGCATGCCCGGACTGTGGTGCTCCCGGACACGACACGGCGCACTTGTTCATGTGCCCGAAGAGACCTACCTCCTTAACAACAATGGACCTCTGGACGAATCCTGTGAAGGCCGCCCAGTTCCTCAACCTATGACAAAAACCACTTGAGGCTGCAGAAGAAGAAGAAAACACTTTAATAGGGTTACGGGGCACTACAATTTCACATAGCATCATTCTCTGTATGTATAATACATATTGGTGTTGTGGCGGGGTACACAGCGCCATTCTCCAGCAGCCCTACAGATTTTGCCGATAGCATAGTGAATTACTAAGGGGAATAATACCAGGATGCTCGTCGGAAGTTCTACAGAAGCAAGAATCGAGGGTCTCCTACAAGGACTCAGATTTATTGAGGCAATTCAAATGATTTAATAAGTTCTCTTAGCGCCATAATACAAATTCCGCTCCTTGAAATGATATATGAGGTTGAACTTCCAGAGTTACGTGAGCGTACTTTCGTTTGCGGGCGAGGCTTGACGGAACATGTGGATTTCGATTTTCCACAGTATCGCGAAGCGAAGCATTCGGCTTACAATATCATTAGCAAAAAACACTTTCGCTTGGATAGAGTGAGTTGCTAGATTATTGGGAAGTGAGGTAATTTTCTTGACAGATATGTCAAAGTTCATGGTGGTAGCAATAGGTTGAGAACGGAGATTTTTCGACTTTAGGAAGGTGATCGAACAATTCTCACTGATTTGTCTTCCAATGGAACGTTCGTGGACGAGAAGCTCGTGGGGAAGTCAAATACTCGTTGCCTTGATGACGGACATGTAATCAGCTGTGGTCGCCCAGAACTCTGCGGTAAGTTTTTGCATCACTTGTCCTGAGTTTTCAGTCACAGAGAAGACAAAAGACGCCGCAGTTGAGCTTGTAGTGTTCAAATGAAGCCATCTGTCAGTGGAAAGATTGCTTTATAGTCCTAATTGTAATCGGCTTAGGAGCGGCACCAGCGTCTAGCGCGCATGCTACTGTTGGCTTCTTCAAAGGTACTTCAAGCAGAAATTGGGGGCGTTCCACGACGAAAGTGACGAACATTTACCCATTCACAGCGGTGATGCTGGCTATTCCTAGTTGTTTATGTTTACACGCACTTAGCAAGATATACTTGCTTCAATAGCCTCTAGCGAGTTTATCACCACGCCGACTGAAATGAGTCACCAATAGTGTGGAAATCACGTTAGTATAGTCGTAGTCTATTGGCTGAGGTCAGAAAGATGATTCTCTGAGCGCTGAGAACGCAAGTTTGCTGTTCTGATGGAACGAGGAGCGATCGTCATGTGCTTTCTTAGAAATCCGTCCTCTGCTCGTCGCGCGCACACTACTGCGACGAGGTATGAGGCCGTAAAATTTTTCAATCAATGACGCGGTTGTTATCTGAAAATGGAAAGCTGCTAAGCATCAGTAGATGTCGTTTACAGTTTTACTGTAGAGTTGAGTGGTTTTGTGTGGTCGTACAAAATCGATCATGTGGTGGTGTGGCGTGATCAAAATGGGTGGTATGGAAGTCACAGCGCAGTTTTGTGGTGGAGCGTGAACCAGAGTCTTCCTGCATTATTCTCTGAGCAGCGCGGCGCCACGGCGTCGTTTGGGCGCCATCCATAGCTATCGACCAGCGGCGCGCGTCGTGTCGCTGAAACGCGGAACGCTCAGTTGCTGGCGAATGCAGCGTGTTCGAGGACGGCGAGGTGCGAACAATGCTATTGCTATTAATTGTGACAGCCGCTGCAGCTACGATGCGGCCGACATCAGGGGCAGGCTGGTAGCTATGGAGCGAAATAAAAAAATGTTAAGGATGCGACCGCCTTGCGTCACCTGACTATATGAACGAGATCATAAAGTAACAGGGCACCCTCAGACATGAATTCCATGATTTTCATGTAATTGAGTAAGAGACTCCTCCTGTATAACACTTGCCAAGTGCGAGATCTCAATATCCTAAATAAGCGAGATATAAGCTGGGCTGTGCGGAAGTGTTCCGTTCCCGTATTTCCAGTGGTGTTTGGCCTGTTCCGTTCCGTTTCCAGTTTTTTCGGCCCGGCAACGGTAGAAAGAAGTGCCACAAGGCTAACGATGACACCTTACCTGTGCAGAAGGCTGCAGTTATTCGCAACTGCAGCCCGAAAGTCAGTTCCGATAAGGGCAGTATTTGTTACACTATCCCGTTTTGTATCCTCACATGTTTAAAGGCACAGTCGAACCTCAGAGGTAATCTTTGAAATTATGGTCTGGACGCCGTCTATAGCAACCCTGCCAAGCGCGAAATCTCAATTCGCTCAAATAAGCGAGAAAAAGCTAGGAAAAAGTCGGCCACGCCCCCTTGAAAGAAAAAATGGGTAACGCCCACCGCCAGATTTCCGACCCCAATAGGGAAGACACACACATCGGCCAGAACAAGTGAAAGATTTTGCAATGTGTACAATCCAGCATCAAGACGATCCAGATAGTCTCTGAAAGTACTTGCTTAGCATTGACATAGTTCTGAACGAACAGTGAGATTAGACTTTAGGAGGATAGAGAATGCCGGAAACTCGAAAGCACCTCTTCCCTTCACGAAATGATTCTTTGTTTTTTGATCTTAGAAAATCTTTCAAACAGATGCGAGCGTTATTGCCGCTTCGTTTCCTTTTATAGGTGGGACAGAGAAACGGAGTTACTGACAAAGCCCGCGGGTAGGGGGACGTTAAAGGCACAGTCCAACCTCAGAGGTAATTTTGGATATTTTCGTCCGGTCACCGTCTATAGCAACCCTGCCAAGCGCGAAATCTCAATTCATTCAAGTAAGCGAGAAAAAGCTAGGAAAAGTCGACCACGTCTCCTTGAAAGAAAAAATGGGAAACGCCCACTGGCAGTTTTCCGACCTCCATCGGGAAGAGACGCGCGAATGCTTTTATTCTAAATCTATGTTCTTCCGTTTGTTTTCGGTCTGGCTTTAGATTGTAGCCTGCTTCAGAACGATGGCTGCGAACAACGAGAAAATACAGGCTCGAGACAACTCGTCCGCGAACTTCTAGCCGTCCAAAATTGAAATTTTTGAAGAGCCGTAACTCCGTTCGTAGTTTGTTCTGAGCGATTGTGGAGACACCATTGTGGTCAACGTGAAATTTTCTCCAAGATAGGCAGAAAAACGAAAAATCGATTCTGAGGTTGGACTGTACCTTTAAGGGTTGTGGTGGAGGGGGTTGGGGGTAAGGAGTGAATGGAAATGTTTTCGAACTTCTCGAGAACAGAACGGCTGTCTTAATTCCGCGAATCGGATGCCGAGAGCAAGCAGGAACTGGAAAAGTATCTTGTAGGTATTCCCGATTCGTTTACGCATTTTGAGGCGTTTTCGAAAATAGAGAGGCCAAAACCATTGAAATTTGTAATTTCGCTCTTTTTTGATCGCGGAGTACCCTGCTTAGATCTATTTCAGATTCAATACGAGTATGATTTTCTGCCTTCCGTTTCTTTCTCATAATTTTTTAATGTAATGTCTCGTTTTCAGTGTTTATGTACGAGGAGAATAAAAAGGACCATATCCTAGGGGGCTGACGAATAAATATATTATGACGACTACTGAGCTCGGCAAAGGAGGTTATGGATCGGTGGGTTCTGGTTGGAACTTTGTTGAAGTATTTATGATCCCGGTCCATATCTCAACGTGATACCACCATAGCGGGATCTAAGAGAATCACCAGAAATACCACCAACTTAGAGCTTGGGGAGAGATGACTAATAAAATAGCCGAGTACCCAACAGCTCACAGCTTTTTGAAGCTTTTGCTTCGAGGAAGTCACCGAAAGTGTCACCAAGTCGGGGTCTCATAGTGAGTAGGGGCTCGAGCGAGATTGTTGGGCACCACATCATTTACTAAGGCTGCGTCCACTCCTTGCGAGAGCGTGCGATTACGCAAAATCGATGTTCATCGTGGGCACACGATTTGCTAGCCTCTCACACGCGCTTCCTCTCGCGCGCCATCACCCGCTTGCTCTCGTGAGCTTACGCCAGCAACACGAAGAATTCAGCAGGTTTCAGGCTTACTACTCTATCACTAAAGCAGGTGACATTAAACCTGTAGCAAACCTATTGCCCTTGTTTTCCGTAATTCCACCACGGAAGTCGAAAACCGTGGGAATTCATCAGCTGTTGCGCCGACTCGAGCGATTGATCACCCGATCAAACGTTTTCAATCGAATCAACACGAGGTAGGGGGTGTTCGCCTGTGTTAATTTACAGGCAATTGCTGCTCCAGCGTTGAGGAGCGTTGAGAGGCGCACAACAGCGGGAACGCCCGCTCTCGCGACGTATGGACACTGCCCAGACGGCGACCCGTTTATCAGTCGATTTCCTAATCATTGTTTGCTTTCAGGTTCTTTTGGGAAAGCTCAGGAAGAGCTTTCACAGGCACGTGGCTGTGAAAATTCTTGACATAACACACTTGTCAAGGCGTTTCAGTCGGGCTTTATCCAAGGCCAACGATGTTGAGAAGGAGGTGGCTATAATGCTGAATATAAATCATGTGAGTTTCGCTGGGACTGGGATCAGGGAGGCTTCTTATAGTCAGCGTCAAGGTTTTAGATTTCGAACAGAAAACAAAAAATTTGGAGGGGCTTTCGTGAGAATTTATGAGATTTAAGGTCACTGAGGGGAGGGGATTGTAGCCGTTATGAGGTCGTCCACAACTGCCGATTTTGCCCTGTTTATACATGGCGAGCCAAGGTTGTTGCGACAGGTGCAGGTGTTCGAGAATTTGTATTATCGTTTTTAGAAGCCTTAGCAGCTTTAATCGATCAGTTATTTTTTCTTCACTTCCTTCTTATCTAGTCATAGTCTAGTTTACTGAAACGGATACATCTGCGTACGAAGAAGAAGCGGTCGGTTAAAGATCATTATGCGCGAAACTCAATGCCACTCACTCGTCACCGGCTGAGCGTGAGCGATCGAGTTGTGATGAGGCGGATTCACATTGATCCCCTACGGGCCGCTTCTGCTTAATCTGTAGATTTATACGTTTTGGTAAACTAGACTATACTTGTCTAGAAAAAAATATGCTTTTTTGAAGACGCTGAAAAGCATGGGCATTGCACAGAAATCTTCAGTCAAGCAAAAGTGGCCCGCCCAGGTGCGCAAGATTATAGGGCATACAGGAGCTCTCAGCCCCCGTCATATTCGGCAAAAAGTCGGGCTGCTCCGTCCTCTCCCGTCCCTAGTGATCCTGCGCCGTTCTCTCCCGTCCCTAGTGGTCGGCTGCATGTATATTGATTAGGCTGGCGCGCTCGAGCGCACTGCGGACGGTGCAGTCCGGCCACAACGGGGGTATTTTACACCTCAGTAAGCATACGTATTGACCAGGACAGCCCCGGACGGGACAGGCTGGATCAGTCCGGGCACAGCGGGGGATTTTTCGACCCGAGGTATATTATGGATCGACAGCGATGGCTACAGCATATTGGCCGACTATGCCGGGGGCCTCGGGAATACCTTCTTCTAAACTATTGAATGGTACAAGGTCAAGGAAACCGAAAAAGCACCGACTCTACCAGCTCCAGATCACTGATGTTTTTCGCGGGCCCCATTTCCGTCATAAAGTCACCTTTGACTCTCATTCTGAAAAGGATGAAAATTACGGCAACCAATTATTTCGTTAATCTGTTCTTGTTTTGATAATCCACCGTTTGCGCGGATTAAACTGCACGCTAGTGGGAGACATTAGTCTTTTCAGCAAGACTGGCCTCCGCGAACTAAGATGTAGCAAGATATGTACGCTTATAGGTTTTATTATGATACAAGGGATAAAGAGATACAGAATTAACGAAGGGTCTCCACGCGACCAGAGCAACCACTTGGTCGGCACTATACTTGTTCCGAATCGAATAATCAGATGAGTATCCGACTGTTTCACTCGGATAAAAAAGTCGACTTCTTATTCGAAAAGTGGAATATCCAATAAAGTGCGATATCCGACTACAGTCGAAAAGTCGAATATTCGAAAAAGTGCGATATCCGACTATAGTCGGAAAGTCGGATATTCGAATCAAATTTCATTTGGAACAAGTATAGTCGGCACACGCCACTTAACTGCCAGATGCATACATGGGCAATGGCTGCGGCAGCCTGGTGTCAACTGTTTATCGCCGGTGGCTGCTACAGAGTTTACGTAATAATTTTAGTCTGATGTATGGAATGGGCTGCGATTGTAGATCACCACGTGCGATCGAAACCCCATTGGTCTGTGATGTTCCCAACACCGCACGGCCCGCCACCTGGTCAATATATCAGACTAAATCGAATGCGGAAACCATATCTTGACAGTTGTCTCCGGACCTCATTTAGGCGTAGTGTCATCTCAAATATGTTTGAAGCCTAGCCCCTTTCGAAAAATCATTGCACACGAATCTCCGTATTAGTCGCTGCTTTATGCCTGGAACGAGCTGCACAGGGTGAACTTTCTAACCACAGTGGGTTTCTTCCGCTTGCGTCTTCAGTCTCGTATCGAAGCCAATAGAGATAATTTCTAGATCTTCTTTGTTGATTGACTCTATAGCAACAGATGAAAACTTGCTTCAGATTACATCCTGAAGAATTAGCTTCGCATCATTTTTCTGCGTCATTTACCTTGTCGCAATAATCTTGGCTCACCCTGTGCATTCCTTTAGTTCAGCAAGCTGGTTTGACGGCTGGTCATGTCATGTCATTAATCCGCTGCCAGTGTGTTTTATCCTATGATCTGGTAGTTACACTAATTATAGCCGAATTGTGCGCAGTTCCTGGAGTGGATTGAAACTAGCACTACTGCGTATATTGTTATGGAACTCATAGGTGGTGGTGAGCTTTTCTCGAGAATCGTGGACCCCAAATGGAATGGAATGGTTGGTTTTTCTTACGCTCAAATCTATACTTTTTGCGTGTAAATAATGTTGCTGAAGTTGTGTTAGATCTGAAGCATTTATAGTGAGCCCTCGATTTCGATAATCACCAGCAGCGGGCGGTGGCTTGCCATAACATCGTTATCAGCAGTTATATTTCTTCAAATCTTATCGCTCCGCTGCTGGTGATTAGCGAAATTGAGAGCTCACTGAAGTTGCTCCCGAGTTTATAACGTGATGCACTTTTCTTTTCAGGGGTTTGGCGAAGACCTCGGCAAGTTTTATGGCTGGCAGCTGCTCAAGGCTGTAGAGGTGACGGTTTGAGTATGACGTTTTGAGTATCGTTGTAAGACCCCAAATGTTGACAAAATCATGTAGATAGCTGAGTTGGTTCAGAAAACCCATATATTCCATTGGTTTCTCTCACGAGAAACTGTTGGGGGGGGGTGGTCGTTGTTTTTTTACGCAAAATGAAAAGAAGTTGTGAAGGTGTTTGCAAAATTTTTGGCAGCAAAGTGAAAATTTGGGAAGGCTGCGTTGAACTTACTTAAAATTTTCTAAAATTTGGGTATTTAGTAAGCGGGGAAGATCGTAGCTTCACCGAGATCAGAGACAGTGGCCCGCTTGATTTTTGCAAAAAAAAACGTGTCGAAAAAAGGTTCTAGTAAGCATTACTGGAACGTACGTTTTCAAATATGAGGACGACTCCCGTGTCATAGCACTTTGTTTGCATTTGAAAATTGTAGCTCATGTGGTCATGGGAGCGCTGGATCAGGACAGTAGTATGTTCCGATGATGAATACCTACCTCTAAGTCTATTAATTATAAATCTGAATGCTTCAAAAAAAGAAAGACTCCGTATAAGCGCTGTTCACCCGGGGCCGGTATCATCAACGGTGAACCCGCGGTGTTAGGGTATATATTACCCGAATTCTCTCTAATCCTTAGTGATCTATGCCACTCTCTCGCCACTGCGGTAACTTTTAAGACCATAGTTTCATCATTGCCCCCGGGGTTTGTGGGAGGAGCTTATATCGTTGACCATGACCATATACTCCTTATCGGGGCGAAATCCGCTTCGCAGCTGCAGTCGCCCGCTGTGGCAGCGCGCAGCACGATTATAGTCGTGTTGGGACCACCGTGTCATTATGCTGCGTACTGCAACAGCGGTTGCCTGCAATCGCGGAACGGAATTTCGCTCCGATAACAACAGTATCTTTGGTGGGACAAATTGTCCGTTGCAGATATTGACTTAGTAGACTTGATTGTCTATCACAGTCTGCCGGACGACGCCGTCCGGCACGTTATAAGATGGGGCAGGGTCGATAGGGAGGCTTACGGTTGGTAGCCAGGCAGTTATACAACATACCTAACGTAGTTCGCTTCAGTACCTCCACGAGCGCGGCATCACCCACCGAGATATAAAGCCCGAAAACATACTCTGCATGACCGATGACGACTACACGCTTGTGAAGGTATTTTATTCCATTCTCATTCCAGTCTTATAAACCTAGTAGGTTTTCCGTGAGATCTATGGTAGTGGGTGGAAGAACCGGGCCAATAATTTTGGGAAAGGCATGATGACATAGTGTTGCGTTTCAAAGTCCTACCTCTTGGATATCACGATGAGGAGTATTTCAAATGACGATCGAGTCGTGTGGGTCGTTCTCAAGGAGTAAGTGTGGGTGCTCCGGTTTGAAGTGTCAATCGGTGTATTAGTGATCTTATCCTCACAAATATCATCCATAGGTAGTTCCGTCCAGAACGCTCAATTTTCTAGCCAATTCACAAACAAATCCGGGGCTCGTCGATGCGACGAAGGACATATCAGATCGAATCCACTTTTTCTCTTCTTTGAGAATCACCCTCATTGCTCCAATGATCTTGTCGTCATTCGGCATGCTTTTATCAGAAGAAGCATGGCCTGGCGGACCTAAATTGTCAAATTGTTGGAAACTTGGAATTCGAAGTTTCAAGTTTTGCTCTAGAGAGATACCTCATTCATTTTCCGGATCAGATGATCACCTCCATTATGTGTTAAGCTGGCCGATTTTGGTCTTGCGAAAGGGAGCCAAGCTTCAACAATGAGGACTTTCTGTGGCACCCCGGCTTATATGGCACCGGAAATGATTGACAACGATAATGTGGCTTATAACCCAAAAGTGGACATGTATGTGAGCATCCTATACATACTGTCTTTATCGAAGTGAAATTCCGCCCACAGTCGCGGACAGCCGCTGTTGTAGCTCGCAGCTTGATGGTCATCGTGCTGGGACTAAGTGCGGAGCGGAATCTCATCCTGATAATGCCAGTACGTATGCGTTCATAGAATTTTCCGCTATATTGTCTGTTCACTTTTAGGTGGAGTCTCGGTGTCGTGCTATTCACTGGTATCTGTGGATATCCTCCTTTCAGTGAGGATTACGTCGACATGGACCTAAATTCGCAGATAAAGAAAGGGGAGAAATTTGAAGCAGCTAGCAAACGACCGAGATTGAATGAAGAAATTTTTAGGGCGTTTGTTTTTCCATAATCAGTGGAAGTTCGTTACCCTGGAGACTCAGTTCGCAATAAAGTCGATGCTCAAAGTTGATGTGGGTATTCTTGATACTTTTTTCATTGACTATGTATATCCATGTAACACACCTTGGAAGAGTTCTTCTCATTGCGATTGGTTGCACCGCGTTTGCTATTTGAGCCCCCGTCAGGGTTTGTCGGACGACGGCGTCCGACGCGGCAAAACGTTGCTCTATCACAAGCTTGGATGGCGCCGCGCACGACGTCGGACGGCAAAATAATTGTGGAATGGGCTTCACATCACATTTACTTGCAAAACGCAGTTGGTTAAGTAAGTCCTGGACCGGTCTACCCTTGGTGCTGAGCGGGTTTTCTTCGGCCTGGATCATGCTCCGGGTTACAAGGGACCGAGAGAGTCAGGACGGGATCATACTACCGTCGCGGCGATGCGTGAAAAAAAACTATGTTGATCGCTCACGTGAATTACGCGTTTCTGATGGGATTGATTGTTTTGTTTAGCAAAGCGATAGTTCTTTGAATCAAATGGGATGGAATTTTTACCTTAGATCGCTTGAAACCTTCGTTTTCAACAACATTCCGGAAATTTTGAGCAGAAATGCATATCGCCGCAGTGACGTCGGCGCCGCTCCCCATTGGGCAACGCTTGTGATAAAATTGCTGCAATATGCATATTTACTGAAATATTCGTCGAAGTATCAAGAAACAGAGATTCCAACCATTCTCAAACGAATATCTCCTCCAGTTTTACTTTACAAACTGCCTTTCTGCTTGCTAATCAATTGATCCCCTCCCGAGAGGAACATTGCCGCGATTGATCGATACCGCTGTTGTTCATGTATCGCCGCGACGAAAATACGGTCCTGGCGTTAAAGTTGAACATTATTGTTTGATAATGTGGATTTTCATCTATGCGGATGACAAACGCTGGATCCAGTCGCCCGTTGCATGATGTAAGAACCAGCCCTAAAGCGCGTGTCGCGTTTACAGTTAGTGCCGTAAAAACGGCCTCGTAGTGCATACTTCACGCGACGCGTGGCAGTACACTGCCGGTGCCCATCAGCCATATAGATTTTCAATAGGTTCATATGGCAAGCATTATGACGCGTTTTGCTCTTGGCGGAAATTATGCGACGGGCATAATCCTATAGTAACACAGTATGTAGTAAAAGTTGCCTGTTTTTTACTATCTATGTGATACACCCATCCTGAGTGGTACATCGAGGTCATCCTTATCAGTCATCTATTATCGCTTCTGTTAAAAATGGCTGAATTGGAGGCGGGCTGCGCCCGCACGTCACCGGCGATCGGCTGCCGCTAAAGTATACCAATGTCCTAAAACAAGAAATTATTAGATCTTGACTCACCGACGGGATCACCAAAGTCCGCTCAAAGATATGGATTTGTCTGACCCCTCCCGGCTCTAAAGAAACTATCCCAGATGCGTTGTGTTCTCAGTTTGACATCTGACATGAAACTTCGAAGTCCATAAATCTTTTTGCAGCCTATTATTCGCCTCTCGGCTAGTGAGGCCCTTAAGAAGAAGTGGCTGTTCAATAGTTCTGCAGTAGGGAAAGCTGAGCTTGCTGTTCAGAATTATCTTCAGAGTAAGGTATGATCCGTGTTTCAAAACTTGATATGAATTAAATGTTATTTCGCAATGAAACTCACACGGTTCGATCGCGTACGTGTGCGCGCGTTTGCTGTGTCCCCCTCTCCCTTCTCGCTCTTTCTGTCTCCCTGTCGCTCTGCACGCGCACGCAGAGGAACAAAGTAAATTTTGCTCTGAAGTAGAGGTTTTTTCCTTTCTCAGTTTTGAGAGTGGAGGAGCTGACCGATCAGTAGATACAGTCGGCTCGGGTCGCACCGATACATTGCGTTGCTTAATGCGCGTTGGCGCGATATCTGTGCACGTATGTTGTACCATATGTGCATCGAGATTGCCTCTACGCACAATAAGGAACGTAAAGTATCAGTGCGATTCGCGCCAACTCTATGTGACGGCCCGCTCGACACGCATGCCGACCGCATGTGCGGACAGTTTCATTCGGACAGACTAAAGCTATGAACGCTCTCTTAGATTCAGCTTCAAAACCATTGTTTTTCAGAATTCTTTGGATTGCCCGGTCGCGCAATGCATGTAGCTCAGCTGCCTCTGTGGGTTTGTGTCGTGTGTAAATAATCGCATCCCATGATGCGTACTTCTGTAGTATGTAGGATGATTGTTTTCTGTAATGTTGCGTATGTTCCATTATTTGTTGCTGCCCCAAGTTGTTACAACTAAATCGGTGAGAGGCTTTAGAAATTCTAAATTTCTCATAACCAAAGCAGTACTACCTCTTATTTGAAGAACAGGCTTTCATCCACTTAACTGCCTCGTTTTTCTTCTGGATCACTTATGTTACGATATTCTATGCATAGCTGCTCCTGTGAGATACATCTTCTGTAGTATTTCTTTCCAGAGCTTGTGAATAGGAATGTGATTCACATTATCTGTACCCTTTATTGTTGTGAAGTGTTGCTTCTTAAATGAAGATGTTTTCTGTATCTCAAAGTTGTTAGGAAAGCATGGTGATCAGGTGTTGTGGTGCATGCTGTTCGCCTTCACGCTTTTGTGGGAAAGTTCCCGAGAACGACGACGAAATTTCCCTCGATTCAAGTGGGGAGCCTCCCTCGAGCCTGGGGAGGGGGTAGACGAAGGGGACCTTCCAACAGCGAAGTAATAAGGGAAGTTCCCACAGCAAGCCTTCCCCATGGTGTCGCAACCACACACCCATTGTTCATTGATTGATCAAGAACCAGTTTTCCAAAAAATCACTGCTTTCGACAGATCCTCTCCTTAGAACGCTGAACTAGGAGCAAAAATTATGACTTGTGACATTAGGTTACTCAGAGGCTTCTTATATTCTCTGAAATTCGGAAATGAAATGCTCATGTCCTACGTCAGCAAGATTGACAGCTGTAAATCTGATGTTTGTCCGGACTGTGGTTCCCTCGGCCATAACTTTGCACATTTATTCAAAGGCAGTGTTCACGATTAAAAATGTGTTTCAGTTTTCAGTAGGAATGGGTAGTGGAGGGGCACACAGTAACGTTTACGTCGCAAGAACGCAGGAAAACGAGCCAGGAAGAGTCCCAAAAGAGCTCGAAGTTGCCACTTTGAGCGCAAGGCAAACCCCAAAAGCGCAATGCCCGCCCACCGGCCTGAGCGAATGAAAGCTTTAAATCGTGAGATGAGCTATGGTTTCCGATTATTGGCGCCGTTCTTCCCTTGATCCCCAACTTCTCTCTTTACTCAGGTCAGCTCGCATACATCGGCTGCAAAAGACGGAAGCTACAAGCTTCGGACCTCTCGTCCACCATGCTTCCCTAGCTCAATTTTTGAGGGATCGTAACTCCGTTCCCAGGAGGTCTCGAACGATTTCAGAGACATCAGTGGAATCAGCATGGGACCGTTTACAAGACAAAAAAATAAAACAACGATTTTTTTATCGTGAGCATTGCCTTTAAGTGTCCGGAGAGACCAACCACGTTGACCACAATGGACCTATGGACGAATCCAGTTCTGGTCGCCCAGTTCCTTCGCCTATGACAAAACCCTCTACGTAGCTGCAAAGAAGAAGAAATCCGGACAGTGACACCTTACACAGTCGTGAAAAGTAGCCCTGCCCTGTCGCACAGATTGCGAAGTGCGAGACCACCTCGAGATAGGACAGAAACGTTTCAACAATAAGGGAACAATAGTAAAGTGAGCCAAAACAAACTGTGGTGCTATTCTACACGGAAGTTCTTTGTGTTTTTGAAAAGGACTCTGAATATGCGAGTACCAATGAAATTATGTCTGTATGTGTACTTAAGAGTTATCGTAAAAAAGAGAAAATTATGCCAAATTGATCTAAACAAACGGTTAGCCAATATGATCTCAGCAATTGAATAGAGTTCCTTTTTTTTAAAACCCCTTAAACTCTTCCTCGTAAAATACCAAAACGGCTTGTATTCGCTGTTTCGAACTTGAAAATCTATCTTTTTTGTAGACTCTCCTCGCTCCACTTTTCTATTTTCCCCTTATGTTAAAACGTTTCCGTCTGCACCAAACAACTTTCGCTTGAGGGAGTTTTTTTTTGTTGATAGAATTGTTCACCTTTTCTTGATATCACGTCGTACCATCGAAAATCTTCAAAATTTTTCAATTAGCATGGATTGGTGTGACAAGCAGTAAGTACTCAACTTTTTGCTCACGCTATAAATCAAGCGTTACTCACATGCTACGGCACAGCGCACGCCCTACAGGGAGCGCTACTAACTTCTCACAACGCGGAGCACGCTCCACATAAAGCGCTACTCACTTTTTGCTCATTTTTATATGGCGCAGCGCACGCTTCGGATAAAGCGCAGCTCACTTTCTACGACGCGGCACGCGCTCTACATGAAGCTCTACCAATTTTAATCGACTTTCTGCTGACGCCATCTGGAGCCCGTCCCTCTTTCCATAACTTCATGCGGACCTCTTCTGGATCCGTACCCACTTACCACGACTTCGTACGGACGTCATCTGAAACTCTCGGTTCTTAGCACGGTTCTCCTTGTCGTGAATTCAATTTTCTCCCACGGATGGATGCTCAGCTGCTTGAGTATGCTGATGTGAAGCTGCTGAGATGGCTTTTAATCAGGGTTACACCCTGCGAGTTCGATCTCACGTGTTTCAATCACTCGTAAATTTCCTTTAGGCTTATAAGGAAATCGGCGGCCCCGCCTACTCCAAAGACGCCAAAACAGACAGGAAAAACAGCATATTGCCAGAAGCTCTTGGATTGTCCACATCTGTGTATCGCTGCCAAGCTGCCCACAGCACGCTTGCCTGTGACGTCATTCTTTAATGTTGCCCGAATCGATCGATAGCGCGGCACGCGCGCTGGCCGGGAGCGGAGACAATCACTCACGGACTCGACCATAGTTTTGGCGACACGTCAGCTGCGACAGACACGCTGACAACTGTTCCAGCAAACGGCTAGTGCCATTTTGTTACTATGCTGGCCCCGCCACGATTTGGGCTAAATGTCGTGACTGTCGCTCATGACTGCGACGAAGTATACCATTGACCTAACGAGCACGCATCAAGCGTGCAACCTGTTCAAGACGGAGCCCGCCTTCACATGAAAAGTGGGCTTTGTGATTTTATCCATTCAAATATCACCTTTAAAATTCACTGTGCGTGTCCTGTTAATGGAAAGTTGACAGAAGGGTTTGGAAGAGATTTTGACGTCCCTGGCATAGACCGACAGGACCAACCTGCTAAATCGAAGATCATGCCTGTTGTAGACCCAGAACTGATATCATAACTGGCTAACCTGCAGCTGTTGCCAATGCGTTTAATGTTCTCCGTGTATCGCCAAATGCGTTTTCTGGCAATCTGGATTACGGTTTATGGCAGAATCCGCAAATTGGCGTATTGCGTACAATACGAGTATTAGGCGCGAAGATTTGAATAACGATTTTACCGCACTGTTTTTCTCATTTCAGCTCGTTTGGTTCTGGTCTTGCTTATTATCGGCTTCTCTAGTATACATTTCAAGTTCATTACTAGTTTTATTTCGTATTTCGTCATCATAAATCACTTCGCTACTGGTAGCGGATATTTTCCCCTTTTTCCTTGGATTGAGCCTTTTAATATTGCAACAACACCCTTTTCTGGGGAGCACTGTGACAAAATGATTATAAAACTGCCATTATTAGTTTGTAGTAAGAGGGTCGATTTTTGACTGTTTCAGTGTCTTTGGAAGCGTTTGGAGAACGGGTTCCTTCCAGCTCTCGGCTGGCTGCAACTCGAGACAGTCATGTGACCACAGTTGGCAATTTCACATATATTTCGTAACCTCTTCTCAACAATATCGCTACTATTGCCCGTTTATAACTTCTTGTTCTATGCCAGCCATTGGCAAACGACTGCATTTCCCTCCTGAGTTTTGAGTTGTTCTATGTAGTATGTGAGGATTCACCCTATTTCATAATTTCTTCAGAATCGAAGAAAATTCTAGGGGTGATTTTCATTGAACGTGTGCATCCGAGAATCCCTTTTTTGCATGTCAGAACTTCAGTTAAAACGAAATGAAGTTGCCGACTCTGCCAATGGGATTGGCGGACCGCTGGCGTTTGTCGGGGGAGCGGACATTGCTCACCTGGCGCGTGCTGCGTCGCGGATTCAAACGCTAACGTCGGACGGGGAACGAGATTCTCACTGCGTAAAATAACGCGTTTGGTCATGTGAATGACATGTTAACATGAAAGCTATCTTCAATCCTAAGAAGTGGGAAGTTCTTTTTTCTGATTTGCCCCGAACTTCATACTCCTTGTGATCCATTGCCCTGTGAACTTATCTTTCATGGCCTCAGTATCACAGAGATGAAATTTTCGACAATATGCGTAATTTCCCGGATTGAAATGTAGATATTTTTCGTCATGGCGTGAAAGGGTTGATAGAGTCTGCATTCTGCAGGCTCAAACGCGTTATTTTACGCAGTGAGAATCTCGTTCCCGGTCCGACGTTAGCGTTCGAGTGCGTCGCGGCCGGTGAGCGTCGCGTGCGGCGAGATGGGCGACGACGCGACATCCCCACATTCAGATTGAACGAGGGGAATTAGCATGTATTGGAGCATCATCCTGTATTCATTTTAAGCCGCTGGTGATAACAGTTTCCTTGTATAGGGGGCTGAAAACTCGTTCACGCGATAATGGGTTCTTCGCGTTCGCTGCTCGCGCGACGCTCAGCGGACCGTGACGCCTACACACGCGGATGAGCAATATCATGGATACTCGAAAGAGTAAACGACTCTGCCGAGATGTCGTACGTTCACGCCGTGGCAGTGTGGAGGTAGGAAAATCACCTCTTTGCAAACCGATGTCATGCCCTCCACGAAGAGGGTCTTTGTCATGGGAGAGGTGCTGGTCGGCCGCGTCTCTCCTTCGGATTCTCCTGCTAAGGGCCGGCGTGGAGAGGAATCCTGGACCCGCTCAGAAGTATCTATGCGCCACGTGCGGCAATGATGTTAACTGGAGGAAAACAAGCGTCCAGTGCTTCGGATGCCAAAGGTGGGTGCATCTCTCCTGTTCGGGTCTCAGCTCTGTGAGCAGGGGTGTGCGGCAAAGGAATTTCAAATTTCGGCAAACGGCAACGGCAAACCCCAAAAATGACCGGCAAACGGCAAATTCTGTTTTGTGTTATAATACGCCAACATTCGCGAACAAGGGAGGGTTACCAACTTCAGATGGAGTTCCGGGATGCAATTTTAGTATGTTCTAGGGGTAGGACAGTGTTTCAGTATCCCATGCTCAGAATCTGCTAAATGCCTCAGGCAGTCCCTAAAAAGGTGAAAATCTGATCAAGGCCAGAACGGTTCGGCGGAAGCGAGGAGAGCCGATTTAACGATTGAATTACCTTTAGGTGTGTTCAGAATAGATTTAGAGAATTTTGGTGCATTGATTCTGTTTAGATCAGAAATTATGCATTGTTGCCCAAATTCTGATCTATTCTGAACATACACCAAGGTAAATCAATCGTCAGAGCAGCTCTACTCACTTCGGTAGAGCCGTTCTGGCCTTGTTCAAATTTGTATCTTTTTTAGGGACTGCCTGAGGCATTTAGCAGATTTTGAGTGTGGGATATTGGAACACTGTCCCCCCCCCCTAGAACATATTAAAAGTGCACCCCGAAACTCCATCTGATGTAGGCAACCCTTCCTTGTTAGTCGTGTCGTATTCCATGCAATATCTGCCAAATACTATAAGCCTGGCGTTCCAATAGCCTTTACAGGAAGACAAATCCTATATACCAGAAGCTACTTGAGAGCCTCAGTTGATCAGGAGTCATTATCAGAATCACCAAGGCTGTAAGCTTCTCCATCGCCAGCGATAATTCTTTTTAATTCCTCTCCATTTGAAGTTTCCGTACAAATCAACGCTAGAGATTTAAAAGATGGGCGTCTTCTTGAGCAGTGCAAAGTGTAACAGGCCCGCAAAGGATTCTCTAAAAGGGGCCTGCGGCCAGCGCGTCCCAGCCTAGACGATCCATGGGAGATCAGCAAACCGTAAGCAAGCTTGGTGCGATGGGAGTTCGCGCCGGCCCAAAGACTGTGGACGATACTGGTACCATAATCAGATGCGAATAGAAGGGTGAATACGCGATGATTGGTCAGGATTGATGGCGAAATACAGTTCACTCCGCGATCAGCTGCGCGCGGTTTAGGCTATAACCGGAGTCACAAGTATTTCTGTTAGTAGCAAGTAGTAGGCTCAAGGATTCCAATTTCGCTCACTTCAAACTACGATTGAATGGTTACCCTTGTGAGGCTACAGGAATGGAGTCAGACCAGCCTAGTTGAATGCAGTGCTCACGGTAAAAGCAGCCTTCGAATTTTCAAATCAAGAGCTCCGAAGGGCATGTTGATCGAATGCGCAGAATGAGGGCGTTTGACTGGTACATGCGAAGCGCGCGACGGAAGTCCGCTGCGCTCACTTCGTCGCTGGGGCGTCGCGTGCAGTGCGCTAGCCAGCTGGACTGCTCTTCGGCTCTTCCCTCTGTGCGTATTCGGCCTACAAGCTAGCACGAGGCCAATTGCAGCAACAATGTCGGCTAGAAACAAGCAATAATGGTTTTCATACGGTCCCAAGACTTGAATGTGGTTTACCCGCCCAACTTACCTCCCCTGTGGCTACCGAGGAAGTGGGTGGAGCGAGTACACTACGTTCAAGTTTCGGGCCGTATATTGCTATTGGTTGCTCGTTTTGAGCCGGTTTCCACCACTGTTGTTGCAATGGGCCTCGAACCCTTCGATTTCTGGTGAAAATTTGAATGCCGTTCTAATCGTTGCCTTCAACGATTTTTCATTTTTTCATCTTTACACCATTTCCTAGCAAACCCAGCTCTGCCATTAAGTCAACCTTTCATTTCAGCTAGTGATCTCGAAATCGAAGATTTCCTTGACCACTGCCTTTAATGACCGCTGTGAATATAGATCAACTTTTAAAAAGCCGGACAAAGTGTTTGTAGAATTGATAATTTTCCTGTCCCAATTATTAACATCAGCCAACCAACCGACGATAAGTGGGCCTATATACTGTGCTTATCTGGGCCAAATTCCGGTTCGCAATTGCGTCTCGACACGCTTTGCGGCCGCAAGCTCTCGAGTCAAAAGAGCTTCCAGCGCTGCAGCCGCCGATGTGGTGACTCTGGGTGGGTTTCGGAAGCTGGAAACTAAGAAAAATTGGAGAAAATTGTATAAAAAGTCACATCGAGTCGGCTTTGGAGCCGGAAACCCGACTGACTCGAGCGCGTTCGGCTGCAAAGCGTGTCGAGACGCAATTGCTGACCGGAATTTGGCCCAGATAAGCACAGTACACGAGTTCTCCACTGGTTCATATGTCCAGATAAGGCTGCTTTTGCGCTACAGCTTTGATATGACTTGGTTTTGTAATCTTAGAACTTGCAGTAATCGGTATGCCTCTGAAAAACGTTTTTTACGATTTTGGCATTCTTAAAGGCAGTGTTCACGATAAAAGTCGTTTTTTTGTTTTTCCGCCTATCTTGAAAACGGTCCCATGCTGAGTTCAATGATATCCCTGGCATCGTACAAGACCCCCTGGAAACGGAGTTATGGCCCCTCAAAGTTCAGCTAGGAAGCATTGTGGACGAGTTGTCCGAGGCTTGTGACTCCCGTTTTTTTCAGCCGATGTGTGCGAGCTGACCTGAATGAAGAGAGACGTTGAGAACGAAAGAAAGAACGGGGCTTTTGATCGGAAACCATCGCTCATTCAACCACGAATTCAGGGGAACTGTTATAGGATGTGGGTGGAGTGGCCCAGTGGGTTGACTGGCCCACGAGATTTTCACCCACTTACCGGCCGTTTTTCTTCGCACTTCCGTTCTTAAACTCGTTATAGGGACCCAAAGCTTACGTTTTGGCCAAAAATACGTGCGACTTTTTCTTCGTGAACACTGCCTTTATAGGGTTAAGAATTTGATGATTAAAAAAGACATCTGGAGGCTCCCAAACAATTTAGAACTCTAACGAACTCCTCTGATTACCCAGTCGAGATGTTTTCATAAGTTACTGATTGAAAGGATAAAATTATACATTGAATGGACCAGAACCAGAAGCTGGAAAGCTCCGAATCGGCGACCAATACAGAGACTGCAGTTAGGGAAATTCTGTTGTTTCAACGAATTTTTGCCGAAAATTTGCCGTTTGAGACGACACTTTCGGCCACCGGCAACGGCAAACGCCAGAAATGGCCGGCAAACGGCAATCGCCGCACTCCCCTGTCTGTGAGGCATCATAACTCTGCTTTTCGCCGTGTTTTATGCTCTTCACCTACCAACTCTGATTCCTCTTCCTCATATCGCCCCCTTTCCATTGTACATATCAATCTCAACGGCCTCATGCCAAACTTTCTGAGCTCTCTCTCTTCGCACGTACTTACGATCCAGACGTGATCATGGTTCAAGAAACCAAGCTCTCTCCATCCCCTACCTATCCTCATCCTAATATCCCGGGCTACACTGCCTTCCATGCTCCAAGGTCAGTTCTTGGCGGAGGAGTTTCAACCTTTGTTTTATCTTCTCTCCCCTCCCACCTCATACCAAACACCCCCACGGATGGTACTCTCGAGTACCTTTAAATCCATCTCCCCCTTAAAGGCAGTGTTCACGATGAAAGTCGTTTTCCTGTTTTTCCGCCTATATTGAAAACGGTCTCATGCTGATTCCAATGATGTCCCTGGAATAGTACAAGACCCCCTGGAAGCGGAGTAATGGCCCCTCGAAATCCAGCAAGGGAAAAATGTGGACAAGTTGTCCGATGCTTGTAACTCCCGTTTTTTGCAGCCGGTATGTGCGAGCCGACCTGAGGAAAGAGAGACGTTGGGAGTGAAGGGATGAACGGGGCCTTCGATCGGAAAACACCGCTCATTTAACCACAAATTCAGAGGAACTGTTATAGGAAGTGGGCGGAGTGGCCCAATGGGTCGGCTGGCCCACGAGATTTTCACCCACTTACCGGCCGTTTTTCGTCGCACTTCCGTTCCTAATCTTCTTATGGGGACCCAAAGCTTACGTTTCAGCCAAAAAAAGGAAACTTTTTCTTCGTGAACACTGCCTTTAAAACTCCCCTTTCTCTGTTCAACATCTATATTCCCCCTACCACCTCGTGCCCCTCCTCCTACAATCCAATTCAATTCAATTCAATAGCTTTATCTGGCGACAAAGAAACATACAAAATGTATGTGAGATAGGTTTAAACAAGACAGCCTGGACATGCAGGCAAACAAAATTGTAGGCAAAGAAAACACTCGTACGAATAAGAGCACCCTGAATTTAAAGCTTTAGCAGAAAGCACGGCCATCGACCCCATGCAATGACCTGAGGTTGAAATGGGATAGCCTGCTTTTGAAAATCGGAAAATGCGCGGCCTCAACGATCTCTGAAGGTAATTTGTTCCAAACTGGGATTACTCTAAATGCAAAGGAATGCAGCACGTTGGACTTCGACGTAAATCTACGTGCGAGCTGAAAAGCGTGCTGGCGGGAGCGAGTACAGCGGCTGGTGAACCCGAAAACACTCTCAGATGGGATGTCGCGAAGACCGTTAACGATTTTATAACATAAGTGTGAATCGAACTCGGTTCGCCGATATCTTAGGGTTTCGATCCCCAACATTTCAAGCCTTGCCGTATAGTCTGGTACTTCTCGCGTATCCCATTCCTCTTCTCAAACAACTCAACGATTATTCCCTCTCATCATCAGTTGTTTTCGCGACTGCATAGCGACAGCGACAGTGGCAACGACAGGCATCTTTGGCCTCTTTGGGCTAGTGCCGTTGCTTCTATGCTGATCCCGCCGCGATTTGTGCTAAATGTCATGGATGTCGCTCATGAAAGCGACAAGGTATACCATTGACTATAGCCATTGCCAGCTAAATGGGAATTATTACTTTACAAAGCTGCAAGCAACTGACACGTCTTCGTCAGCAGTTTGCCGCTGGCATTACCTGGCATCAGGAGGGTATGCCCACTGTCGGCCTCGTAATTGTCAGAGGCCAGATAAATGTGTTGCCACCCTGCTGTGGAGCAGCTGGCACATTTTTTGCGGCTGCTCGCTGCTCCCATTGTCTGAGGCCGGGCGGATCGGGTGGGGCGGGCTGACGCCACGCCTGCATCGACTAACAAGCACCATTCTTGAGGGTTGAGACGTTTTTGTCTAATGACCGATTAAGGAGCAAAGATGGGGTGAGCCCAGTTCCAAACCATTTTTTTCCTATGAGAACCGCAGTGCATATCGAGCACATCGATATTATATCGCGCGGGAAATGATAATCACTGTGTCGCACGAACTCTGAACTCGGTCTTTTATCTCAACTCCAAGGTTGTTCCTTGGGAAGCATGTAGCCCTAGATTCTACTGTCCCACCACATTCGTTCGCTCTGCTAGCGCTGATCTATTCTGTTTTTTTTTCTGGCGGTGCTTTTGTACGCGCATTTGAAATGCGGTAGAAGTGAAATGGACGTTGGGGCCCAACTACCGTTCAGGCCAACCGTGTGAATGACAAGTTGCCCTTTTGAACATTAGACCTAAGCTCTGGGGCAACTTTAGTAGCCTCTCGACTTGGCTCATTGTCGGCGGATCATCGAAACATCTTTAGGTATCTTTCAGTCCGCGCGGGAAGCGCGGTGAACTATGAAAGTTTTCACCGCATTGCAAGCGCTTGCCGCCCAGCCGGCAGCGCCATAGCGGCACCGCACAAAACCCCATGGCGGTTTCACTGGTCAAATCAATACTTGCTTCTCAGTTTAAGCCCACTCTAACATAAATATTTCTGGGATTATCCTACGCTACCGTATACGCTAATGCAAGCCAGGAACCTCTGTGCATATCACAGTTGAGGCCCAATTTTGAACCGCATCGCCCCGGCGGTGCCGCCGGAGATTCCATAGTTGTTTCCCATGCGTATTGCGCGGTGAAAAGTTTCATAGTTCACCGCTTATACCGCGCGTGCCGCGTTTGCGGTGAGGACTATGAAAGATGCCTTACTACCAGTTTCATGTCGCCAAGGCCTTCTACTCCGCTACTGGTGATCAGGGTACGGCGCGCAGTGTGGACATTCACACCGAGGGGTCGAAGCTGCGCAAGGGTATAGTGGGGGTGGGGGCAAGGGTCTGAGTTCCGCCGGGAGACCAAGTGAACCATTATCAATATCGGTATAGACAATTAGAAGTCATTTTTTATTCAGAATTCGATTACACCGTCCAATTTACATGAAATCGTGTTGTAACTAAGTTAGAGTGAAGGTCACAAGCATAAGGTTTTCCTGAGGTTGAATATGAATTTTGCAACAGAACATGCTATCGTTTCGAGCCACCTTCCGGTGTGCAATTGCAGACTGCGGCTGTTGCATAATGCAACATGTGATGAACGTGCTGGAAGGGTGGTGAATCGTGCCGGGACCAAGTGGTCCCAGTACGACTATCTCGTGTCGCATGATGAAACAGCCGTAGTCCGCAAACGCGACCGGAATTGGGTTCCGAGAACGACAAAAGATCAAACTCCTGGGAGCGGGTCTGAGAAAATCGTCAAAGAAATTGGATCTTTTAATCTTTTAACGCTCTTGGGAGGGGTCTGAGGAATTGGTCAAAGTTCTGCTCCTGAAGGGGTTTGAGTAAATTGGCCTTGTCCACACCTCGCGCCGTACCCTGACTGCGTGGGTCGATCGACCGAGTGCTGCAACGATAATAAGCGTAGAATATGCGGATGTTGTTGCGAGAATTAACGTAGAATACGCGGGCGCTGTAGCCAAAATTCCACCAACTGAGGCTAAACTTTCCGTAATTTACGTAAATTCTCGTGATAAAATTAGAAAAGATGCCTCCGAAACGCTGTGCATCTCCGGTTTCCGTGTGAGGCATCTAGCTACGCGTTGGCGGAGTATAGTCGGCACGGATCGCATTGATACCTCGTTCCTTATTGAGCGTTGCCGCAAACCCGGTGCGCAGGCGTTATAACAAACGTGCATCGAGTTTGCGCCAATATAGAATATAAGGAACGCAAAGTATCTGTACGATCCGTGCCGACTGGACGTATTTATTCATTTCGTGGGACCAACTACTGGCTATAGCCTTTTCCCGTTGTCGTCTATTGCTTCCAAGCTGTTTCGATATCGAAATACCGTTTCAGATTTAATCGAAGAGTGATGGTGCGTAGATTGAAGGAGGTCAATCCTTGTGATAAGGAATGGCAAAGAAAAGGTATTTTTTGTCAAGGCTATTCTGAAGCAAATGTGTAGAATTCTAAGGAGAGCCCGCAATTCCAATCTCATATCATTAATGCAGACACTTTAACCAGTTTTGGTTGTATTTAGGGTTACATCTGCGTGAATATCAAAAAGAAGGTGTGATGGCGATGGATTCTTGGTATCGAGCAGGACATGGAGGAATAAACGGCGATGAAATGGGCTTGGGAAAAACGTGCCAGGTATTATTGTTAGTAAATTCGAACCGATCAGTGTGATTAGCCACATGGTCAGCGCTGGACAGCCCAGATTCAGGCACCGCGTTTAGGCCTCGGCATAGTGACAAAGGTGCGAGCGAGCGAGCAATGATGAGGGTTGGGGAGCTCTACGCAGTTTGACCGCGCACGGGACCGCTTTGCGTGGCGCTCCACATCAGGGGTGTGCGGAAATTTCTGTTTTCTGACCGTTTTAGCCTTTCTGTTTTCTGATTTCTGTTTTCTGAAAAACTTGCAAAAAATCAGAAAAAAAAACTAGCAAAAATCAACGAGAACCAGGTCGGTTGGACAGTGCAGCTTGTTTAGTCGTTTATGTGGTTTTTCTCTTATTTGTGTTTAATTGTGCGTTTGCTGCTAAAGGTAGGGTTCGCCATAAGGAAAGGTTGTTATGGTATCCTCATGAGAAGGTAGACATGATCATCACAAAAGTGAAAATAGGTGAAGACTTAGAGGGAAAACGCTCAGGAACAAAACATTGCTGGTTGTCCCCTTGCCCACAATTAATTAAATTTCTATGTATGTTTGTTTTGCCGTCTTCCGCCTTGCTGTTACACTCTATTCATACTTTTGAGAAGCGGCAATCAAGAGAAAAATGGGAAATCAAATGCTCGGTAACGGTATCAAACATTTCATTTTTCTACTGATATTGCGCGGCATTTGCCGCTTCCGCAAAGCATGAATAGGTTGCTAAACGAAAAAAAAACCTGCACTTATATGAATCGTGTTAGTTTGGGCGTGCGCACACCCACCAATGCTCCAAGCACACACTGTTCCAAGCTGTTTTTGTGCGCTTGTCCTGCAAATTTTCTCTTATCTCACTTTTATGATGGTGAAACCTGCATTCCCATAAAGAAAATTCGGCAACTAATTTTATCGCGAACCCTGTTCACCTACTCAGTACTTCGGCACAATAGGGGTTGCATCCCAGGGCAAAGATCGAGTGCAAACCTTCGCTTTCAACAGCAGCTGCTGCTGACAACGGTATATGATTCCAACACTTGCTTGGATTGAAGCCCTCGATATCAATAGCAATCGCTGCTGTTAGCTGTCAGCAGCAGCTGCTGACAAGTAGGGATGCAACCCTTATAAACTGTGCTGACGTACTGGCGTTCTCTGGGAAATTCACCCGATCAATAGCCAATAAATAGCCAAGAAATGCCTGCTTTCTGCGTGATAGCCGAAAATGGTCAGAAAGTAGCTGGTTGCCGCGTAATAGCCTAGAAATAACCGCCAAAAAATGTTCGCCGCGAAATGGACGCCAAATAGTGCTCTCCAAGGGATGTGCAGTTCAACTCCGCATGGCCGTTCAGTCCGCAAAGTGCACGCTGATTGGGAAGCGTGCTGCGGCGCGGTTGCGAGTATCCTCAGACAGGGGTATGGAATCACCTGGGCACCAAAGGCAAAAACCGCCCGGGTGACCCTACATCCCTGTCTGAGGATACACGCGACCGCGCCGCAGCACGCTTCCGCAATCGGCGTGCACATTTAGGACTGAACGGCAATGCGGAGTTGAACTGTACACGACGCATTCCCGGTGCATGATTTGGATGTCAACACCGCAGTCGGTTCAACTACTCAAGTTTGCGGTACTTGGACCCCGCCTAGCACCATGAGGCCCCGCCGAGCTGCAGAATGTCAAAGTGGCTGCTCTGCGAGCGGGGAAAGGCCGCGTCGCGTATTCGTGTGCCTGTCACGCCTTGATTATTTCTCGTTTATTGCTTGGCTACTTCTAGGCTATTTCGTGAGCAACATGATCTTAGCCGCCTAATAATCGAGGAACAATCAAGAAATATTCGAGAAATAGCACATCAAGAATCGCTGTGGAGCCTGGTGGGCTATTTCTCGCCTAGAGCTCTCAGAGTGAGTGCCTTCAATAATGATCTACCTGTCATTGACGTGCCATCGCTACTATCAATATCTTACTAGTTATTTGTGTAGTCTCGTAGACATTGTGTTACAGGTACAGCAAAGATGTTCAGACTTACACTTTATTCCCTCTTGAAAAAAGCTAAAATGCAATGAGTACTCTTTTCTGAAAAATTGTTCTGTTTTCTGGCCGTTTTGACCTTTCTGTTTTCTGACAAACTCGATTTTCTGATTTCTGTTTTCTGAAAAAATTTTAAAAATTTCCGCACACCCCTGCTCCACATCCTTGCTCGCTCGCCCTTGCCACTATGCCGAAGGCGTATCCCGTTACGACTTAAATTGATTTCTAGGTTTGTTATTGTGAAAAAAAGTAGTACATCATGCTACTTAACGAAGTTCTTACAAGCAGAAGGCAAGAACATTTGTCTTCTTACTAAGCTGCACGAGCATAGGCTCAGAAACCGGACGGCCAAAGTTGGATTTTTCAATAGCTCCAATTGTAATTAGCGTGGTGGGTTTCTTACAACACAATTGAAATGCCATGTGCGCCAACTTATTCTGAACTTCCCCAACAGCCAGACGAATAGTTATTGAACGATTGACAGGAGATGCAGTTTTTAGTAAAAAGACTATCTACTTTATTTCGTTTCCTGTGTAATCATCTTTTAGTGATGAGATCGGGAGGTTTTCGTCGATGACTTACTTCAACAGATCGTGTTTCATGTTAACAACAAACTGCTTAATCACTACTGTAGGTGTTCTCGCTTCGTAATGAGCTCCACAGCTTCGTAATGAGCTCCACAAGCAACTGTTCCTGCCTTCATCGTTCAATTACGAGTGGAAATTTTTTGGCAAAATGAAATGCCTTTTTGGATGAAGTGTAGACTATGGCAATAGATATTATTGCAGCCCGGGTGGCTCGCTTCAAGCGTACCTTTTCATGGCCTAGGAAAAGCGCAAGATTTTGTTGTGCTCTGAAGGGTTGTAGTGGTGTCGTTTCATCGTCTGGCGGAGTAATCTCAGCCCATTCTGCACGTTTAAAGAATCTGTAGATAGTTTTTCTAAGACAGGACACCTTGTCATAGTCAAAGTGAGCTGTGTCGAAGATAGTCTTCACCCTCCCTTGGCTGTCGCCGTGGGAGCGGGGCCTCTCTGTACCTTGCCGTGATCTGTTGGATCTGTATTCTACGTACTTTCCGAAATTAAGGGAGAGTAATAAAGCCTAGTTTTGACTGCATCGCTGCTGTTTTTCATCGCAGCGATTTCACACCCGCTGCTGCAGCGATGTAGCAGCGGCAGCGATTCTGTTCATAGTGCATAGCCTCACGGATGATCGAAGAAATTCAATCAATCAGTGGAATTAATGGCTGGTAATTATCAATAGCACGTCTCGACCCGTAAACACTGACCTTGTCATATGAAAGGGTCGACGTTCACTAAACGAAACGTGTCATTCGCTGGCAATCGCTCCATCGCTGCCATTTTGGCCGCGATGGAGCGATGGTCAGCGACCATTGAGAATCGCTCTTCAAGCAGCGATGCAGTAAAACATAGGATTTCGTCGCCGCGACCCAGCGATGTAGGACGTTTGCCACGAAGCGATCATAATTGGTGTGGCTTTCCATTACGCGCGATGAAAAAATAACAGTTGTCCCTCGCATGGCCGCAGCGACCACCTGCAGTCAAAACTAGGCTTAAGTCGCTTTCTTCGTTCTACAGGAAGCTTTGCAGTAATAGGGAGTGTTGTCGTCTTAGTCTTGTCTCTCACACCATTGTCTCAATCGAAGCATTGGATGATTTAGGTCCTGCAACATGAACGCGTTGCAATTGCGATCCGAAACGCAGGCCCGCATTTTTATTCCGAAACATTCCGCACAGCTTTACAACCTGGTCGCTAACCAATGCACTTTCCTTATTCACCAACATGTTAATTCTATCAGTGATCCCAATATGTTGACCGACAAATAATCCAAAATTTTGAGATTTCTCTGGGTTTCTGATTGCCGAGACAGCAATTCAGAATATGGTTGTTGAAACTCCTCACGGATCCGAGATGCTCAGCCTACGCGTGGTGGATCTGTGGAGTCGACTACCAAAATCAAGAAGACTCATCAAACGAGCGTCAACAACTCCACTAGGAGTTTTTTGTGTGTGTGGTAGTGTAAATGGTTGGCTGCTACACTCCTTGGTCTTCTGCTGTTACGAGCTGGCATTAAGAAGAACCCTGGACCGCGAAACAAGACTCCGCGATATCCATGCCGTCATTGTGGATTGTCGGCACAACATGCGAGCATCCAGTGCAGTGGTTGCCTTGGCTGGGTACACCTCAAGTGTTCGGGGTTAACTAGGTACAATGATTACACTGATGCCTATTGTTGTATGTCTTGTATTAATTCACCTTCTACGGTTCCTCTTCATAGTCTCAACATTTTTCAACTCAATATTAATGGCTTGCGTGCCAAACTTATGGAACTTACATTGTACATTGAACGCTCACAACCTGATGTCATCCTCCTACAGGAGACCGAACTTAGCGTGTCCTCCCTTCTCAGCCCTGCCTTCCCGGCTATACATCCTATCATATTCCCCGTTCATCACATGGCGGTGGCGTGTCAACTTTTTTGTAAAATCTTCAATTCCATCTCATCTTATTGACCTCCCCAATGATAATGTTGTTGAATGTATAGGAGTTCATATAGTATTGCAAAGCTTTCCTTTGGATACTGTCAATGTTTACATTCCCCCATCCACCTCTTGTCCCAACTCATTTGATCCCACTCCATACTTACATGATGTATATTCAATCCTCTCATCTTCATCTGTTATCATGGCTTTTGACTTTAATGCTCATTCCTTCCTGGTTCTCCTCCTTAGATCCCGATGACAGAGGAGAACTACTTGAGCTTTTTGCGGATGATTGTGACCTAATTCCTATAGATGACGATTCTCCTACTCGTCTCCCATCGACGGGCAGGCCCTCCTCACCTGATATCACATTCGTTTCCTCTTCTCTTGCCATGTCTTGTAACGTTGGGGGGGGTCCGGGATAGACTTTGCGTTCACTGTTGGAGGGTGGGGCAAACTCGGGGCCCCTATGTTATAGCATGTGGCACCGAGTTCGCCCCACCATCCGATGAGGACCGCGAGGTCTCTTCCGGATCCACTCCGATTTTAACTGGTTCACATCTGTGGCCATGGCCAGTGATTATGTACCCATCAGCACAACATTGGATCTGTCTCTTAATAGTCATCTCGCACCTTTTTCTGGCTCCTATAGCAAAATGCTACACTAACTACAATAAGGCTAACTGGGTCCTGTTTAAGGAGGTGCTACTTCAGCCGGGTAGCCAACTATCCGCTAGCTGGCTCTGTTCATGACAAAGAGAAGTTCGTCGTCGACACCATATGCGACGCCTCCAGAATAGCCATTCCGATCGGTCGTGTAAGAACGTTCCACTCCAATGTACCAAAGGAAGCATTGAAGCTAATCACACAACGGGACGACAGACGCAGAACTGATCCTTCCGATCCGTGCATTTCACTACTATCAGAGGAGATCTCTAAATTGCTGAACGACTACAAGCAGAAACGCTGGAGAGAGTACACCGAATCCATCAATTTTACGACTGGATAGCAAAGAAGCGTGGACCATTCTAAAACGACTATCTGGGAAGAAGATGGCACCTGCGCGCAATATGCTTGAGTTCCTCTCGGGCAGATTTGAATTCGGATACAAGGCTGCCTGTCAGCTTGGTAAACTCTATGCTTCTGCTTCATCTCGCCGCTACAAAGAGCACAGATGTACTTTACGTGGGATCAGAAAACTCAGTCGACATTATGTATCTGCCATACCTGCTTCTACCATCTCTACCGTCATCAAGCCGATGAAAAATTTGAGGGCAGAAAGACCAGACGGCATTTCAGCCGTTCATCTGAAGCATTTGCTGGAACAGTACGCAGAGGTACTCAGTGATTTTATTTATTCGTCGTTTACCACTGGTATTATTCCTGCTCGTTGGAAACAAGCGACTGTTCTCCTGTTCCCAAGCGTGGCAAACCAGAACATAAAGCCTCCTCCCACCCTCCCATATCCCTATTGTCCTCTATCGCTAAGTTGGCGGAAAAATCATAAACCCGCATCTCCAAGGCGCACTACAGCAGAACGTCCATCAGCATGGCTTCAAAAGGCGCACTCCACCATCACCGCACTAACGTCAATATCTGAACACATCATTGCCGGTTTCAATAGCAAAGCTCCCGCCGGCAGAAGTCTGGTCGTAGCAGTTGATCTGACTGCCGCTTTCGACAATGTCAGCACTTCATTGTTGTCAAAATCAATTCTGGACTGTAATATGACCGACTGGTGCAAACGATGGACTGACAACTTCTTCAAAGATCGCTCCATACGTGTGAAATTCGACGGACACCTGTCGAAGTCGGTTCCCTTGAAGGCAAGCGTTCCTCAAGGTGGAGTATTATCACCAAGCCTATTCTCTTTATTTCTATCCGATATTCCGAAGCTGCCGCCCAGCATCCACTTATGTCTGTATGCAGATGATATCACAATTGTATGCACTGACCTGTTATCGATCGTGCCACTACGGAGATGAACAAATACCTCTGCAGCCTGGACAAATTTCTCGAATCGAAGCAGCTAAAGGTCTCTCCTTCAAAGTCTAGCGTCACTCTGTGCACTACTGCAACGGCTGAGCATCAGGTACATCCCAGGGTTCTCTGAGAAGGTAACCAGTTGCCCCTCTCTAAGCACCCTCGGCTACTTCTGGAATCTTCCTGGATCCTTCACTGCGCTTTAATGAAAACACGCGCATCCGAGCTGCACTGCCAACACGCGAAACAACATCCTCCGTGCTCTGGCGGGTACTACCTGGGGTAGCACAAAGGAAGTTTTACGCACAACATATAAGGCCATGATACAACTTACTCTGGAGTATGGAGCCCCGATATGGACTAGACACCTGTCGGACGCCTCTCAAGCTACAACGTGTACAAAACACTGCACTTCGTGTCATCACTGGCTGCCCAAAATCAACACCTATATCCCATCTTCACCAAGAATGTGCCCTACTTCCTGTCAAACAGCACTGCCAACTGCAGTCACAACAGTTCCACATTGGCATAGTCAAGAATGCCACACATCCCAACTACCCCCTCTTGTCATCAGATCCCCATCCCCATAATATTCGCACACCGCTGCATGCTGCCATTTCTACAGTGGATCGTCAAAGATGGGCCACCTCTGAGCTCACAAGGAAGAGGCTGCAGCAAATCGAGCATACCAGATTCGTGTCTGAATACCTGTCCCGTGCCCCTCCTAATCCAGTCCTTGGTAGTTTGGCTCCTACGGTCGATGAAAGTGAGAAGACTCTGCCCAGACGCTCCCGCGTCGCTCTAGCGGGTCTACGTTGCGGTCATTCTTCGTACTTCAAAGCCTACGTACATAGGATCGACGAATCGGTCCCGGATAAATGTCCTGACTGTCAAGGTACTGGTCATGATTCACTTCATTTATTTTCATGCTCTGCCAGACCTACTTCTCTGTCTGCTCGTGATATGTGGAACAAGCCGAGTGATAATGCCGCCTTTCTGCGCCTATGAGAAGAAACTCCAATGTGGCTGATAAGAAGAAGAAGAAGAAGAAACTCCTCACAGGCTTTGCATGAATTCTCAAAAGCCCTTCGATTTCGTTCCTTCCCGAGAGCAGGCACCTCTTCAGAGGTCCATTTCACCTCTTTGTTGTCCGTAGTAAGTAAAAAAAAGTATGGCACGAAGATACGCGCCATTGAATTGAACAGTGAAATTATCGCACGTCTTTCTCAAACCATCGTATAACTGAGGTAGCAGTTCGGAAATTGTGAAACGGACGTCATATTTGTCTTCAGAGTCCTCAATTGCACCCCTAGTCAAGATATCGGCCAAATCCGAGGTACTGACCAAAGATCGGAAAACGGCTGTCGGGACTTGGACCGACGTCAGGAGAGGTCGGAAAAATAATTTTTCTGGATGGAGCTGTTGCAGTGTTTATTTCGAAGAAGACCATCAAAAAAAGCTTCGGCCAGGTCCCAGGTCGATCCGACCATTTTGAGCCGATTAAGGCCGTGTGACAGCTGTAGATGTGATGGTGTGATTCGAGCCTTAAAAACAGGCCTCATCACACCGTGTGGTTTTTGCGATAAAGGCTTCTAAACTAGTTCTTGAAGGTTTATCAGGTAGACAAGTGAGAAAACCACTTGGTTAGTTCTCCAGAAGCCAAGCAGGCGAATATGAGTGTGTCACTCGGGGCGCCGAAAAATCGGAAAACCGCTGTCTGGACTACGACGTCAGGAGAGGTCGGAAAAATAATTCTTCTGGATGGGGCTGTTGCAGTGTTTATTTCAAAGAAGACCATAAAAAAGCGGTCGGCCAAGTCTCAGGTCGATCCGACCATTCTGAGCCGATTACGGCCGGTGTGACGACCTATAACGTCCGTTTTTGTTGAAAAATCGTTTGGAAGCATTGTTCGGAAGTGACCTCTCAGATTAGTTCGCTTAAGGGGTTGAAGTTACTACCTCGGTGGGAGGGTGCTGCACCGGATCTAAAGCTGGAGCAGGGGGGGGCGCACCTCTCACGGGCCGATCACACCGCTACGCCTTACCCTGCAAGGGGCATCTAGATTTTTCTTAGGCTTTTTCATTACTATGTCTTCCACTCTTTTTCTCCGAAGAGTTTTCATCGTCTGTTTTTCTGTAGTTTCAGGCTGAGTTTTTGCAGAACTCGATTTTAGTGGAGCTTGGAAGTCCTTCGTTGTTGAGGTTTTTCATGGTGTTCAAAGGACAGGCACACAATTCAGTCTTATTTCGCCGAAAAATACCCTATTCTCTACACTCAACTCCGAAGAAAAATTCTAAGTATCACTTGCTCCCGATCTCTTTTTTGTTGTCTGGCATTAATACAGCAAAATGTCATAACGAAACCAAAAAGAAGCGACTAATGATACAGATAAAATATAAAAAAGATGCATTACCCTGAAATATACAGAATAAGATCACTTATTGATTAATTTTGCTTGTATGCGGAGAATTGCGGACGTACGCAGTTTCGCGTAGTCGCCTAGCCTTCGCACGCCGTTCACACCTTGATTTCCACGCGACGCGATTTCGCGCGGACATGTGCCATCGCGTCGCGTCGCGAAAATTCTGAACGCCGCTATAGGACATTAGCATAGTTGAATGCCCCCAGCGCAGCAAGGTGAGGGTGACAGGGCCAAGCGGGGCATTGCGTAATTTGTCGAAAACGGAGAGACCCTCCACTTTTTTTTCTAAAATCCAAAATTTTTGCGAACCTCCTATTTTTGCGATTTCTGGGCAGCTTATATTTGATTACTTAGACTGCCAGACGACGAAAATTCGTTCAGTAGTCCGGCTCTGCGTCTAAAACCTGAGCAATGCCGCGATCCTTTCCTTTGGCCACCAAAAATATCTAGAATCACCAAATTAGATTTTCTGTCTGAGATTTTTGCGTACCCCCTACCCCCCGTTTCGAAACTTGGCAACCTGCTTGACCCTGGAGGGTGCATCTGGCTCGCCTACCGAGTTGAGACGCAGACTCGCAAACTTGAGGCTAGAGTAGGATTTATAGCCGCCATGAAGGGTGAGGCGAGCCGTTTTCTTCGGGCCTCCGCGGGGCTCCGATCGTCTATCTCTGGTGAACAGATTTTTAGAATCTGTAACGATGTTCTCCTCAAGTTTCCGTTATTTTTTCGGCCGAAATTCATACCATCACCATCCAAAATTTACGTTTTCGGGCTAAAATGTTGACGATTTCCCTCGCAACCTGTTGAGAGATTACAGGGTCCCTGGTAAGTACGTACAGAGCGTTTTCCGGTGCGATTGATTCCGTCATACGCGCTCACAGCCTTTTCCTTTTCTGATGACTATTTTAATGCCATTTTTCGAAATCTTAGTGGAAGACAGTTGCAAAGTGAGTGGGGTTAGGGTTTTCTCGCCCAGGGAACCTTTATCCGCACCGTTTGGGTTTACGCTGGAAACGTCGTCAAATCTTCAGTAATGTATTCTTCTGCTCCGCATCTCGCACGTCTTTGGATCAGATGAGGAAGTTTTCGCAGTGGATCTGACCGAAAACACTTGGAATTATTGGCAGTTGCTGAGTCCAATTAAAGCGAATTCCAGGATGGAATGTGATCGCAGAGATCCTGATTCTGAGAGATGTGATCGTTTTGGGGCTACAGAGCTACACGCTCCGGCAAAACGCGAACCGAACTAGTCGGTCTCATAGTCTCACATCCCTAGAATAGAAGCGGAGCCAGGGATACCGAGGTGCGGTAGTGGTCGCGCGAGTGAAGAATTGTCAACGCGTCCCACGGATGAACAGTAGGTTGGCTGGGTGATTCCCTTTTTGAAGAGCGTTCAGTCGGGATCCGGTATACCGGCTGATCACAATCTAGCCTACCGGTTGTGTCCCCTCTTCGACTTGAACGCGCTCTGTCGATTATCTAGGTTGAAATTCGCGCCCACACCCGGCACGAGTGTGAGCCCCTCTTCCGAAAATCCCGCTGGACGTACAAAGCAGCGTGTGATCGACGTGGGAGCTTTTCGCTTTCAAGCTGCAAGGGTTTCCACGAGTGTGGGTCAACTTGGTCACTTCAGTCAGGGATGGAGTTACTATATGCCGGACCGTGCACCGCATATGACGCGGGTTTGATTGAGCGTTCAACTTGTCATTTGTTGAGTATGGCGGGGTGATAGGGAATGGAGCATGACGCAATCGATGCAAATTCAACTGGCGCACTCGCCCGAACACTGCTTTGCAAATCTCGATCAGGCTAGCTGGGTGGTGGAAACCGAGCTCCGCCCCCCCCCCAAAATTTCTCGAGTACACAACCTGTCCATATCATTTTCACGAAAATGCAGTCAAAAAGTGACCGTTTGAGTGACCAATTTTTTCCTGAGCTGCTAGACCACGCTGATAGTCATTCCAAAAACGTCAGATTTGATGCTGCCACTTCATGAAAAGACATCGTGGAGGAAGCTGCGCTGCCATAGAAGCAGAGTCGCTCAAATATGATTTTTTAGCAGCACAAAGCGCCGGCATGGGAAGCAAAATCCTCAGTCGCCTTCCACGATTCCGAAATCGAGGACAATACTCAGTACCAAACAAGTCAGCGATCGTAGAGTCTAAAGAAGCAGCGCTTCCTTTGCGTCTCTAGTACTGAATCCGTACTGGAGACGCAGGGCACATCGGTGTGGCTCCCCGTTGTAAAGCGCGCCGCAGTTATGAAAGGGCAGCCACGGAGGGAACGTTGCTTCTTTGGACTCCACGATCGCTGCCTCGTTTGGGACCAGGGATGAGCGGAATTCCGATTTCCGAATTCCGATTTCCGATGGTTTTTGGCCTTCCGATTTCCGAAAAAAAAAGCCTAAAAATGCGAAAAAAATCGGAAATACCGGAGTTTAGATTTTTGAACCCTTTTCCTTTGCCAAATTCTAAGGGATATCTGGGGCGCTGATTTCGACTTCGAGGTCCGTCTTCACTTTTCAGAAAGCTAGAGTTGAGTGCATTTACAGGAAAATTATTCAATAACTATCCTACTACCTACATATATTTGCCTAACTCTATGGGTGTGTCTGTGCGTGTTTGTGAGAATGAACGGAAATTCGATCGTTTTTTTTTTCAAAAATGAAGCTATTTGGTTTGTTGTTATTATGGTGGGATGGCGTGTACTGATAACACGATATAATCAGTTCCCTGAAAAAAAGCTCGCTGAAGGGTTTCATGAACGGTTGCATGGGAGATTTTAGACCCGCTGTGAGTTTGCCGAGGGAAGGGTGCAGGACTTTACATGTAAGGAATTTCTGATAGAGTCACATGCGAATTAATGGCTCTACACATGTTCTCGGCAACCTGTCTTTACAACTTTAACTTACATTTGACCTTAACATCTTCCATGGTGCGAGTTGAGTCACACGTGACATAAAGCACTGGCGCGTGACTTAAATGTATTATTATATAGCACATATAACTTAACGTGCGTGTTTGTGAGAATGTCTACGTTGTCTACGCGGCGTGACGTTTCCTAGGGAGGTATACGATGCACTCTGGAGGCAGTACTCAGATGTGGGCAGCGTCGGCCATTTAGTTACCCAAGTTTTGAGGTACTTGGCCCCGCATGCCGGCTGGAGGCCCCGCCTGACAGACCGCTGCCGGCCCAGTCGTTGTCGCCGAGAAGTCTCCGTCGCGTGACGGTGTGCTGGCCTCGTCGCTTGTCAATGTGCCGGCCACGTCGCGTGTAGGTGTCAAGTAACATGTACCAACAGTGCAAGTTACTCGCAGTGTTATGTGTTTATTATTAGCGCACGTTACTTTAATCAAAAATCTCGTCAAATTACATGTAACATTGCTTCGTTACCGTGAACTCAAAGCAAGTTGCGTGAGGCCGTCATGCAACTTGCGTTGAAGTCTCAGGTAACCTGCTCAGCAATTTCTGAGTTGAAGTGCGTCAAGCGCCAAAACAGTGCGCTGGGCTTCACTTGGAGTGCACCAAGCGCTGGAAAAGTGTGCGGGACCCAACTGGGAATGCGCCGAGCGCCAGAGGAACTGACTGTGTTGCACTCAACTTGGAGTGCGTCGAGCGCCGGGGAGACTGTGTTGGACACAACTTGGAGGGCACCAAGCGCCGGGAAGAAAAGTTTGCGGGACTCTACTGGGAGTGTGCTGATCGCCGGGGAAACTGTGTTGGACCGACTTGAAGTCCTGCAGGTGTCTGGAAAACTGTGTGGGACCTAACTGATTCTACAGTGATTCAGAGCGTCACGATACAAGCCTATAAGTACGCGTGGGTGTACACATTGTTCAATTAAGTAGGATAAGTCCAAGTTTTTTGGCAGGAACAATCACCAGGGGAGGGTTAAGAATTTCGTTGACCATTTCCGATTTCCGATGGTTTTTGGCGTTCCGATTTCCGAAT
This sequence comes from Aplectana chamaeleonis, assembly GCA_029168955.1. Classification (NCBI taxonomy): domain Eukaryota; kingdom Metazoa; phylum Nematoda; class Chromadorea; order Rhabditida; family Cosmocercidae; genus Aplectana; species Aplectana chamaeleonis. The sequence goes on along the minus strand of JAPDOI010000031.1, from coordinate 1,414,661 downwards.
TCCGATTTCCGAATTTGAGAAGGTTGTTCCGATTTCCGATTTCCGCAATTCAGAAAAAAATTTCCGCTCATCCCTGTTTGGGACAGAGCATGCCTCTGAGAACACATGTGACTTTCTAAGAGCTTCGGTCTTGACTCGCTCAATTTCTTGTTTCGAAAATGTTCAGGGGTAGGCGTGATGTTTCACAAAATCACCGACATGGGTAGCTTGAAGGAATTTCCTTTGAAGGAATGAGGAACATTCAGGTCGGTAAGTTGCGGCGCGCATCAGCTTCACCGCCTGAGTGAATTAAAGCATAAGTACGTCGACGCCAACGGGGATCACATCCGAAACTTCTTGCGAGAAATGTTTCCTAGATGCTACTTGTTATAATGATTGTGAAATTTAGCAGACACGTGTTTCCGTGTGAGGTACCCGGCCTCGAGCATTTTATGCGTACTTATCGACCACCCTGTATACAAACGCGCTCGATCCTGTAATTTGGACGTCATCGATAGCTGATTTAAATGGTTAATGGGAGCTCGACTGTAGAGGAGGGATTGATCTTCATCAATCTCTTTGCAACGTTTCGGGTCACGTGCCCTTCATGAGGCTGTAATCATTTGCAGTAATCTGCAATACCATCACAGCTACCCAAACTGTGGTTGTTGTTGTTGTTGTTGTTGTTGTTGCCCATCTTCCACCATAACCATTGATCCTGGATCCAAACTTCCGGTACGTAGACGGCATAATCGAAGCAAGTTTTCTAGGGTCCTCTTCTTTGGAGGATCCCTGAGTGGGGCGTTTTCAACCCTCTTTTTTTTTGATTTTTTTTTGTATTTTTTTGGTGTTTTTTTTTTGGTTTTTTTTTGGTGTTTTTTTTTTGATTTTTTACATTTTAAAATCATGATTGCATGATCAAAGTGACAGGGAATTGGCGACTTCCACTGGGTTGAGCCAGAGATCTTCTAATGTAAGGTGCGTTGGCTTTCCAGAGCATGAGAACATGTGGGGTACGGTATGTTCCTCCAGTCTGCATTCCGGACAAAGTGGATTATCAGCTGCTCCTATCTTATGGAGATACCATTGCGATTTTGAGTAGAAACCACTTCGGAGCTGGAGACAGCGCTACTCGGCTGGAGTCTTGACAACGTCTCCTCCTCCTTGGATATCTTCGGCGGCGGTCCACTCAGCAAGGGAGAGTTCAAATTACCCAAGAACTCTTTCACAAACTCCTTGTGAACTTCTTTGCGAATGCTCTCTGCAGTTCCAGGTTTCACCAGCATTGGTTTGACAGTTCTGACGTGTTTCCTTATCTGTCTAGGCGGTTCTGGCTCCTTAAACATGTCGTGCGACGGGTGTTCAGGGTCGAGTGTCGCAACCGTTCGATATTGGAGTGTCAGCATCTCATTATGAGCTCGAACTGGCATGATTCCTGTCTCGCTACTCAGATGAGTTGTGCTTGCCATTGCCAGGCTTCCCGTCGCGGTCCTCAAAGCTGTGTTTTGACAAGCTTGCAACCGATCCCAGTGAGAAGATGCAATGAGCGGGCTCCAGGCTGGAGCCGCGTAGGACCTCACAAATTGTCCAACGGCACGGTAGGTCAGTGTGAGCAGCTCTTTGCTTTGTCCCCAATTCCTTCCCGCCAACGCTTTCAGGAGGTTCGTTCTTTTAGCCGTCTTCTTGCGAACAGCTTCCGCATGAAGTCGTCCCGTCATCATCGTATCAAAGTGATAGCCGAGGATCGTCGGATTTCTTTCGTGCGTGATTTGCGTTCCATTTATGAAGACTTTCGGCACGTATCTCGCTTGAGCAGAATGTGTTGTGAGAAGAGAGACAGTAGTCTTTTGGATCGAAAGTTGCAGTTGGAGATCTTCTAGAGCCTTTGTCAGTTTCGGGAGATAGTCGTTCAGACGTTTTTCGCAGGTTTCCACATAGGGATTTGATGAAACCAGTGTTAAATCATCCGCATATCCGATAAGGCGTGTTTCTGGTGGGGGTGCTGGAAGATCGGCGATGTAGTAAGAAAAAAGAAGCGGAGAGAGCACTGCGCCTTGTGGTACCCCGGAGCGCACCAATCTTACGCTTGACATCCGGCCTCTGAACTCTGTCCGTATCGTTCTCCCTTTCAGGTAGCTGGAGATCCAGCGCGCAAGTCCTCTCGGTAGGGATGACTCTGCAAGCTTCTGACAAAGAATGGAGATGACGACAGTGTCGTAGGCCTTCTTTAGGTCGAGTGCGACCATAATTGAACGGCTTGGCGGTCTCTTCTCATTAAGTCCATCCGTAATGAATCCCGTAAGTTCGACCAAAGCTGTGGTGGTGGAGAAGCCTTTCCGAAAACCATTCTGCCATCCAGGGATTTGCAGGTGCGTCTCCAGTGTAGGAAGAATAGTTCTTTCAAAGGTGCGTGCCATAGATGAGATGATCGAAATGGGCCTGTAGCTGTTCAAATCCTCTGCAGGTTTTCCGGGCTTCAGAAGTGGGAAGATCCTTGCCTCCTTCCACGACGCCGGAATCAGTCCAGTTGATATAGTTCTGTTGAAGAGCTGTGGTTGAATGAAACGGTAGTCTGCTTGGATAATAATAGCATGGACAAGAGCCTTTTTAAGCATTAGGTCGTTTTTTGTTCGAGTTAATTCAACTTTTTCCGATCCTAAACCCATTTGCAGTGGCGTACCTCAGGGGGGAGTTTTATCTCCAATTCTATTTAATATATTTACTTATGAACTACCACGACTAGTTACTTGTGGTAAGGTTAAATGCTTTGCTTTCGCTGATGATTTTGAAATTTTCTCTCCTATTCAGACGGTATGTGACAGGGAATACTTGCAAATGGCGTTGTGTAAGATTGTAAATTGGTCTAGAGACTGGAGTATGCTGCTTCCAAGTGAAAAAAAAACAAAAGTTTTGCATATCGGAAGCAACAGTGCAGGTTCTGTTTATACCTTTGCTGGTAAACAGCTCCAGGTTGTCGATGAAATAATGGATTTGGGTTTTCTGGTACGTAGCGATCTCACTTTTGATGCTCATTGTGCTAAAGCCGTGTCTAGAGCAACTAAGGTTATGTATAGCATGTTCAGAGCTCTATCCAGTAACAACTAAAAGGTGCTACTTAAAGCATATATACCTATTGCATCGACATTCAAGAGGAATCATCGCCGCCATCAGCTTACGTGGCAGGGACCAACCCGGCTATCTCCAGAAGAGCAGCGGAAGCGGAAGATGACAACTTTGAAACTACAGCTTGACTATGTCCTGACGAGGAATATTCCAGTATCGGACATTCGAAGATCTAGAGCTGTGTGGGATGTCGCATTCGATTCGGATCACCGTCCTGTTCTGTTGAACTTCACTGCGAGGATTCATAAGAGGAAGCGAGGGGCTCAGCCTCTCCAGAGGATTGACATGACAAGTCTCAGAGATGAAGAGTGCAGAAGGAATTTCCGACAACGCGTTTCTATTCACATCGGAGTACGGACTAAGAAGAAACTTTGCGACGCGGATTCTTTTGTCAAGTGCATCCAGGACGCTTCGAAAGAGGCTTTCCCGGTTGTACAGCCTAAGAAGAAGTTCGCCTACGTCTCAGAAGAAACAACATCTACCTACAACAGAGTATGTGCTCTCCGAACTGCAGGAAACTTCGTGGAGGAGAAGCGTCTGAGGAGGAAGTTGCGTCGGCAGCTTCAAAGTGACCGCGAACGAGAGTGGACGTGTAGAGCTAAGGAGTTCGAGAAGGCTTGGGAGGAGAAGAATCCGAAGAAAGCCTACACGTTGCTGCGACAGTATAGCGGGAAGATGAAGAGATGTTCTCCTGTCTTGAACACTACCAATGGAGTTGCAGTTGGTGATGCGACGCTGCCAATATGGAAGGATTACTTCAGTTCACTACTGAATCGTCCAGCGCCATCAGTACCTGAGCTCCCGCATGTTCAGAGAGCACATTACGATGTCAGTGAGGAACCGCCGACTGAGTCTGAAGTTTTGGATTGTGTCCGGAAAATGAAGAATGGAAAGGCAGGTGGAGATGACAACATCTTTGCTGAAATGCTGAAAGCTCTTCCTCCGTCTGGGATTCGTGAAATGACCAACACCTTCCGTGCCATATGGATGAGCGAAAGGATACCCGATTCGTGGAGACATGCGATCATCGTACCTCTTCACAAGAAGCTATCCGTCACGGATCCTAAGAACTACAGAGGAATCTCTCTACTTCGTGTCATGTACAAGGTTTTAGAACGTATCATTCTCGAGCGACTTATCAAACATCGTGAAGGAACGACCAGAGATGAGCAAGCCGGTTTTCGACCTGGAAGATCGACCATCGACCAAGTGTTCGTCGTGAGAAGAGTAATTGAATCGTGGCAGCGGTTTTCGAAGCCATTACAGCTTGCTTTTTTGGACTTTGAAGCCGCGTTCGACTCTCCTCATCGTGATCGATTGCTCAATGCTCTGCGAGCAGATGGAGTCCCGGAAAAGTATGTTCCGGTTAATCGAGGACATGAACAAAGGAACAACAGCAGCAGTTCGTACACCTGTCGGATTTACGTCAGCTTTCGAGGTGAAAACAGGAGTAAGGCAAGGAGGCCGTTGCAGGACCTTTTTCTTTTCAACTTCCCCGTTGATGACATCATGCGTAGAGTTGCAGAACAGTTTCCTGCGGATGTGATCCTAACACCATCAGGACGCTCCCTTGTCGACCTGGAGTACGCCGACGACATTGTGTTATTCGCTGAAAACAACGCAAAACTGCAAAGGATTGTGAACCTCGTTTCGAAGTATGCCGCAGCCTATGGACTTCGTCTTCGTCCCGACAAATGCAAGCAGATGTGGGTCTCTCAGAGGCCTTCAACTGGAGTTTGTGTGGACGGACAACGTATCGAACTGGTGGACGATTTCTGTTATTTGGGCTGTTTGCTGAAGAACGATGGTAGTTATGCAGCGGATATTCGACAACGATGTGCGAAAGCTACGTCTGCATTCAATTCTCTAACCAAGTGTTTGTGGTCTACCACCATCGCGAAGGAAGTCAAGTTGCGCGTCTACCTATCCGCTATTCGCCCTATCATGATGTACGGATCGGAGACGTGGGCAGCACCGAAAACGCAGATGGAAAGGTTGGATTGCACGGAGAGGAAGCTTTTTAGGCGTTTGCTTGGATATTTCTGGCCGCGTGTATGCCATAACGAAGACCTTTATAAGGAAATCGACGCAGTACATCAACGCTTGACACGAGGGAGGTGCCAGCATCTCCTAACGCCATCTCAAGCAGCAATGGAAAGTCGACTTCGACTGCTCGGGCATATACTAAGAAGAACGCCGGATCGTCTCGTACAACACGCTTTAAAAATGCTTCCAAATCCTGTCTGGAAACGGCCACCTGGGCGTAGGCGAAAGTTCTGGACGGATGTGGTTAAAGAGGATTTAAAGTCACTCGGCATCGAAAGACAGTTCAGGCGCGATGTTTCGTTTCGCAGGAAATGGAATAGTGACAGCTGGATGGAATGTGTTCAAATTGTGGCTGAAGACCGTGAAAAATGGACACGGCTGACTACTAGGACGGCACACCTCGGTGAAGATGCGGAATGACCGCGTCAGGCGAAAGCCAACCGATTAAGTCAAGTCATATACCTATGTAAGACCTCACCTTGAGTATGGAACTGTGATCTCCAACCCTCACAAGGTTTGGACCACTGTTGCGCTGGAGAAACTTCAAAACAGCTTCACATGCAAGGTGATGATGAGGGTCAACGGACTCAATTATAGTCAAATGTCATGCAGCATTGAGGGGAACAAGAAGCTTCAGATAGACTCGCTGGCCTGCAGAAGGAAAAAATTCGATATTCTGATGGTTTACAAGACTTTGTATGGCTATGTTGGATTCAAGGCATTCCTTCAACTAAGGGCATCTACCACAAGAGGTAGCAGGTCGTTTGTAACAGAGCCAGGAAAAGTCTGAGGCACCATTTCTTTGGTAATAGTGCCATAGCGAGTTTGAAAAGCTACTCAAAAAGTGCAGTCTTCCTACAACCCTACCTGCGTTTAAACGTCTCTTGGATCAGTACTTGATGACTGTGGATGTCTGAACCGGTTTCTGGCCTTTTAATATTGTATAGGTTTTACGTTCTATTTATTCATTATTTGCTGCATTTATTCTGTGTAAATTAACTAAGCAGGCTAGACCTGTAGTAAATATATACAAATGTTATTCTCTGGGGCGGTTATGGGGGTCGACTGGTCCGAACCCGCAACAGATGCGTATTGCGATTTTGTTTCTTCTTGTTTCGAAAGTGAACCCAGCTCTTGTTCTTGATAGAATATAGAGAACTGGCAGGTTCTGCTCATCCTGGGCGGATTATGACTTTCCATAACAGATGAATGCATGCCGTTGGAACGTTGCGTTAAGTGGCCTCGCCACCTGACTGGAGACATTTGCTCCTTGCAGACAGTCGCGATTCATCTAGGGCGGGTTTTTGTTTTTTCAGGTCTTGTTTTTTCAGGGTTGTTGGTTGAGATCTGTCCCCAAACAGCACCTTCCCACTTTGTGTGCGTAAGAATTTCGCGCATCGGACCTGTGGGATAGGTGCTTTATGGGATGTAATACAGTGTAATTTCAATGAAACCACTACATGACTTCAAACCTCGGCTCGGTGCTATTTTCGTTTTTTTGTCATTACCTTTTCCTCCGGTTCACGTCCGCGTTAATTCGCCTACGATGTATACAAGCTTCACCGTGATCACATTTTCTTTCTGTGGAGAATCGACACTGGTTGTTATTTAGAACTATTTTTTTTGGGGGGGGGTTGGAACTTGTACGTAGCCAATTTCGCCATCTACGATTTTGTGTTATCTTCCTTTTTAAGGCTATCGTTTTGATGCTCCGCATGGTGAATAAAGGAAAGGGCCCGTTCCTTGTTGTTTCTCCACTTTCGGTGTGCGATTTTTGGGTTTCAGAGGTGGAACGGTTAGTTTTTTTCCTTTTGCAGCTAACCATATGCTAAGCTTTGACCTAATTGCATTTATTTTCGATTTTCTTGTGGAGTTCTGGATCCTGTTGGATATTATGGAGTGCAAAATGACCGAGATATGGTCTTAAAGAACTTGGGGAAACTCAAAAAGAACACTGTGTTCATCGTACCGTATCACGTAACATTTTTCTTCCATGTTTTCCGCCTTTCCAGCATCTTCGAAACTCGACTAAAATTTGTTTAGGCCTTCCGTTTGGATGTGAAAACTATCACGAAATTGCAAACAAAGTCTAAGTTGAACTTCGATATCGTGATTGTTGATGAGGCCCAAGCCATCAAGAATTCCGACTGTCAATTAGCGGAGTGTTTGAAACCTGTAGGTTTTTTTCAGTCGCTGATATTACTCCTTGAAGCATTCAATTAGACGGTTTTATTCGATATGAGATATTTGGGTTTTAAGATTTCTTGAGTTGTATTTGATCGGAATCTGAAGTTTTTGCTGAGGTCACATTGGGAACTTAGCTGATATTGAGCTCTTGCCAAAAATGTCCGAAGGGCTGCGTAAAGTATTTCAGGAGATTTATTGTTACAATTTCAGTATAAGATCACGTCATGGTTTCTGTTGTTGACTGGAACACCGATTCAGAACGACTTGAGCGAATTGTACTCATTATTTTCCTTCGTGGACCCGGTGAGTGAAGGGGATACCTGATGAGGTCTTTGACGAATTGTTCGTACCATTGGGGTGATAGAGAATTTCTTAGCTGTGAAGTAACTCATGCACGCAAAGGCATTATCTAGGAAGAAGTGTACAAAAAGTCCGTTTTACGTTGTTTGAGATTATGCTACGCTCTTATATTAATTTTCGACGAGTGATCACCATAGAGCGTTCATCGGGAAAGTTTTATAAATCTTGCATAAAATATTGTATTATCAAACGGTTGGTGTCTCGCGGGGCAACGGGCGACATAAAAATTGGAAATTAGGGCTGCACGTGAAAAAATCGCGCCGAAAATGGAGAATTTTGGGGTATTCTCAATGGAGACTGACTGGAAAACATGAAAACTCTCAACAGTTTTGGACAAAAAAAAACTTACCAAGAGCTCACGTAAAAATTTTGGACGTTTTCAGAAAATTTGGTCAGTAAGAGAGGACGACGTAGCTCCTTCAAGGCCAGCTATATCGGTCTGCTTGACCCTGACTGGTACTCCATTGCAGGCTTAGGTCCCAGTTCTTCTCAGTTGCCTCCGAGCGAGCTTGGACGACAGAAAAAGCTGTGAGCGCGAATCGCCCTGTTTTCGCGAATTTTCCGATTTTTTTTTGTCATCGATGGAGGTTCGTAGAGTGCACGTGGTCAATTTAGTGTAGTGAATGGATGAGGCTGCCAGCGCCGCACGGTCAGCTGCAATGATCGCTCCTGATCTTTTCACTAACAAGGAAAGTACTCTGCCAGTGCGTAGCTAGATGCTCACACGGAAACCGGAGATTCCCAGAGTTTCGGAGGCATCTAGTCTAATTTTGACACGAGAATTTACGTAAATTACGGAACGTTTAACCTCAATTGGTGAAAATTTAGCTACAGCGCCCGTATGATCTACGTGAATTCTCGCTACAGCATCCGCATATTCTACGTAAGTTCTCGCTACAGCCCTCGGTCGATCGACCCAATAAGTCCCGATTCGTACTAAAAAGGCGAACCCTTCTGCGATCGACCGCGACGCCGTCTCTTCCCCACGGCACGCACCTTCCAGGCGGCCAAAAATATCCTCGGAATGACCTTCCAGAGAGCGACACGGGGTCACCCCCCACGGCCAGCCACAGAGTGTCGAGTAATAACTCAGTGAGATGTCTGGGCGAACACTGTTCAAACGGCATCCCTGCGTTCCGCGTAGCCAACGCGGGTTTGAGATTGCATTTCAACACAGGCTGTGGCTAAATCCGTAGATTCTTGCTACAAATTTGTAGCGAGAATATACGGGTTTAGCGACAGAGAGATCAATGTAGCGAATTTAGCCTTCGTTTTTACGTAGAATACGCGTAGAATTTGCAGCCTTTGACCTTTGACACAAGAATGTGCGGGTTCTAGCTAACGTAGCTAAAACCCGTGAAATTTCGCTACATGGAATGGGGCGGCGTTACAGACCGCGCCCTCTGAGGCATCTAGCTACGCGTTGGCAGAGTATACAAAGCGTAGGTCGAGTCTACTAAAACGACTAGTATCGTTAGTATCTCTTGTGGCTCAATAGTAAAACTACGCAGTATCATGCCCCGAGCTGCAGGTTCCAAGAAGTTACAAGCTAAAAAGGTAGTTTTTTTTGTGTTTTTTGTACCTTCCAAAAATGCCCATAAGTCTTCGTTAAATCCGTAAACGGACCTCATAAATGTGTTCCGCGCCCAAAACCACTCCCCTGAGCCAAATTTGGGGGAAGGTGCATTTTCCAAACTTTGTCCAGAGTGACAGCGTTTTGGACTTGTACGGATTTTCGGTTGGGCGTTTATTTATACCGATGAGGCTTTGGAAGCGAGTTAGAAAAATGTTTCAGATTTGATTTTAATTTGTGTCAGGGGGATTCTCTGGGGCGCTGATCACGAATCTGTGGTTTATTAGTCGATTTTCCAAAGTTTTCGGCTAATTTCGTTCGAAGCTCCCCAAACCGGGGAAAATTTCGAGAAAAAAAGGCCACTTTTGAGATTTCCGGATTTCTACGATAGATCTGTCGCAAAATCTTTCTCTGAGGGTAATTTGGAGTGTTAAACACGAATCTGAAGTCCGTTTATCGATTTTTTGCAGATTACGGTAGATTACGGTGGGTATACGGTAGTTTGGTAAAATCTCAGATTCTACTCAAAATTTGTATATGGGGGTTATTCTGGATGGAGAATACGAATTTAACTTCCGTTTGTCGATTTTTAAAATACCAAAGTGGGTTTTGGCCCCTAAATGACATATTCCCTACCGTAACCTACAGTAAACCTCAAAATTTCGACAAATGGACTCCAGATTTGTGTTCACCGCCCTAGATTACCTCTACACACAGCTTTTGAGCCTAATCCGAGGAAAATTTCTGAAACTCCAAAAAATGCTAAATGGGTACCCTTGCCTTTTCGCGAGGCTTAAAAAATTCTCATAACTTTTTTGAACCTCCAGCTCGGGGCGGGATACTGCGCATTTTTACTATTGAGCCAGAAGAGATACTAATGATACTAGTCGTTTTGGCAGATCCGACCTACGCTTTGTATACTTCCCTTTTAAGCTGAATCTGATACGGAAACCGTATCCTTGCCTAATTCCGTCACGATTGCTCGTTGAATCCTGATTCCGAACAGTATGTGGCATCTTCTTCAACATGCTTCTCGTATATGGATAAAAAAGAATTATCAGAAAGAGGTTTCGTAGGAGTCATGGTCTTCCGCATCGCGTGTGTACTGGAGAATCACCCGCGGTTCAAAAAATACGTCACTGAGTTCGATTTCTGATAAGGTTTATGAGTTGGTTGCCCATTTTCATGTTTTCTGATTGAGAAGTTCTCCACCATGACAAAATGACGCCTGTCTGATCGCGGATGCATGGCGGGCGGATTATCACTCATAACGCTATCCGACCACCATTGTTGCAGGATCGGTTCGGCGTAGAGATCCCGCCGGGCGGATTCCGGGCTGATACAGATAGGGTCAATGTATCCATGAACTGCCGAAATTCTGGCATAATACAAGAGGGAATTCTCCGCTTGTCTCGGCACAGGGTTCTCTTCTATCCTGGGTCTTCAACGGAGGCTGCTCTGTTTCGGAGGGAAATTTACTGCTGTCGATCTCGTGCGTATGTGCGCTTGGGCATTATTCATAGTCCCCAACGTAAGCGCGGCTGGCGCGGTATGAGCGGCAAACTATGAAATTTTTCATCGCGCGGGACGCTTTGGAAACAACTATGAAATCTCCGGCGGCACCGCCAGGGCTGTGTGTGTTAAACTTGGACCTCTACTGTGACATACCCAGAATTGGTGGAGTGGACCTAAACTGAGAAGCGAGTATTGATTCAGTTGGTTAAACTGACATGGCGGTCTGGGCGGAGCCGCTATGGTCTCGTGCCGCGCGGTGAGAACTTTCATACTCCACGGCGCTTCCCGCGCCTCTTGCACGGCGCTTGCGGTGAGGACTACGAAAGATGTCTTAGGATGCGTCTCTTTTTCTCCCACCTTTTCTCGCTGCCTCTCCCCTCGCTCCGCGCACGAACGCGAAATCTACTTTTTTCTCCAAAATAGAGGCTATTGGCTACCTTCGGTCGTAGTGACGAATTCACCTTGCCCCGCAATCCGCCCGCGAGCGCTCTGCCCCGGGATTCGCCCGCTGCTACGTTTCGCCTGTAGAGACTTTCAGCTTCGTTGGTCCGACCCGCATTACCATCTGAGTGTGCGTAGACAAACTTGTACCATTAGCAGTTAGAAAATCCAACGTTCTATGGTTTCGTTTGTACCTGCGACGGGTTTAACTCTTTCGCGGATAACAATTCTCTACCTTTCCATTACATTTATTCCCGCAAACCTATATATCCGATAGAACTTTATAGTGTTACTGCTTCTGATAATATTTTAGAGTTTTAGAAACGATTTCGTGACACGCCCGCAGCTAAGGCTGCTTTCATCGAGCGCTATGAAGACGTGTCGAATTTGGATGAGCTCAAGAAAATTTTATCGATGTATCTTATCCGGCGCACAAAGGAAGAAGAGTGTAAAGAGTTGCCATCCTGCGATCAGGTTGGTCTGTTTTGGTGCCACTTTCAAGCCAGGGTCAAGCGCGGCTGCGAAGTTTCGCAACGGTGGGTCGCAAAAATTTGGGTCCTAAAGTGAATGTTAGTGGGGATCGCAAAAATTTCTGTCCAAAAATGAGAATCTCGTGGGTATCCCATAAATTCTCGATTACTTTTGGTCCCTAAGGGAAGGATCGTAGCATTCGGGCTCAACTACGGAACTAATTTTCGGCGCATGACACTTTTAGTAATCAACTATAAACTGGCCGGACTCGGGGAGGAGCGATTGCGATGATCGCGCCTCGAGGAGGGGGATCGCAAAAGTTTTGGATTTCGGGAAAAAATGTGACGGGAGGTCGCTCCGATTTCGAAAAATTACGCAACGCTCCGCTTGGCCGTGTTTCAAGCTGTAGAGAAATTCCAAGTCGATAGGTTGTCATAGAAGCAGATTAGAATTCATATTATGATCGCCCGTATTCAGGTCGTACTATATCACGGGATTACGGATTTGCAGAAGACCCTGTATTTGGATGTTATAGCAAAGAACTACGGTAGGTTTTGGTGAAGTACACCCACATACAGCGCGCGTCAAAAACATAGGAAAGTGTGAAATCTCTGGGTTTCTCACGAAATTCGGCTTTGTGATTTAAATTAGATGCCAAATTCAGATTTTGCGTGCTAAATAATCCCACTAGGGAGAAAATTATAGAGGTTCAGTTAGAGAGAAATTTTCCACGATCTTTTGAAGAAAAAAATCAATAATAGACGGGGTAGGAGCGAAGTGCGTGATTGGACGAGGGCCGTGTTTCGTCCAATCACGCACATCGCTCCTCCCCCGTTTCCCGTCTCTTCTGCTGTAGGGAAACATTACGACCACCACCCCTTCAAAAGTATAGGAAACTGTGTTGAAATTAAATATGTCTCAGAATAACGGTAACATTCACAAATGATTCACAGTGATCGGCACTAACAGGGTTATTCTCGATATAAAATCGTCTGGGACATTTGATTTAGCATCGATACAGCCCATCTCTGCAGCTTAGGCTTGTCCATGTCAACCTCTCCAGCAAATGTGGTTTGGGACGGTCTTTGAAGTTCTTCCCTGCCTGCAATATTTCGTAATCCGAATTTCCCGAGGCTTTTTTTTCAATTCATGTCAATGAAGCTCATCGGCTAGTGCAAAATCGTGATCTATTGGTGACAGAACCATTTTGATGCCGAGGTGCTGGAGCGGATTCTGGTTTTGCACTGCTAAAATAGACCCACCCCTATTGTGCCGACTGCGTAGGTACACTGAGTTTCTGTATTCTGAGGTGCACCTGATAGCTTACTGATGTCATACGGTTTTTGGCAAGCGCGAGTTCGAGGATGCCTTTAGCTTTAAAGGCAGTGTTCACAATAAGAATAGTTTTTCTGCTTTTCCGCCTATCTTGAAAACGGTCCCATGCTGATTCCAATGATGTTTTTGGAATCGTGCAAGACCTTCTGGGAACGGAGTTATGGTCCCTCCAAAATTGAGCTAGGGAAGCATGGTGGACGAGTTGTCCGAGGCTTGTAACTTTCGTCTTTTGCAGCCGATGTATGCGAGCTGACCTGAGCAAAGAGAGAAGTTGGGAATAAACAGAAGAACGGGGCTATTGATCGGAAATCATCGCTCATCTCACAATCTCGAGCATTCATTTGTTCACGTCGGTGGGCGTGGAAAGTGCATCTAGGTGTGACGAGCTGACGGGTGTCCGACTTTGGGGCCGTAGGGGACCGTTCCGAGCTTATTTTTCTTAGTTTTTTGAATGTTAGCATTGCGCTAGGCCCCGCAGCTGACGATCTCCACCAAAAAATCAGACATGGTTTTCATCATGGACACTGCCTTCAAAGGATGCACTTTCCACGCCCACCGACGTGAACAAATGAATGCTCGAGATTGTGAGTTGAGCGATGATTTCCGATCAATAGCCCCGTTCTTCCCTTCATTCTCAACTTCTCTCTTTACTCAGGTCATCTCGCATACATCGGCTGCAAAAGACGGAAGTTACAAGCCTCGGACAACTCGTCCACCATGTTTCCTTAGCTCAATTTTTGAGGGACCATAACTCCATTTCCAGAAGGTCTTGTACGATTACAGAGACATCATTGGAATCAGCATGGAGCCGTTTTTAAGATAGGCGAAAAAAAAACAAAAAAAAACGATTCCCATCGTGAACACTGCCTTTAAATCACTGACGAGCAGCCCTCAGTGTTTCGCTTGCCGTCAAAACGCACTTCTTCAATAGATCTAGTCAGTATTGGTGATTTCTGGTCAAGCAATCAAGATGTAATTTCATCAAGTTAGAAAAAAGCCAGTGGGGGTGTTAATGCCGTGTCCAGAGCAGGTATCTAGACCTGAAAGTGTTGTCCATCTCGCGTTTGTCACTGGCCACACGTCATCTAAAAACTACCGGAGGATCCTCAGAATCCAGGCATTCACGGTATTCAAACATTTTGCCCAACGGAGGTGCGTACTTCAGTAGATTAGGACTTAGGACCAGAATCTGCTCCATCAGCTCTACAGAAGAGTGGCTCAGTCGCCATTAGATCAAAATTTTGTATCGACCAGTTTGCTGCTCTGGCATGATTTCGTTTAAAGGCATCGTTCGCGATGAAATTCATTTTTGAGTTTTCAATTTATAATGGAAGCTCTAGTATCCTACACCACAGCCACGTTGAGAGAACCGCGGAAAAGTTACTGAAAACTGCTTTCCCGGACCCCTTTCTCTTCGTTTTCAGACCCAATCCAACCAATCGACGCATGAGAAAGGAACAGTCGATCGTTACGAATCGCTGTGTTGACCCATGATCTCCCGATCAAATCGCGTTCGTCTTTCTTTCAGCTGATTTTTGGGGGAGAAAAGATTGACCGATATGTGCAGAAGAGACTGTCATGACATAATCATATGATATATTTCACCAACTCTCACTCATTTGTACTATATCACTTGCTGATCAATTACTTTCTTTTCTCATTTGGTGGGCGAACGTAACAGATGATCGACCCAAAGGCCAACCCCCGAACCCAGAAAGACGTTTTCAACTGGAAATAAAGTGTGCCCGAATGAGAATGGCGACCCACGCGGTCGCCGTGCTTGGCAGGCGGCCGTCGCATGTGTCGCCCTCGGACGAGTGTTGGATTTCAACGACGGCCGTCTCCTCTCCCACTGATTGATCGGCGCAGTGCTTGCTGCCAGCCGGTGCCGGCCTCGTTCGTTGTCGATGGCTGTGGGGACCTTTCGCATGCTCGTCCGAGAGCGGCGAACGCGACGGCCGCCAGCCAAGCACGCCGGCCGCGTGGGCAGCCATTCTCATTCGGACGCACCTTAACTCCATTCCGGTTCAATTTTAAGACTGCAAACTTGGTGAGTGGCCTTATTAAGGTCTACTTGAACGATATAACACAAAAACAAGAATTTGGTTTTCAGCGCGCACGCTGCCTTTAAAGGCAGCATACACGGTTGTAAACGTGGTTGAGATAACCACGGAAACAGAGTGTGGCTCAGAACACAAACGTCTACTCATTTTGAAGCGTCAAAAACGACCCACAATGACGCTAAACGAGTAAGAATTTGGCCCCGCCCCTGTATTTGCGTCCTCCAAAACGGATGCTGGGTCATTCCCACCGTCTTCGATGTATGTGGTTTCTTTATCGTACTTATTGTACCAACCACAAACGTCGCCGACGGTAGGAATGGCCAGCATCCATTTTGGAGGAGGACGTAAATACAGGGGGTGGGGCAACTTCTTACTCGTGTAGCGGAATTGTGATTTGTTTTGATGCTTCAAAATGCGTAGGCGTTATATTCTGGGCCCGAATATTCTATTTCCGTTGTTATCTCAATCACGTTTACGAGCGTGTATGCGGCCTTCGAAGAAAAAAAACTTCAAAAGATTCTGGTCAGGAACTTCTGCAGGTAGGGAAGGACTTTGAAGATTGTCTCGGACTATATTTGACCAGAGATAGAAATGAACAAGATAACGCTGTAAATCTGTGTCGCGTCGATGTCAAATCGAATCTCGCAAGTGGTTTAGTAGATAGGGAAACGCAATAGGTGCTGATCACTTTGAATCATTTGTGAATGTTATCATTAATTAGTAAACAAATTATTTTATCTCATTAATTCCTATACTGTTGATGCAGTTTATTGCGGAATTTTTTCTTTTAAAAATTGTTGAAGTTTTTCCTTCTGCTAAAACTGTGCAGTTTCCTGTCTGATAGGATATTTAAGACGCGGAATCTGAATTTGGCATCGAATTTGAGTCGAAAGTAGTGCAGAACCCCAAAGTTTAGTACTTTCCTATACCCTTAGCGATCGCTGTATACCCGCTCCGAGCAGCGGGAATCTTGGAGTATCCCAATTAAATAGTCAAAGTTTAGTTACGTTCTTTTTTCTCAAGTAATGTAGCTGGTCGTTGTGGAAGTGGAAATGCCATAAGTTTTCTGTTTACCTACGATTACAGTAACTATACCGGCACCCTAGTGCAGTGGGTGGACCATTGCTAAGGAATTTCTGAACAAGTTACCTGAGATTTAAACACAAGTTGCATGATTTCTTGACGCAACTTACTTTTAATCCACATGTAACATAAGTGGTGCTGCGTGTAAATTAGCTTTGTTTTCCACTGAAGTCACCTGTAACTTATCTTAGCATTACACGTAACTCGCAAGACATTGCAGGTTACTTGCAATGTTGTTGCATGTAACTTGACACTGACGCGCGTCGTCGTTAGCACACCGACATGCAGCGCGGACGGCTCGCCGAGCGCTCTGTGGGACCATCAGCGCTTGGGCGGGGCCTTCGGTAGGTAGGTGGTATCTGGCACCTCAAAGTTTTGTAATTAAACCGACGGCTATTCCGAAATTTGAGTCCCGGCTCAAGAATGCGTCTTATACTTCACTTGGAAATGGCCTGTGGCGTCATACTCTGCCAGCGCGTAGCTAGATGCCTCACATGGAAACCGGAGATGCCCAGGGTTTCGGAGCAACAGGAGCTCTACACACGGAGGGAGGAGCACGGACGACGCGCGCGGCGGAATTTTTTATCTGATTACCCCATCACTGGAGCGCGCTTGCCGCAAGCTCGCAAGATTTCATGACATTTCATGTGTTTATTGTTTCTCACATGACTATTTCTTTACGTTTCATAATCCAGAGCCAAACTGTTTGTCGGCGGCAACGATCCCATCTTTACATCTAGAATGGTGCTCGACCTTTAATACCATATTACAATTTCTACAAATATCAAACGGTACAGCGGCACGAGAACATAGAAGAGTTACTGAAATGAGTGTTCAGGATGAGATGAACAGCCCATGAACATAAGGAAAAGTCATGTGAGAATGAATAAAATTATGGAAGCCCGTGAAATCTCGCGAGTTTGTGGCAAGCGCCCTCCAGTGATGGAGTAATGGGATGAAAAATTCCGCCGCGCGCGTCGCGTCAGCAATGAATAGGGACAGGGGCTCTCTACACACCGAGGGAGGAGTTGTCTAGCCTTTTGCGGCTCTAATTCCACTCGGGACCACTTCGCTTGCGCTGGTTAGCGTGACGTTTCGAACTGCAAAAACAGGACAACTCCTTTCTCTGTGTGTAGAGAGCCCCTGACCCATGAATCTCGCCCGTGCTCCTCCTTTCGTGTGTAGAGAGAACCTGACCCGTTTCGGAGGCATCTAGTCTGATTCTGACAAGAGAATTTACTAAATTACGTAAAGTTTAGCATAAGTTGGTGAAATTTTAGATACAGCACTCGCATATTCTACGTAAATTCTCGCTACAGCACCCTCATATTCTAAGCAAATTTTCGTTACAGCACTCGGTCGGTCGACCCACCCAGTCCTGATCCGTGCTAAAAAGGATACCACAGCTGCGATCGACCGCATCGCCGTTTCTTCCCCACGGCCTGCAGCACCACAGCGGTCAAAATTAGCCTTAGCAAGGTCTTCCAGAGAGCGACTGGGGTCACCCTCCATGACCAGCCACAGTGTCGAGTAATCACTCAGTGAGATTACTGGGCCAACACTGTTCGAACGGCATCCCTGCGTTCCGCGTAGCCAGCGCGGGTTTTAGATTCTCGCTACAAAATTATAGCGAGAATATACGGGTTTAGCGACGGAGAGATCAATGGGTCGAATTTAGCCCTAGTTTTTACGTAGAACACGCGTAGAATTTGCTTCCTTGTACCATCGACACAAGAATAAGCGGGTTGTAGCTATCGTAGCTAAAACCCGTAAATTCTTGCTACGTGGAATGGGGCGGCGTTACGGGCCGCGCCCTCGGAGGCATCTAGCTACGCGTTGGCAGAGTAGTCAAATTCTGAAAGTGTTTGTTGCACGCTATATCTCATGGAACATACTCGTCAACAGGCTAATTACATACAACTTTCTGCAGTCTAGATGAGTCTTCTTCTTTAGCGTTTGTCCCGCTTCAAAGCGGGGCCCACTCTTCTGATACGCTGGCACCATTTTTCCCTGTCTTGAGCCAGGTCAGGGTGTACACCGGCAGCTTTCAGATCGCCATGCAGCGTGTCAAGCCAGCGTTGTTTTGGTCGTCCCTTAAGTCATTTGTCAGGTACATCTAGATTCAGGCCAGTTTTGCAAACGGTATCGTTTCCAGCACGCAGAACATGGCCATACAAGTCCTTTCCTCCACACTGCCACGGCATGAACGTACGACATCTCGGCAGCACAACTCCATAGTGCGCGGCCTTCGCTTTCGCCTCGGCTTGCTTGGCAGACTTCTTCGCACTGCGGTATTACTGCCACTTTTCGGCCGTCTTGTTAGCAAGAAAGGCGTGATAGACGTTCTTTTTCTCTTAGACCTTCATCCGCACTTCATCTGTCCAGAGCCACGTTTGTTTATCGACTTTCCGTCGGCCGGGCTTCGTGACACGAAGTTCAGAGCGCGCCAACTCTAGCGTCGTTCCGGTTGTCTTCTGCCAAGTTACACACACACTCGTGACTAGTGGTGGGTGAACGCGCGAGAACACATCAACTTCCTTCTCCTTCAAACGCCACCATTTTATCCGAGAAGGTCCGCACCGCTTACCAATAGTACGCCTCGGCGGCATGATGTTCATTGTGCATATCAGCGGACGGTGTTTTGTAGAAACCTTCCGTATGGCACTACTTTCACATCTGAAACCATCTTTTTTTGGCGATGTCGGACAAGCACAAAGTCAATCTGCGTCATGTTGTTGCCATTGTAGTAAGTGACAAGGTGAGACCGGCGCTTTCGGAACTTTGTTTTAACGACGACAAGTTGTGCGAGTCCGCGTATTCGAGAATATTCTCGCCATCAATGTTCCATGGCCTGCAACCGAACCCTATGTGGCATCTATAGCCTTGGCTTGTCTCTCCGACATGGCCATTCATATCTCCCGCAACAACAATTATATCCTCTAGCGGTACCTCGGCAGTCTTCTCATCAAGCATCATCCAGAAATTATCCTTCACTCGGCTTGAATAACCCGTCTGCGGGGCATGCACCGAAAAGAAATGAATGCGTTGTTTCTCGCTGACGATGATTATCTTCTTCGAACGGTTGTCAAAGCGATGCACTTCGGCAATGGCGTCACGGAAGCGTTCAAACACAACAATTCCAACACCGTTCGTTGTTCCAGGGCTGCCATGATACAGGACTTTGAAGCCTTTGCCAATGTCCTTTGACCTACTACCCGGCCATTTTGTCTCTTGCACTGCACAGAGATCAATACGTCTACGCTCCACAGCAACGGCCAATTCGCTCGAGAGGCCTGACAACGTGCCGACATTCAGCGTTGCAACGCGAGTCTCGGCAACGTTAAAGGACTTCTGGACTAGCTTGATTACCCTCCGATACCGTCCTTGCATCGGAAACCTTAGCATACTTTCACCACTCACCGGGCTCCGTAATTGGGTTTCGGTTACCGCGGACGCCGTAGCCTTGAGGGATTCCATTAGCATCATGGCATGTGGTGTGACAATGATCTCCATCGGCCGACCTGTCACACGGGCGATGCGCCCGGGCCTGTCGCCGGAACACGAAAGTCAGAGTTCAGCTCGCCTCGACAGGGTCGAGGAGTTTCCAGTGGCACCGACGTGGAGGAGTGGACTGCACCATCCTACAGTCTAGATTATTGCGATAAAACAAAACATTAAAGTTACATGCGAGTAATTTATGTCAAATGTAAGTAAACCCGCACCGCGCAACATACTTGCCATAATGAAGTTCACATGTAACTTAAAGTTGTAAGGATAAGTCGCGAGTAACATGTTAAGTGTCCTTAATTTGTATGTAACTTGATCAGAGATCTTGAGTGAGGCTCCACGCATCATCAAAGAACGACCAGCTATAGCCGCGGTACTGTCACATAGCTGCCGCTGCCCACAATGACGAACCCTCATTTGGCCCTGACATGGGACGGCTTTTAAAGAGAAAACTTTGTTCCCGATTTTCAACTATGTTAGATTTTTTCAGACCACATTCTTACTACGGCCAACAATAAGAAGCAGTCATTGATCAATATACAGATGCAGCTCAGGAAATGTGTCGCCCACCCCTATTTGTTCCCAGGTGATTTTTGTATCATTTCTATTGTTATGAGCGTTTTTGAGCAGAGCAGAGGCAGTTCGATATAATGATCCTTTAATTCACTTCTAACTCCTGATGTGTGGAGCAGTACTTTCTTGCGGAACACTGAGGGATCGTTCGAAATTGGGGGGGGGTAAGGAAAGTTGGAAATCACAGGGGAGGGCGTGAGTATGTTGGTCAAAAATGGAAATATTCAAAGGGTGTTTTCACAAGAAGTTGAACTGAAACTACCCGAGGATCGTCGGTTGGGAAGTGCAGCGGTGTTGACAAAAATGAAATGAAAAGCACAAGATTTTTTTTTGTTGGAAATTCCCGGTCCAAAAATCTCCGCCTAGGGATTATGTACGTGGAAATCGTCGACATATGTACATATTTAATTTTTTTTGGTCATTAAGTGGAGCGACGTACAGTTCATCTACGCGATCGCGTTCAGTCCGCAAAGTGCACGCTGATTGCGAAAGCGTGTTGCGGCGCGGTTTCGAGGATTTTCAGACAGGGATGTCGGATCACCCGGGCAGTTTTTGCCTTTTCTCGCCGCCTTTTCTCCTTCGAGGTACGGGACAACGGTCTACTTGACCCTGGTGTGGATATATGGGTGTGTCTGTAGTTCAGTGAAGCCTTGCAATGTAAAAAAAAAACTTCATAGGCGTTGAGCCGGAACCGTTCGAAGAAGGCGAGCATATCATTGAAACGAGTGGGAAATTCCAGGTGACCTATACCTTTTTATTTTATTTGTCATTTTTATTTTAATTCTCATTCTTGGGTTTCGTTTTCAGGTTTTGGATCGTTTGTTGCTCTACCTCAAACAGCGCGGCCATCGTTGCTTGATTTTCAGCTTTTTTGTTCTTGTGTTGGATGTTGTGCAAGATTTCTTGGATTTGAGAGGTATGTACCTATACAGTCCAGTTGGCGTTGGATGCCAAAACTTTAAGTACATTGTAGGATATAAATACGAAAGAATTGACGGCAGCGTTTGTGCTGAAGAGCGCTATGAGGCTATAAATAAGTTCCAATGTGCTAATAAAAAGAAGTCTCGGAAGTCGACAAATGCTGATGGTACTTTTTTCACTTTACATGTATTGGCGTCCGTTCATAGGCTGTATAAAAATGAATTTTTCATGGTTCCTCCGCATGCGTATGGAGAGCAAAGCTTAGTAACAGCGAGAGAGCGGAGGGGAGTTGAAGGGAGCAGCATCGCGCGCACACACTTGCGCTATGAGTGATGGGAACCTCGGTATCTGTTACAGACTGTACCAGACGTAATTACGGTCTAATGAAAGCGCAGACGGCTGGCTCTCTTCTTGTCTCTACTCCTTTTCTTTTTTCGAGGTGCATTATGCTTTAGCACCGCCACTTTGAACCCGAAGTCTCTTCTTGAAAATATTCTAGAAAAAGCTGAAAAAAGATTTTCAGATATTGTTCTATCGCATTTTTTTCGAGCAGAAAATAAATACTCAATCTGTCTAGCTACAAACCATGTAAGGTCGACACGGGATTTTTCGTCAGATAGGTGTCTTGTGTCGGAGATTTAGATTGCGCGTCGCATAAATAGACACGCAGAAACGCAGGCTCCCCGAGCATACACCGATGCGATGATCTATTCCGTGCTGGCTGCATGTATGAATTAAGAGCGGCTAAATTTATGGTGACTTTTGACACCTTGATTTGGTTTGAGCTGTCGCATCGCGACATTTGATTGGCGAAGCAATCGATTTGCAGTGAAAAGCCCCTACGGTAACGCTCCTACTTACTCAAACCGTTTATATGGCAGCTAAAATCATGGTCTTGCGAAGCCTAGTCCCGTCGAAGTCGGTGATTTTGGCCCAAATCGGAACTACCTACCCTTCCCCCTGGTGACTAATTTTTCCTTCCAAAAATGTCAAAAATGTTTACAGGGTTTTTCTAAAATTTTCAACTCTTGATTTTTAGGATTCAAAATTGTACGAAGCCCCTAATTCTTCCGTAGTAGTCGGTCACAACCCCGTTGGACCCTTACTCCGAACCAGCCGCTTTTGATGAAGATGACCTTCCAGTCAATACATCTGTCATCACTAGTACGGTATTTTGTAACCAATAGCAACCGCTCTACGACAGTCCCGTTAAGAGCCAGCCAGTGGGCATTCTGGGCCAAAGGCCTTTTCGACTTCAGTAGCAGTTTTCACTGTTTCTCAGGGGGTCCTTATGGTGAACCTTCATGTCTAACAAGGGAACCACAATAAGTCATAGTGACCATTCCAAATGAAATTTACTTTTCTAGAACCATTTTCGGACGAAAAGTCCGAATATGCCCATCGCAGCTGCCTAGACCCACTCTGAAAAAAGGTATGGGCGTTTTTTAAAGCTTCGCGGCAAGGTAAGGGTACCCCCATGGAATTTGTTGGGTGTTTTTAAATTGTTTTTCGGATTTTGCTAGAAACATGTATGTAGAGGTAATCTGGGGTGCTGAACACGAATCTGGGGTTTGCTTGCCCCAATTTTAAGGTTTACCGTAGGTTGCGGTAGGTAACATGCCATTTAGGAGGAAAAACCTGCCTTCAATATTCCGATAACCTACAAATGGACATCAAATTCGTATTCAGCACCCCAAATAACCCCCACATAGAGACTTTGAGACAAATCTGAGACTTTGACCAAACTACCGTATACCCACCGTAATCTACCGTAAGCTGCCAAAAATAGATAAATGAACCTCAGATTCGTGTTCAGCACTCCGAATAAACCCACAGAAAAATAATTTGCGCATATTCTGTAGTAGCACTCCGGAAATCGTCAAAAGTCGCGATTTGCCATCAAATTCTCCCCCGATGGGAATCTGTGAACGAATACAGTCAAAAACTTCGAAAACTCGATAAATGAACCTCAGATTCGTGATCAGCCCCCCAAATAACCCCCAGAGCAAATTTTTAGTCAAATCTGGAATATTTTTCTAAAACGCTTCTACAGCCCTGTGATCGGTATAAATAAACGCCCAACCGAAAATCCGTACAAGTCCAAAACGCTGTTAGTCTGCGCAAAGTTTGGAAAATGTTCCTTCACCCTAACTTTGCTTAGTGGGGTAGTTTTGGGCGCTGAACACGATTATGAGGTCCGTTTCCGGATTTTCGTAAAAATAATGCGCTTTTTGGAGGGTACAGTAAGTACGAAAATCAGAGAAAAAATGCCTATAACTTTTTTCAGAGTGGGTCTAGGCAGCTGCGATGGGCATATTCGGACTTTTCGTCCGAAAATGGTCCCAGAAAAGTATATTTCATTTGGAATGGTCACTATGACCTATTGTGGTTCCCTTGTAAGTATAAGTTTTCTGCCGGAAAAGCGGAAGCGATTTTCATTGTGAGCATTACCTTGGTATTTATAATGAGGTCGTTGTAGAAAGTCACGGAAATTGGCATCTTTTCGGGGTCCCCTCTCATTCTTCTGTCGAAAATACGACAAACACTCTAAACCGTGCTTCAGAGCCTTGGTGCTTCCTGCTGACTACAAAGACTGGCGGAGTTGGCCTGAACCTCACTGGAGCAGATACAGTGATCTTTCTGGATGCCGACTGGAATCCGCAGGTTGACATTCAGGCAATGGCTAGGTGTCATAGGATTGGGCAGGAAAAGTGAGGATCACACTCATGAGGAAGTTGTGATTAGTTGTAAAGAAATGCTTCTAGATCAGTTCGCGTGATTCGCCTTATTGGTCGGTACACGGTCGAGCAGCACATGCAGGCCCGTATCCGAGACAAGCTGAAGTTCACTAACAAGGTCATGGGAAATGAGGGTGGGTTCATGAGCTTTTTTTTAGACATATCTAATTGATCTTTATATCAATTGAAATGGAAATTGCAGAGATCCAATTATCAGGATTTGATATGCTCACTCTGATTAAGCAAAGTATCGGTACTCTACAGAAAGAGAAGTATGAAAAGTGCGAATTGGTAAGTGGTGTACTTACTGTTCACAAATACTCATGGCTGAAAACTGTTGTGAAGGTTGTAATGTCATGGGTTGATCATGAGTTGAGAGCAGGGTTGTACGGCAAAGGATTTTGAAAAATAGACAAACGGCAAAAAAAAATCTTGTACGGAAACGATACAAATGTTTCAAAAGTAACGATAAAAATACTATTTTGTCATGCTTATTTCGTATTTCAATATCCAAATAAGAAATGGTTTTTAGAAGTTGAACCTCTTACGTTGGTACAATACCTGATATAAAGAACCACGGAATCAGCATTTTATTGAACACTGGTAATAGGAATGTTGTGGGTAGTGGATCGTGAGAGGATAGTAATTTTTCGAGGTTCTTTAAAGTTCACCTTTTTTGAAATATGTAGTAGTCATTCACTTGCTTTGTGCTTCAAATTCATCGCACAAAATTCAGAGCATCGCGCAGTGCATTTTATCCAAAGAAATGAATAGATCAATGTGGTTCTAGTTTAGGTGATTATATCCTAACAAGCGTGGCAGCCTGGTAGAAATCGCCGCTGCGGCTTTGCGATAGAGCCACACCGGTTCCTATAGGCACCATAGCGGCTCCGAGAAAGTGCCGCTGCGGCTCCACCATCGGTGGCTGCGCCTTTACAAATAGAACCGACTGAGAGTAACTCATATGAAATTAATTTCTGAAAATTCAGCTTCCTGACAAAAGTAGCGATTTGGCGATGCCATATAGAAGTCAAAAAAAGTTTCGAAAATATCTCGAAATTTCTTAAAAAAATGATTCGGCGTAAAATAGCCTGAAGTATTAAAAAAGCTAGGAAATGACTTGAAATAGCCAAAAATACGATTTGGTGGTCGATCATTTCACAAGCTTCTCCGTTAAACTTATCAAAATGAAATCAAGCACGATATGGAATGGAGCGTCGCGTTTACCTAGCTAGACCTATGCTATTTCCCTTATTACAGCTTTCGAAAATGCATTGATGTTTCCGTTGCGCGCTTGATTTCGTTTTGATAAGTTTAGCGGAGAAGCTTAAGATATGATCGACCACCAAATCGTATTTTTTGCTATTTCTTTTCATTTCCTAGCTTTTTTTAATACTCCAGGCTATTTTACGCCAAATCATTTTTTTGAAATAAATTTTAAGATAATTTTGATTTTTTTTGACTAAATGGCTTTGCCAAATCGGTACTTTTCCAGGAAGCTAAATTTTCTGAAATTTCAAATATTTTTTCCCGAGGTTCCCTTCTGACTTCAATTTTGCTCCATGATTTCCATTTTGGAATTAGATTTATTACGACATGTGAGAGAAAAAAAGAAACAAAAATACAGTAATCCTGCGATACTGCAATAGGAGTACGTTGAATGCAACAATGAGATGCTTAATGGAGAAAAAAATTCCTTTAAATTATTTGCTTTCCAGGAAACCTGTAAGCACGCATCACTAACTGCTGAGCAACTTGGCTTCAGCAAAAGTTTAAAACACGGCAGTGTGTTTATATGTGCAGTGTTCTGCATCAACTGGCTGTAAGCATGAGCAGCTATGTAAGGTCGTGCTCGGGCTGTGAGAGCCTTATACTGTTCTCCTCTCTTTCTAGTTCACTTACAAGGGAAGTATGCAAAGCGTATGTCGGATCTGCGGAAACGAATAGTATTGCTAGTACATATTTCTCGGGCATATATGGTAAAACTGCGCAGCACCACGTCCCGAGCCGCAGGTTCAGAGAAGTTATAAGCCCAAAACGGTCAATTTTTGCGATTTTTGTACCTTTCAAATCGCGCATTAGTCTATGAAAAATCCGCAAGCAGATCTCATAATTGTGTTCAGCGCCCAAAACTACTCCCCTTGAGCCAAGCTTGGGGGGAATCCCATTTTCCAAAATTTGCGCAGACTGATAGCGTTTTGGACTTGTACGGATTTTCGGTTGGGCGGTTATTTATATCAATTAGGGGTTCTGAAAGCGCTTCAGAAAAATGTTCCAGATTTGACTTAAAATTCTCCCAGGTGAATTTTTGGGGCGCTGATCACGAATCTAAGGTTTGTTTGTCGATTTTCCAAAGTTTTCGGCCTAATTCGCTCGAAGCTTCCCAACCGGGGAAAATTTCGAGGGAAAAACGCCACTTTCGAGATTTCCGGATTTCTACGATAGATATGTCTCAAAATCATCTTCTGAGGATTATTTGGAGTGCTAAGCGCGGATGTGGAGTCCCTTAATCGATTTTTTGCAGATTACGGTGGATTACGGTGGGTATACGGTAGTTTTGTCAAAATCTCGGATTTCACCCAAAATTTGTTTACGGGGGTTATTCGGGGTGAAGAATACGAATTTGATGTCCATGTCCCAATTTTCGAACATTTAAGATAGGTCTTGTCCCCTAAATGGCAAATTACCTATCGTAACCTACAGTAACACTCAGAATTTCGACAAACAGACCCCAGATTCGCTTTCAGCACTCTAGGTTACCCCTACATACAAGTTTTCAGCAAAATCCGAGAAAATTTTTTGAAACTTCAAAAAAAATGCCTGATGGGTAGGTACCCTTGCCTTTTCGCGAGACTTGAAAAATGCTCATAACTTTTTTGAACCTACCGCTCGGAGCGGGATACTACGCATTTTTACTATTGAGCCAGAAGAGATACTAACGATAGTAGTCGTTTTCGCAGGTTCGACATACGCTTTGTATACTTCCCTTGTTAGATGAAAAAACTGTTGGAAACCTATTTAATTCTTCCGTTTATCAACTTGTAGACCATACAAGCATAACAAAACATTCCTTCTTGATTCTAACGTAGGCAAGTTGAAATACCTATTCCGGAAATGGGATCTCGGGATTCTGTTATACAGAAACCCATTCTTCCTGATCAACAGCTTTCAAGTGGAGCTATTCTGGCATTTTTCGAGCTTTAGAATATCTCTTCTATTACAAGGGTTGAAAACAGCTGTATCACACTCCTTTAACGGCCGAATAGGTTTTATATGCTCTCAAAAGGACGTCGGTGTTGTCTGTAGAAAGCGCCTTGAACAGATGATATGTCCTGTTCACCTCCGCACTGCCGTTCAGTCCGCAAAGTGCACGCTGATTGCGAAATCCTGCTGCGGCGCGGTTGCGAGTATACTCAGACAGGATGTGGGATCACCCGGGCGGTTTTTGGCTTTGGTGCCCGGGTGATCTCACCGCCCGGGTGATCCCACATCTCTGTCTGAGGATACTTGCAACCGCGCCGCACCCCGATTTCGCAATCAGCGTGCACTTTGCGGACTGAACGGCAGTGCGGAGGTGAACTGTACGAAGGTGGACCTCGCTTGGGATATTCTGAATATGACCGGAGAAGTCCAGCTTGTGATCATACAAGAAGCCCAAATCTCTCACTGACCTCGTCGGAGCAACGATGTTTCCTTCTACGAAATATTTGGGAACCACCTCAGATTTACCCAACCGCAGATAGATAGTCTTGTGCGGAGCCAGAGGGAACTGCCATTCCCTAGACCACTGAGATATAGTGCCGATTGCAATTTTTAGCTCCAAACAATCTGAAGACGTATAAATCTTCCTATACAGCTTTTGGTCGTCCGCGTATTGCTCGCAGTCAACGTTAACTGCAGCAAAATTAGAAGGCAAGTCAGCGACGGAAATATTGAGCAAGACAGGTGAAAGTACACCTTGAGGAACACCGCTTATTGCTGGCTGAATAGTGGAAAATGCTGACCCAACCTTGACCTGGAATGTTCGATCTTTTAAATATGCTTTGACCCATCTAATTACTACTGGGTGGAATTGCAGCTCCTTGATCTTATGCAATAGTTTTTGGTGACTCACCCGGTTAAATGCCTTAGCGAAGTCAAAATATATTACATCGCAAGCCCCTTTCTCATCAAGAATCCTAGACCAACTGTTTACACATTCCAACAGATTTGTTTCAACGGACCTACCGCTGGCGAACCCATGTTGTGATCCTGGAATCATGTTATTGTTGTCCAAGTGAGAGACAATATGCTTTTTTCAATTTTTTTTCGAAAAGCCTACAAAATATAGATGTAATGCTCACAGGCCTATAGTTTCCTGGGTCGATAGATGGTTCTTTCTTCAAGATAGGAGTTACATACAAAAGAGTGCCTCCACTGAGAAGGCACTTCACCAAACATCAGCGACTGGTTGAAAATGTAGGCCAATGGATTTGCGATGACCAAAGCTGTCCTTTTAATGAAAGCCCAGGGTATCAAATCATGTGTAACTGAGAAAGACCTAGGCCATTTCTGCAATGTTTGGTAAATTTCATGCGGCTGAAACCATGGAAATGATTCCATTGGGGTAGCAACATCAGTACGAAAATCTGGAATGCGCCCTTAATCCATTAAATATACGTTTGCAAAGTTTCTCGCTAAAACTTCAGCTTTGTCGGCTTCAGTTACAGCAATTCGGCCCTCATATCTAAGGCACCCAGTACCATTTCTTTCTGAGAGCTTGGAGTTCATGTATCTGAAGAAAGCGTTTTCATTGTTGGACTCCATTATTCTTTTTTCTACGCTTCTATTGAATTTTTTGAAATCTTTTTGGAATCTACCCGCAAAGTCAATGTACCCAGCACAATAGCCAGACGATTTAGCGTAATTATAAAGACGATCTCTATGTTGTAACATTTTCTCCAGGTGTGGAGGAAGATTACCTAGCTTTGCATGAACTGGAACCCAAGGAGCATACCTATCCAAAGCATGTTGTAAAATCTCAATGAACAAATCGTTTTTTTTTTGTCTACCGTTTCGAGAACTTCGAGTGACGCTAGCCATCTAATATTTACTTAAAAATTGCAAGCTTTCTTGAAGCCACACTTGGAGAAGTTACGGCGAAAAACGAAAAAGCGGTTAGGCTCCGATCCTAAAATGTGAAAAACTACTCTGGCAAACGGGCGTGGACGACAGGTTGATCCGCCCACTATGAGTCACCGCTGGCCAACGCGCCGATATTCGGCGGGGCCGTGGCCGCGAGTTATGCTCTGTTCGATGTCGAGCTGTTGCACAGCAATTACGGCCGCGAGTTATGATCTCGTCGATGTCGATCTGTTGCACAGCTAACGCTCTAGATACAAGGGAAGTACACCACGCATTTTTCAAGCATGCTGTGAATGATGAGAGTGCAGCTGGTTCAATTACCCAAGTTTGCGGTACATTGGTCCCGCCCAGCATCTGGAGGTCCTGCCTATCCGGTGGTGACCCCAGTGGAGGCTGGGCGACCCAGCCGCGACGCGTGTCGGTGTGCCGACCGCGACGCGTGTCGGATTGCCGACCGCGCCGCGTGTGGGAGGGCCGACCGCGACGCGTGCCGGTGTGCCGACCGCGACGCGTGTCGGTAAAAAGTAGTACCTAAGCTAGATGAAACAGTCCTGTAGGATATGAACTGCTGCTAAATAGGCCGCTAAACGCGACACATCGAGTTGTCAACAGCCCGGCAACAGGCGGACGTCGCTAGGCAAAGGGCAGGTCTCAGGCTGACAATACGCGCGATTTGTCTTGTCAACAGGAAGCGGTTTATGAGATGACAACTTATCAACCTGTTGTCGACGCCCCAGTTTGCCTGAGTATGCTATCATGATCACTGAGACCAATTGGTGACTGGATTGATACATTGACGCACCGATCAGGTTTTGAAGAAGTGAGTAAGTCAAGAATGGAAGCCACTCTAGTTGAACCTCTAACCTATTGCAATAATTCGTGATCTTTCAACATATTTATGAAAGCAGTCGATGCGGAGGAGTTTGCGCGTAGCATTTGCCAGCAAATATCTAGAAAATTAAAACCTCCGACAAAATCCAGGTCGGGCACAGCATGCCCGACCTCGATTTTGTGGGTGGACGGGCGGAGCGCGTGCTGCCTGCCAGTAACATATTGATCACGTGCCCAAAGTTTTCAAAGTGTTGAATGACCACAAGCAGAAACGCTGGAGAGAGTACACCGAATCCATCAACTTTGCGACTGTCAGCAAACAGGCGTGGAGCATCCTCAAACGACTATCTCGGAAGAAGATTGCACTTGCGCGCAACATGCTTGAATTCCCTCCGGGCAGATTTGAATACGGATATAAGGCTGCCTGCCAGCTTGGAAAACTCTATGCTTCTGCCTCTTCACGACGCGATAAGCAACACAGGGTACCTGACGGCATCTCAGCCGTTCACTTGAAGCATTTGCCGGAACAATATGCTGAGTTACTCAGTGATCTTATCTATTCGTCGTTTTGCAGTGGTATTATTCCTGCTCGTTGGAAACAGGCTCTTGTTCTCCCCATCCCCAAGCCTGGCAAACCAGAGGATAAAGCCACGTCACATCGTCCCATATCCCTATTATCCCCTATCGCTAAGCTGACGGAAAAATCATAAATCCGCATCTTCAAGGCGCACTACAGCAGAACGTCCATCAGCATGGCTTCAGAAAGGCGCACTCCACCATCACCGCACTAACGCCCATTACTGAACACATCATCTCCGGTTGCAATAGGAAAGCTACTGCCGGCAGAAGTCTCGTTGTAGCAGTCGATTTGGCTGCCGCTTTCGACAATGTCAGCTCTTCATTGTTGTCAAAATCAATTCTGGACTGTAATATGCCCGACTGGTGTAAACGATGGACTGACAACTTCCTCAAGAACCGCTCCATACGTGTGAAGTTCGACGTACACTTGTCAAAGTCGGTTCCCCTGAAGGCAGGCGTTCCTCAAGGTGGAGTATTGTCACGAAGCCTATTCTCTCTGTATATTTCCGATATTCCGAAGCCGCCACCTAACACCCATCTATGTCTGTATGCTGATGACATCTTAGTTGTATGTACAGACCCTGTTATCGACCATGCCACTGCGGAGATGAACAAATACCTCTGCAGCCTGGCCAAATTCGTGGAATCGAAGCAGCTAAAGGTCTCTTCTTCAAAGTCTGGCGTTGCTCTGTGCACTTTTGCAACGGCTGAGCATCAACTGCATCCCGAGGTTCTCTGGGAAGGTAATCGGCTGCCCATGTCTAAGCACCCTCGGCTACTTGGAGTCTTCCTGGACCCCTCACTGCGCTTTCACGAGAACACGCGCATCCGAGCCGCAACTGCTAACACGCGAAATAACATCCTCCGTGCTCTGGCGGGCACCACTTGGGGTAGCACAAAGGAAGTTTTACGCACAACGTATAAGGCCATGATACAGCCTACTCTGGAGTATGGAGCTCCGGTATGGACTAGACACCTGTCGGACGCCTCTTATAGCCAGCTTCAACGCGTACAAAATACTACACTACGTGTCATCACTGGCTGCCCAAAGTCAACACCTATATCCCATCTTCATCGAAAAAGTGCCGTACTTCCTGTCAAACAGCTTTGCCATTTGCAGTCACAACAGTTCCACATTGGCATAGTCAGGAATGCCGCACATCCCAACTACCCACTCCTGTCATCTGATCCTCATCTCCGTAATATAGTCAAAGGATAGTCGATTCGGGGCGTAAAACTGATTTCTACAAGCTTTTGAACAGAAAGCTGAAAAGTAGCAATTGGATTGGTAGTATCAAAAAAAGGAGATTATGTGGTGACATCCGACAGAGACAAGGCCAACATATTAGCAGATAAATTTTGCGAAGTTTTTCTTGACGAGAATGGGCATATTCCAACTTTCAGTCCGACAGTTTCTGAGCCTATGAGCACATTTCCATGGTTCAATGAATCTATCCTGTTTGATATAAAAAAAGTGACCAAACTCTTCTTCCTTGACACCTGATTACATCCCTACTTACTTTCTGAAAAACATTGCTCATGTTATAGTTAGCCCTCTGTGCTATATTCATAATGAATCTCTAATGGTTTCTGAAATCCCATCTCGGTGGAAGCATTCCTTCATCACACCATTGCTTAAGAAAGCCCCCGCGAGTGATGTGGGAAATTATCGTCCAGTCAGCATTACTTCGCTCCTTTGTAGGGCGTTTGAGAAGGTTATCAAGGCTCATTTACAATACCCGCGCTAAGTTTTGTAAAAACGGGGAGCATCTGGCAAACTTGGCAAAAAAGCGTCCGATGCATGTAACTTCTTTGAATGAAGTTTTTTTTGAATTCTGAAAACGCTATCATATTCACAGGTCAAATTGCTACCTAACTATGTGACTTGTGTTTCGAAGTTCCCTAAAATCGCTTTATTTTTGAAGGAAATAGTTTTTGCAATCGTTTTTCAAAAACGTCGCGCACGGCGAAGTGCGACGAAACTTTGAGCAGTATTTGTACAAATATTGGAAGAGCAATCTGTAGTCTTTCTTCATAAATAAGTTGCAGGTGAGTGAATCTCAAGGATTATGTTGGTGAAATTTTCAAAATCCTTCATGCAACACGCTTGAGAACTACCTGAAAAGTCGGTTTTTTTCCGAAAACCCTGGACCCTTAAATGAAAGATTTCGAGAATTCAACCAACACAAACCTTGAGGATCACTCACCTGCACATAATTTATGAAAAAAGCATACATATTGCTCTTCCATTACTTGTACAAATACTGCTCAAAGTTTCGCCGCACTTCACCGCGCGCGACACTTTTGAAAAACGATTGCAAAAACTATTTCCTTCAAAAACAAAACGATTTTAGGGAACTTCGGCACACAAGTCACATAATTGGAGAGCAATTTGATCTGTGAATATGATAGCGTTTTCAGAATTCAAAAAAGTCTTCATTCAAAGAAGTTACATGCATCGGACGCTTTTTTGCCAAGTTTGCCAGATGCTCCCCGTTTCTACAAAACTTAGCGCGGGTATTGTATTTGAATGCCTACACAATAATATGCTGATTCCGGGCTGCCAGCATGGATTTGTACCTTGCCGATCGACAGAGACCAACATGCCGGAGTGCTAAATGACTGGACCAATAGTCTCGATTTGAGAAAGGCAAATGATGTGGTATACTTTGACTTTTCGAAGGCATTTGACAGAGTTAGTCATGTCAAGTTATTGCTCAAGTTATCTCAACTGAAAGTACATCCAATAATTTACAAATGGCTCGGAGAGTTTTTGACTGGTAGAACGTTCCAGGTTAAAGTAGGGTCAGAATTCTCATCTTGTAGGAATGTCACAAGTGGTGTGCCGCAAGGTGGTGTGCTTTCGCCTCTATTGTTTATGATATACACCTCGGATCTTTCTCAGTGGGGCCTAACGTTTCTATGAAACAATTCGCCGATGACATACAAATTTACCGAGTAGTTAACTGTGAAGATAGAGCTGCTCTGCAGCATGCAATCAACCAAGTGGTGATATGGTCCCGTTTGTGGGAACTTCCCCTTGCCCCTGAAAAGACCGCAGTCATGAGGCTAGGAATTTCTGATGAGGTTTGTGACTATTTAATTGATGAGCAGTTCTGTCAAGGATCTAGGTTTCTACTATAATGGTGAGCTGGATTTCTCAGAACACCTTAGAATAATAAGTAGAAAAGCGCATGCGCGCACTTTTAAAATATTTAAAGCGTTGTGTACAAAAAATAAAAAAATTTTGCTGAAAGCCTATAAAATCTGTCAGACCAATACTTGAGACAGGAACAACAGTCTTCTGTCTTTACAAAAAGAAGGACATTGCCTTTGTTGAAAAAGCTCAGAACAATTTCACGAGAAAGCTTCTAATTCGCTCTCGGGGTTTCTCCTATTCAGAAATCCCTAGTGCGAGGATGAGGAATAGTTTATTGAGACTGGTCAGTTCAGAATCACGTCGTACAGTGAGAGATGTGTGCATGGTATTCAAAATGATATCCAGAATCGTGAAAGTTGATTTTTCACTGTTCTTCACTCTTTCAAAATCACGGACATAAGGCGATTCCGTAAAAATTTCGTATCGTAAGCCAAGATCGAACATTACAGCCTTTAGTTTTACTTGTCGAGCGGGCTCCGCATACGTCGCCTTATGACATGGAATACAACCT
This sequence comes from Aplectana chamaeleonis, assembly GCA_029168955.1. Lineage (NCBI taxonomy): Eukaryota > Metazoa > Nematoda > Chromadorea > Rhabditida > Cosmocercidae > Aplectana > Aplectana chamaeleonis. The sequence continues at coordinate 1,380,541 of JAPDOI010000031.1, read as the reverse complement.
ATCCCTCCCTTTTTAGCACAGTTCAAGCGTTTCGCTAAGGCCAAAATTCTTTTTGAATAAGATTGCGGTTGACAGTATTATTATTTGCTCTCTCTCTAGTTATCTCACGTTTGCCTTAAACAACTTAATAATTTATTATTATTATTATTATTATTATTATTATTATATATATTCGCACGCCGCTCCATGCTGCTATTTCTACATGGGATCGTCAAAGATGGGCTACCTCTGAGCTCACAAGGAAGAGGCTGCAGCAAATTGAACCCACCAGATTCGTGTCTGAATACCTGTCCTGTTCCCTTCCCAATCCCATCCTTGGTACAGTGCCTCCTACGGTCGATGACAGCGAGAAGACTCTGCCCAAACGCTCCCGCGTCACTCTAGCGGGTCTGCGTTGCGGTCACTCTTCGTACCTTAAAGCCTACGCACATAGGATCGACGAGTCGGTCCCAGATCAATGTCCTGACTGTCATATTTCTGGTCATGATTCACTACATTTATTTTCAAAAAAAACTCCGATGTGGCTGATAAGAAGAAGAAGATATTGATCACGTTCTGAAACGCAAGATCGACGTAGCAGGCAGCCGCAATCCGATACGTCCACCCGCCAGGTGGCTAGGAACCTTCCTGTCTACCCGCCAGGTAGCCGGGAACCTTTCTGCCTACCTGCCGGGTACTCGGGAAGGTGCAACATCGGAAACTCGTCCAACAGCGGGCGGACTTTGTACCTTCCCGGGAGGCTCCTAACGTTTCATGATTACGACCACTGGTCTCCACAGCCGTAGCATGCCCAAGCAGTTTTCGTGCTCCACGGCTAATTTAGTATGTAAACCATACCTTTGAGGTACTCTTCAAAGTTAAGGTATAGAGCTCAATTTGGGATAGGAGCGACCTGCATACATTCCCAGCCTTCTGTTCAAAAATGAGCTTCCTAGCTCAATTTGAAGTGTAGCAACAAGATCGTGAACGCCGAATGGAAAAAGAAAAGGGGATTAACCACAAAAACGCGCTGGTTTTCACTTTTTTCTCAAAAACCAGTGAACCTTTTCAAACCATTTTTGGGCGGTAATACCATAATTTTGCGTTCTTTTTAATGCAATTTAGCGCTAATTTCTACGTTCACTCTGAATTGCCCACGGTTGTTCGGTCCTGTGTCTGATAGGGCCAGATGGTATCATCGTTAATGTGGGCAAGGAGATGCGTGGGTAATCAAACTTGGAAGATTGACCCGGCGACACCAGGACATCGCATCGTAGTCGACGCGGGTTCGCTTATGCATCCTCTCGTAGCCGGTGCTGTTCTAACACCGAACCGCTGCGGTATTATAGAAGCAAGGTCTAGGCGTCGTCGAGGCTCGAAGCACTGCAACAGAATCGTATCAACACAGTGATGATCGCGAAGCCGCTGCGGTACTACCGCGGAACTGTCTCGATACATTTGAGCGTCGCGTTTGCCACCGGATGTGCAAGGAGCTCAGTCGAGCTCCTGCATGCAGAAACCTGTTTAATACCAGTGAACGAGCACTGTCAGCTCCAAGCCCAACAATTCTGTATCAATATTATTAAACAACCAACCCATCTTGGAGAGTGCTTAACCCCGTTAGAGAGAGAGAGAAAAGAAAGTCATTTGCCGATGCTCCAAGCAAAGTCAACTTGCAAAGATGGCACGACTCACAGCAAAAACGACTCCGTATTCTGCGCGAGGAGCACATCCAGTTGGTACGGTATCATCCTGAGAAGGCTGCGGTGAATCCTCTACTAGGAGAAGTACCGCCCCCATTTTGCTTATCCGAGATTCAACTCGGAAGAAAGGCTAGATGCACACTTGCATCGCTGCGCTGCGGTCACTCTACAGTGCTCATGTCCTACGTCAGCAAGATAACAGCAGCAAGTCTGATGTTTTTCCGGACTGCGGTTCCATCGGCCGTGGCACCGCACGTTTATTTAACTGTCCGGAGAGACCCACCACGCTAATCAAAATGGATTTATGGACGAATCCACTACTGGTCGCCCAGTTTCTCCGCCTATGACAAAACTCTCGATGTGGCTGCAAAGAAGAAGAAGAGGGTCGCGTTACTTTCCCGGCACTGCCGCAGCAAACTTTCCCAGAGTTCACGGCGTACTCGTTGGCGTGCGTCATGGTGTGTTTACTATTTGACTGGGATTCAGATAAAAGATAATGACGTGGACAGATACAACGAAAACGCACGTTTTCGTACAGTCTTGGAAGCTTTCCTGGGAAACTGCTCCATCTTCTGCATCTCTCCCCTCCGACCTTTTAAATTTATTCTGAACTACGCGCTAACAACTCAAAAACATGCAATTGGGTAGTTTTTCAAGCTTTAAAAAATACTACTTCTGAAAAACCGCGGTTATCCCAAACCACCTCCTTCCCAAACTACGTCACCTCTTATTCCCATTTGATCACCCAGACTCCGTTCATTTAGTTTATAGTCAAGCAGCGAATTTGATCGAAACGTTTTTTCTCACGCAGTGTACCCCCTCTCTGACCCTTTCAACTCAGAACTCCAACTTTAAACTGGGTAACATTTTTTTCAGCGCAATTGTGAGCAGAATAGAAGATGGCGAAGTGCATAGGCCACAAACTGTCAGTGAAGTCCAACATCCTCTACGCGAGGCTTTGAGAAATATCTGAAAGACATTGAGCCATTCAGCGTTTTTCCTGAACCCTTTGTGACCTCTCCTAAAAATGTTCAGGGTGTTAAATCTTGCCCCAAAGAGCCGCTTCGTTAATTGCTCAAACCTCAGCAGGGAGGGGGTGGAAACCCGGTACTCTTCCAGACAGGAAGACCGACACGAGCATGACACTACGAAACTGATAATTGCTTTGACGTGACCGCACAGTAGGTTGCATCAACAGGCCTGAAGTTTTGAAGCACATACGTATAGCCTTTCTCTACTTTTGAGCGGGTCGCCGCAAGGCTTATCGGGTCTATCATGCGCGTCTTAAAGGCAGCAGACACGCTCAAAAATGGTATCGATTTAATGACATAAATCAAAGGTTTGGAGCTAGTTGTAATCAAAGGTTTGGAGCTAGTTGTTTTGGGAACTGACGAAAAATCGAACGAAAACTATCTGCAAATAGAGGAATAACGGTTACTATGTTATCAGGTGAAAGTGGACGAGTTTTACGGCGCGGTTGAAACAGCGGATATCTGCAAAAAAAACGGTTTAGATAGAGAAGCCGATATACTCTTACGGCCTGTACTGGAACGTTAACCACGTTGGAAGCATCAAAAACCAGCCAAAGGGACCGTATTAGTACTATCATTCTGGACGAGTTTGTATTTTGGGGCGGGGTTGCAGAAATTCTTCGATTTGCTTCGCTCAAATTTCGTAGTTTTGATTCGTTCTTGACACTTCCAACGGCGTGAGCATTCTACTAGGGGCCATACGACCCCAGTGACGTAGTTAACTCAACAACTTTTTCGAGCGTGTCTGCTGCCTTTAATCGCGGCGTTTGTTATTAATTGCGCACTTTTTGTCGACAAGTGAGGGGTGAACGACATTCATCAAAAATCGTCGGAAAACGGCAATCGCTGCACATCCCTGGTTGAGAGTCTGTTAAAAAAAACTTCAGGATTCAATTTACAATCTTTCCTCTGAATTGAATAAGCAATTGCAGAGCGATCTCGAGCTTGAAAAGGTTATTGGACGAACAAATAGTACTGGTCAATGGCTTCCTTTGAAGGATGACCAGGAGAACCAGGTTATAATTGAAATCGATTGCAAGTTACGATAGACTATTATTTGCAAACAAGTCATTTGCAGGTGCCAACTGAATTGGCGCTCGATCCAGACGAGGTTGACAAGCGCGATACGGATTGCAATGACTATCGCGTCTTCGAAGGCCATCGCTATCGTATCTCTAAACAGGACGAGGAGGCGTTTGAGCAACTACGGTATCTGAAGTCGACCAATAACAGCCGCCTTAGACCTCGTCCAAGGCTTTCGCGTCGATACGAGGGCTTAGATGAGTCTGAAGATAAGAAGAGTCCCGTGGTTCCGCATCGATACGAGGGCTCTGATGAGTCTGATGATGAGACAAGCCCCATGGTTTCCCGTGGACACCACCGCTCTGACGAATCTGATGATAAGAAGTTGGTTGAATGGGTGAAGAAGGTAGGATTGAGACTAAAAATTTTCGCATTTTCTATTTCTATTGCCCTGACATCTATAGATAGATTTCAAAGTAAAGCAGATTCGCCAGGCAATACATATATTTCTAATGAAAAACTGGAGTACGGCGGAAAATTCGTTGCGTTGTCATGACTTCTTTAAAGGCAGTGTTCACGATAAAAAATGTGTTTCAGTTTCCACTAGTAATCGGTAGTGGAGGGTCAGACTGTAACGTTAACGTCGAAAGAACGCATGAAAACGAGCCAGGAAGAGCCCCAAAAGAGCCCGAAGTTGCAACTTTGAGCGCATTGAAAACTCCAAAAGCGCATCACACGCCCACAGACGTGAACAAATGAATGCTCGAGATCGTGAGATGAGCGATGTTTTCCAATCATTAGCCCCGTTCTTCCCTTCAGTCTCAACTTCTCTCTTTATTCAGGTCAGCTCGCATACATCGGCTGCAAAAGACGGAAGTTACAAGCCTCGGACAACTCGTCCACCATGTTTCCTTAGCTCAATCTTTGAGGGACCATAACTCCGTTCCCAGAAGGTCTTGTACGATTTCAGAGACATCATTGGAATCAGTATGGGGCCGTTCTCAAGATAGACGGAAAAACAGAAAAACGATTTTCATCGTGAACACTGCCTTTAATAAAAACTCAAGAGTTGTATTTAACATAACTTTTGTGACCGAACAGGGGAAACCCCGAGTGCTAAATGGAGTCTCGAAAAATGTTCCGTTGAGGATTGTAGGGGAGATGAATGGGAACTATTTCAGGCTTTGAAGTTTGATAGTTTTCATATCAAAAAACCGTCAAATTGCCATTCTTCGGATTATAGAAATGAAGGCATTCTTAGCCCTAACTTTGAGAGCGACCTACTTGACGCTGCGGGCCCGGATTTGTGGTCCACCTTCAGTTTTTCGCATGTCATGATACTGCAGCTAACAACTATTTCGGACCAAATTTACTCGGGTCGTTCGTGTATGGTGTCGCGCGTATGATGCGTCTCCTCCCCAACACTCTCACTGTCTCATCCCTTGCGCCGCAAACGCGCGCGAAGGAACACTGTAAATTTCACTGCGAAATAGAGGGTAAATGGTATTTTACATGCCGTCATCCTTTTTTTTAAAACTAAACCTTAAATTCGTGTTCAGCACTCCACCTTCTTCGAAATAATTGAGGGTTGAGATTCCTCCAAATTCTGATGCAACGTTTATTCCTCGCTCGGAGAAAATTTGCGTGGATGTGGCAGCGAAATAACCCGCATGTGGCCGGGCCGCCTCAGGGGGATAAGCCGAGTGGCATATCGGTGCGGCGCGATCATATGGGGGACTGCCGTATTGATAGACCTCGGCGATTGCGCCGCGCTGTGGTGCCACTCTGCTCAGCCCCTTAGGGAGGGAAGAGCGAGTTCGAAACCTTCTGCTCCATTTATAAAGTAAAAGCGTTGGAGCCACTTCAAAACTACTGTCCCCGTATACCAAGATCCCACTACTGCAATCTCGTAGTGTGGTAAATGGGAAGCCAACGAGCCGACCCGAATGACTGATCACCCGGTCGAACGATATCAATCGAATCAACACGAGGCGGGGGTATTTACCCGTATAGTTTGTGGATTCGGGGACCCCCCTCCCCATGGATTGAAGAGTGCTAAACAGCGGGAGCGCGCGCAACGTATGGATGCAGCCTGACTTTCGAAAATATCTCAATTTTTGCCAATTACTTCCTAGTCCTGTTTTTTTTTCAAACGTGGGCATCACTAGTAAATTTCCATTCACTTCTGTGCGAACCAGCTTTTTCAGTTGTGAAATCAACTTTATTGGCCAGACGTTAAAACGGCGAACTTACCGAAACTTCGGGCCAACAAAGTCGATTTTACAGCTGAAAATTTGGTTCGGCTCAGAAGGGAGCATAAATCTGTTTTTTGCAGTTTCTGTTCAACCCAGGTGTATTGAAAACTTTCGGAAACCCAAAAGTGTTTCCTTTATCTCTCTCAAAACCCTCTATAGGCAGTTTTTTGAATTTCTAGTAAGTTTTCGAATAGATTTTCTGAACAGCTCTGAAAATTGAGTCACTGATCTACTTTTTTCCTGAATAAATTCTGAGTGGTGATGATAATATTTAATATTTTGTCGTCCATATATCCTCATTTTCGGAGGCAAATTGAGTTTGTTCCTCGGCGTGCTTGTGCTGAGCTAGGGGAGAGATAGCGAGAAAGTGTGGGAGGGTTAGAAGGAGGTGCAGTATTCGTGCGCGCACGCACGCCATCGACAGCATTAAATTTCACTCCGAAATGGAAGATATCTGGGTGGCAGAGTGAGCCGCACCGCAACTAAACTTTGTAGCTACTCGCAGTGCTGTCTATTTTCGCATAGGATCAGACGACTTGTGAGTGAGCGTGAAATGGAGTCGTCTTTTGACATTGCTTTATCGGAACCTTGCGTTTTGCAGAAGTCTTCCTAACTGTTACATATGTTGTTTCAGGAGGAAAAGAAGCAAGCCGAGGTGGCCGATGTTGTTAGCAAGGTTATCGAGAAAAAGGCTGTTTGTGTTCCAAATGGAGTGATTCCGGAAGCTGTACAGAACGCGAAGCCCTCGATTCCGGCACCTGAGGAACTTTTGGAGGCAAAGCAGGAGGTTCATTCAGTGAGATTGACTGGCTTAGAACGTTATTTTCCGAGGCTATCAGGAACTCCTTGGGCAGTAAAGAACGCTCCTCCACCTGCTCCTCTCAGAGAGCAGCCGATTCCAAATAACGGTCCTGAGATTGAGGTCGTGTATGATTCTCCTGCACCGAGCAATAGAAGTTACGATGATAGACCGCGTCATTCTTCATTGGCCGAATATGCTAGAGGAACAGTAATTGTCGCTCTGGGTCTTACTCCCAAAAGGCCACGTCGCGATAGTAGTCATGATGTTGATGGTTCTGGCAGGCCAGATGTAATCATTTTGGACTAGCTGTGATTAACGTTATGTGTATTGATGCCATCGCTCTTCCAGGTTATCTCTTGTCTTTTGTTGAATCTATCTTCTTTTTTGTCCACTGACTTGCACAAGTGCACGTATTTGCTTTTGATTCTCTCCCGAGTTCTCAGAAGTGGAGCATTTCCCCCACAGACAGCCACGCTTCACACTAGACATTGAGGATTCTGGTAGACAGATATCACGGATATAGTACCCCATCAGGAGTGGCTTGAATGGGCGCGAGCGGCGGTGTCGCTTCATTTCTTTTTCTGCACTTATTAGGGTTTTAAAGGATAAAATAAAAAGGATGGAAATGAATCCTTCTGGGAATTCGCCACACATTGGACTTCTGTTTGGAATCGCAGAGGCTTTTGGATATATATTGGCCCTACACAATGACTTGCGGGGCCAGCCGATCAGGGTCAAGCGGACCATTGTCTTGGAACTTGACGAGCTACATCTCGCTTCCCGATGGTGGCCGAAATTTGGGAAAATATCAATTTTTTCACGTCCTCTTCAGGTTGGCTTTTTTTTTGAGAATGCCACGACTGAAAATTTTTGAACAACTTTACTTATCGTGATCTTCATTTTTTTAATTTTTTCATATTTTCCGTTCATAACACTATACCACTTGCCTTACTGGTAAGCCCCAAGTTTTTTTCCCATTTTAACCCCAAAGTTGTTACGTTCCTTTCCCGAAATCGTATTTTTTGGGAAATTTTTGACGCCCCCCCCCCTCCCCGTTGTTCCACCGGACAGTAACCGCTTGATCCTGCAGTCGATGTTCAAGTCTGTGCTCCCAGATAAGTCTATACCAGTTTATCGATCCCGGAAGGATAGTAGCTTTGGTTAGGCAGGGGCGAGGACCGATCACTGGGCCTTGTGAATGGCAGTGGCGCCTCCTGCCAATGCCATCCTCTACACAATTATTTTTTTCAACAACAAAAACGATTTTGTCCGAAAAAAATCTGGGTGTTTTTTTTTTCATTGTCAGCTCTTATTGTATTTGAGAACGAACACTTCTAGAGTCAAAAAGGGTATATTTTTGAGGACACTGATCCTTTTTCTGTTGAAAATTGGATGGGGTTTCTCGCGTTAGCTGAGAAATTTTACGGTTTCAATTCTGAGAATTCTGCATTCTGTGCCGCATCCCGCGGTCTTCGAATTCTGGGAGAGAATGGAAAGTAAGGTTAAATACACAATTTTCACTGTTGTATTCACTTTTTTCTTTTTTCCCACTCACTGAATGAGGTGTGTCGCATGATTTTATCTCTGTGTGCGTGTGCTTTTGCTCATCTATTTATGTAAGCTTTTAATGAAAAAGTAGTTCTGTAATCTGTTGCTCATTCTAGCAATGGTGATCCCACTCACAATTAAACTCGTAGGCTCTCAGCTGTTTTACTACGGCTTTGTTGCATGTTATTTAGATATATCAAATAGTAAGTAGATCTCTAATGCATAATGGTGCCTCTTAATTGATTATCGCTCTACTCTCATACATTAGATGTAATAGATGGCTTTGTTGATAATGATAAAATGTCTGATTTTTTCGGTGCGCTAGTAGTGGTTTTACGCGTCACTTGTTTATGTGTTTGCTTTAATCTAAAATTATATATTTTTCTGGCTCTGAGGGCCTAATTTTGTCAAAATCTTGCCATGCGCTTCTGACTTTTTGAAAGAAGGGTTTAATAGATTTGACGGGCGCTAAAATCAGTGTATTGGAGGAAGACAAGATTAAATCCCACCTGGAATCTCGCCCTTCCTGTGCTCCTTGCCTGCATCTCGCTTCTGCGGTCAGTTATGACTACTGGTTAACCGTTAAAGGCACAGAACACCCAGAAAATTATTTTCTGTTTTTATGCTGGTCTTGGAGATAGTCACACCCTGATCACAAGGGAATCTCTAAAATCGTCAGGACCCCTTATGAATATAATTATGGGTCCGTAGAAATGCCTATGCTTTGAGAGTGAAAAATTGGTGGACGAGTTGTCTCAGGCCTGTATTTCTCTTCAGTCGCAATCGTTGCGCGAGAGCGAGCCAGTCCGGCACATAAGGAGGCAGTCTGGCAATGAACTGAAGAACGATTACTTGCTGAGAACTCATCCATCCCTCTAGCCGCTATCGAGTTCGGAAAGTTGGTAGGGGGTGTGGCCCGTCGTGGTGAGCGAAGGAGGTCGGGCCTGTGGTGGTCGCCTAGTGCATGCTTCTCGCGACAAGCGACGCGACATAGTGTCTATCATACATGTCGACTGAAAATCGATGTGGATGATGTCCACTGTCGCGCGTCGCGGGAAGTACATATGCACTAGACTTTATTTCGAAGAATTGGGATCTCGCACTTGGCACGTATTTTATAGGAGGGGACTACTACTGTGCTTTTCTGAGCCAAATTCCGGTCCGCAACTGCGTCTTCACACGCTTCGCTTCGTTTAGTTTCCATTTTCTAGAACCCACCAAGAGTCCGAAGATCAGCGGCTGTGACGCTGAAAACTCTTCCGACTCAAAAGCGCTTGGCCGCGAAGCGTATCGAGACGCAATTGCGGACCGGAATTTGGCCCAGAGAAGCACAATACACGATTAAATAAAAATCACAAAATTCATGTCTGTGGGTGTACTGTACCTTTAAAGGCAGTGGTCGCGATGAAAAAAGTTTATGAGAAAACCGGAAAAATTGGTTTGGTTCGCAAACGGGTGAAAGGTCATGAAGGTTACGGGGCAAGAAACGGGATAAAATTTGAGTTATCAAGTCCCTAAAAGAGGATTCGTGCACACGTGCGCAGCTCCGCCCAGAAAAATCGCAGTCTCGTGTGTGTTTAGACAAAATTCATTGACATTCCCAGGCATAAACTAATGCAAATTCTATCAAAGAGGGGTCTTCCAAGCGAAAGAGGTTTGGTTGGCGTCAGAAACGTTCCAACAAAAAGGGAACAATAGGCAAGTAGGATGAGAAGAGTCTACAAAAATTGAACAATATTTTCTGAGACTGATTTTCTCGGCCGAAACTTCTTAATAGCGGAAATAAACCGTTGCGGTGTTTCCCACGGTTCCAAATAGTCTCCGATTATGCGAGTAACGATAAAAATGTATAATTATGTGCACCTATTAGTTATCATTAGAAGAGAAAATGATTTCAACTTTACCTACACAGACGGCTAGCTCCAGCTGCTACGAGAAGTGAACTCAAAGTGCAGCATGAAATAAGAGTATTTTCTTATAATCTCGTCAAGAATAGAAGTCCATTCTTGGAAACCATTGAACTCTTCCTCGTGAAATGCCACAACGGTTTGTTTCCGCTATTAAGAAGTTTCGGCCGAGAAAATCAGTCTCAGAAAAGATTGTTCAATTTTTGTAGACTCTTCTCATCCTACTTGCCTATTGTTCCCTTTTTGTTGGAACGTTTCTGACGCCAACCAAACCTCTTTCGCTTGGAAGACCCCTTTTTGATAGAATTGTTCTTTTTTTATTGATATCACGAAGTAATATCTGTAAAAATCTTCAATATTTTCCAAACAGCATGGACTGATATGACAATCAGTAAGTGATTGACTTGTTGCGCACGCTACAAATGACGTACGACTCTCTTTCCTCGACATCCTGATGACGTCATCAGATGCCCTATGCACTTGGCACGACGTCCTAATGACGTCATCACATGCCCCATGCACTTTGATGATGTCATCAGAAAGTAACAAACTTGTTAGTCACTTCCCCTTTCCCTTCCCTACGAAAAAGTACAGTCTACAACGTGTTTTAGCGATTTGATCTACCAACTGATAATATCACTTGATATGATAAGCAGTAATAAGTGAAGTAGTTAATGTTAAACAGTAAGTAACAAACTTGTTAGTCACTTTCCTTGTCCCTTCCCATCGAAAAGTACAGCCTACAATGTGTTTTAGCGATTTGATCTACCAACTGATAATATCACTTGATATGATAAGCAGTAATAAGTGAAGTAGTTAATGTTAAACAGTAAGTAACAAACTTGTTAGTCACTTCCCCTGTCCCTTCCCTAAGGAAAAGTATGTGTTTTAGCGATTTGATCTGCCAACTGATAATATCACTTGATATGATAAGCAGTAATAAGTGAAGTAGTTAATGTTAAACAGTAAGTAACAAACTTGTTAGTCACTTTCCTTGTCCCTTCCCATCGAAAAGTACAGCCTACAATGTGTTTTAGCGATTTGATCTACCAACTGATAATATCACTTGATATGATAAGCAGTAATAGGTGAAGTAGTTAATGTTAAACAGTAAGTAACAAACTTGTTAGTCACTTCCCCTGTCCCTTCCCTAAGAAAAAGTATGTGTTTTAGCGATTTGATCTGCCAACTGATAATATCACTTGATATGATAAGCAGTAATAAGTGAAGTAGTTAATGTTAAACAGTAAGTAACAAACTTGTTAGTCACTGTCCTTGTCCCTTCCCATCGAAAAATACAGCCTACAACGTGTTTTAGCGATTTGATCTACCAACTGATAATATCACTTGATATTATAAGCAGTAATAGGTGAAGTAGTTAATGTTAAACAGTAAGTAACAAACTTGTTAGTCACTTTCCTTGTCCCTTCCCATCGAAAAGTACAGCCTACAACGTGTTTTAGCTATTTGATCTGCCAACTGATAATATCACTTGATATGATAAGCAGTAATAAGTCAAGTAGTTAATGTTAAACAGTAAGTAACAAACTTGTTAGTGACTTTCCCTGTCCCTTCCCTATGAAAAAGTACGTGTTTTAGCGATTTGATCTGCCAACTGATAATATCTCTTGATATGATAAGCAGTAATAAGTGAAGTAGTTAATGTTAAACAGTAAGTACCAAACTTGTTAGTCACTTTCCTTGTCCCTTCCCATCGAAAAGTATAGCCTACAATGTGTTTTAGCGATTTGATCTGCCAACTGATAATATCACTTGATATGATAGGCAGTAATAAGTGAAGTAGTTAATGTTAAACAGTAAGTACTCATTGTCTACCTACTCACCAGCCTGCTTATCTGTCCACATACCAACTTACCTGCCTGTTCAACTGATCGCCTGCGACCATTGGCAGTGACCACTACTAAGGGTGCGTAACGCACGAGGAAGCAGGATGCGCGATGCACGAAGGACGAAGCAGTAACAGCGCACAACAAGAATTTTTGATAAGGACTCGCCGATCTAACTTTGTTAGTTTTGAACCGATTTGGCTCAAATTTTGTCAGCGTGTGCCTCCTGGACCCTCTCACCTACATCCCGATGGAAATCTCTGGAGAATTTGTTTACCAGGTTTGATTAACTACTTTACAGAATTCTAAGTGATCACAAGTCCCGGGCAAAACCAAACCTCTCCAGCCGCTTCGCGACTGGAGCGATTTACGTAATAAGAACTGTTGAACAATGTCAACAAGCACTCCAGTCAATGTTTTAACGATGTGAGGATACAAATATTTGAGCAGGCAAGTCTGAAGGCCATTGTTCGTTAATTGAAATACAATTTCAAACCAGCTGATGTTCTTGATGCTAGAGATCATCAATATATGGAGTGGGTTCGTCCGCCACCAAAAGACCGGGCTGTTGACGCCGAAGATTCGGCCCTGAAAGGTTTTTTTGTCACATTTTTTTCGTATAGCTCCTACTACTCCGAATTCAGAAAAGGGTTTAGAGGAGAAAAGAAGACAAGCATGTTTTGTCGCGACCACTGCGTTTAAGGCGCTATTTATACTGGTCAACGCCAGCGCGTCACAGGCGTGACGCGCGGGCGTGCCATTGGAGTATGAATGGGCTGAGGCCAGGCGCGTGACGCCGGCTCCGCCATGGGTGCGACGACCGCGATGACTTTTTCGCCATTTTCGTTGTTAATTGATCTTCAATTTCGGCTTCATTCTAGACGGGGGGGGGGCATCCAAGATTTATTCATAGAAATGAAGAAAAACTCTGGTATATAAAAGATGTCTGATACTCAGGGATGTACGTAATTACGACTAACGAATTTAACGACTAACGGGCTTTTTGGACGTTACGTCTACCGACTAACGAAACAAAAAATGTTTTCGTAAGCAATCCCAGAATTCGCTAAAAAGTTAATAATCCTTGACGTCGCGTTCCAACCCAAGCAATTCGTCAGGAATGTTACATAGTTCCCTGTTGATTGTTCGAGGTGGATGGTACAAAATAAACATAGCCCTTAATTGTTATTATTTCTACTGACACTGCTTCGCAACCAGGGATGTGAAGCAATTGCGGTTTGTCGTTTGTCGTTTGCCGGCCATTTTGGGACTTTTTGGCCGTTTGTCGTTTGCCGAAATTTTTTTTTCGGAAAAACGCATTGGAAGGAAACGCCGCCGCCTATGCTCGCGTCTATGTGGGCTTTAGGGGTAATCCGATTATCCGTTGTTCGCCTGTTATCCGGGGTTTTGAGTTATCTGGGGTGATAGCAAATCTGTTTAGAAACGCGAGTTAAAGGCAGGGTTCACGATAAAAACAATTTTTGAGCTCTCTTCATAAGAATGTAGATTTGGCCATCACAAAAGTAAAAAAAAGTGAAAAAACCCGGAATTTCGCAGGAAAAACGCTCAAAAACAAAGCATAACGGCTAATTAGTGGTGTCGGCCGGCCCCCAAATTAACGCGGTTTTCATTGATGCTTGCTTATTCGACATTTATTTTGCTGTAAAAGTAATCAGTAATCTCCAGAAATGTTCAGAAACTACTTTAAAAGCAAAATAAAAGTTGACAGAACAGGCTTTCACCCAAATCTCGATAATTGGGGGTGGGAGGACACCAAGCCATAACTTGCTCCTCAGCGCTTCTTCTCCAATTTTTTACTTATTTTCTTTTTTGTGATGGCCAGATCGGCTATTCCATGGGTACAGCACAACAACCGATTTTATCGAGAACCCTTCCTTTAACTCGCGGTAAGTTTGCGGTAAACGGCAGCTAAACGCGAGCTTTTTATTTGAAGATTCCCAGGAAAGGGACCGGACGTTGCTGAAACTACGCACTTGCATGCCACGTTATGACACACTAGATACGCATAGTGTGAAAAAAAAATTCCCAAAAAAGGCCCATTCTGCCTTATCTGGGAAAATTATTGATTTAGAAAAAAGTTTCTGAAGATTTTTCGAACATTTTGCAGCTCGCAGTAAGTTCGCTCAAAACTTCAACTTAAAGGCATCGCACATGATGAAAACCGAGTTCCAGCTTTTGCGTTCAGTCGGACTAGTGGGCCATAACAATGTCACTCAGAACGTTTGGAGTTTCAAAATCACCTCTGAATGAAGATTTGCTTATCTCAAAAGGGCTTCCAGGGTTTGGGGGGCCGGCCTTGGGGTCGATTCGTTGCTACATGGAACAAAACTGCGTGGTCGCTGCCGGCGATCGCAGGGTCAAGCGGGGCGTTGTGTAAATTTTCGAAATCTGAGCGACCCCCCCCGCCGTCAAAGAATTTTTTTTCAATTTCCGATATTTTTGCGAATCCCCCCCAAGGCACGATTTCTAAGCATTTTTTTTCTGAAAAAAAAACGCTCTTTTTTGTCTCGATGTGTAATTCCTCCTCTTTTTGGGTCATGCAGCCTACTTTGCTGATCTACCTACTGGCATGGATATCGAACGCATGAAGAAGAAGAAGTATCGTCCATCACTGGATGAGGGATCGCCGCGACGCTGCTTGGCGGAAAAAATTGCGCGCGGGAAAACGAAGGGAGAGTGGCTATTGATCGCGCAATTTTTCCCGCCAAGCAGCGTCGCAGCGATCCCTCATCCAGTGATGGACGATGACCGAGGGAGAACTCCCATTTTAGTCATTGAGAAATAGAATGAAAAAAATTCTTCATTCCATAATGTAGTATAACATTTTCATTGGTTAACAGCACTGAATAACAGAACAATTCATGGGTAGCGGTCATTGCTCACCCTTGCGTTCTGCGTCGCGGCCGGTGTGTGTCGCGCGCGGCGGGAAGGGCGGCGACGCGACATCTCAGCATTCAAGTGAAATCAAGTAAATTAGCATGTTTTAGAGCATTATTTGAATTGCTGTGTTCATTTTATGCCACTAACGATGACCTTTTCGCCGTATATGGTGCAGATGACTCTTCCATACGATGGCGGCTTTTCCGCGTTCGCCGCGCGCGCGACGCTCACCGGACGGTGACGCTTACGCACGCAGGCGAGCGATGTCATGGAGCCACAATTCATACAATAACATTCTAATTATGGAGATCAATATATCATCAGTCACTGGATGAGGGATCGCCGCGACGCTGCTAGGCGGGGAAAATTGGGCGATCAATAGCCACTCTCTCTCCGTTTTCCCGCGCGCAATTTTCGCCGCCAAGCAGCGTCGCGGCGATCCCTCATCCAGTGATGGACGATAGTATAGTATGAACATAAATGAGAAGAACAACGCATGGAATGAAATGCAATAAATGAAGATCAGGTGCAGCCCAACCACCTGCCCGCCGACCCCCTCTCCTTCGATAATAAGGCATCAAAAACAACATTAATAACCCCGGGTTGAAGCCTTTATCGCCCTGCGATCGCCGTGCAACAAGCACCCAAAGCATGGCTATCGCAGGGCGATAAACGCCTCAACCCGGGGTGCGAGAAATCCCACCCACTCGCCCGGAGCGTGACTGTCTTTAGACCATCACCTCACTAGACTCGCTAGGCTGAAACTTGTTGAAAGACCTACTGAAAGAAGAGAATGTATTCATAGTATCTGAGAAAACAGTCTGGGTATGTTCCACGAACTCCCTATAAGACTTCTCTCCACTCCTGAGCTTGGAAATGAAGAGGCACACTGCATACACTGCTACTCCTGACATAACGATGACAAGAACCAGCGCAAGAATCGCCAGAACTACGACGCTGAATTGGAATACTAGCTTGATAGACTCCCAGCATAGAGCAGCGAGGAATTGAATTTTGTCCATCACACCACCCTTACGATCGTCTTCTACCCATCCGTATGCAGTGAGCTTCATGTCTGAAAGTTTGAGAATTTAATTCCCCAAAACAAGCAGGAGGTAAAAACAGGTAAAAAGGTAAAAGGTAAACAGGGACAGGAGGTAAAAAAAACACTTAAGATTGTATGATGACCAAAATACCAGATGTCGAACGATGATGGGAATATATGGGAATATATAAGAGAACCAATTAGCCATATCGGTCTATCGTTGGTGTCTAACAGGGAGATAGCCGCGCTCAGCAGTTTTGCGCAAAATCGTTCGATCAATAGCCACTCTCCTTTCATTTTTCCGCGCGCAATTTTTCCCGCCAAGCAGCGTCGCGGCGATCCCTCATCCAGTGATTGACGATAATTAAACAGCTGCTCAACAAAAAAGAATAAAACACACCTTAAGGCTACAATTTCCTGAAGTTTCTACCACACTCTAGATGTCGTTTGTGGGAGCCCTAACAGTCTGAAAATAATCAATTATTCTTCTAAAAATAAAAAAATATCGAATCGAATCATTTCAGCAATTTTAAACAGCGGCATCATTCAAGTCTCACAAATAACCATCCGGGACTGATTTGGCACCAAGAATTGAATATCGTCCATCACTGGATGAGGGATCGCCGCGACGCTGCTAGGCGGGGAAAATTGGGCGATCAATAGCCACTCTCTCTCCGTTTTCCCGCGCGCAATTTTTCCCGCCAATCAGCGTCGCGGCGATCCCTCATCCAGTGATGGACGATAGTATAGTATGAACATAAATGAGAAGAACAACGCATGGAATAAAATGCAATAAATGAAGATCAGGTGCAGCCCAACCACCTGCCCGCCGACCCCCTCTCCTTCGATAATAAGGCATCAAAAACAACATTAATAACCCCGGGTTGAAGCCTTTATCGCCCTGCGATCGCCGTGCAACAAGCAACCAAAGCATGGCGATCGCAGGGCGATAAAGGCCTCAACCCGGGGTGCGAGGAATCCCACCCACCCGCCCGGAGCGTGACTGTCTTTAGACCATCACCTCACTAGACTCGCTAGGCTGCTACCTCTTGAAAGACCTACTGAAAGAAGAGAATGTATTCATAGTATCTGAGAAAACAGTCTGGGTATGTTCCACGAACTCCCTATAAGACTTCTTTGCACTCCTGAGCTTGGAATTGAAGAGGCACACTGCATACACTGCTACTCCTGACATAACGATGACAAAAACCAGCGCAAGATTCGCCAGAACTACGACGCCGAATTTGAATACTAGCTTGATAGACTCCTAGCATAGAGCAGCGAGGAATTGAATTTTGTCCATCACACCATCCTGACGATCGTCTTCCACCCATCCGTATGCAGTCAGCTTCATATCTGAAAGTTTGAGAATTTAATTCCCCGGAGCAAGCATGAGGTAAAAACAGGTAAACTGGTAAAAGATAAACAGGGACAGAAGGAAAAAAAACACACCTGAGATCGTATGATGACCAAAACACCAGATGTCGAACGATGATGGGAATATATAAGAGAACCAATTAGCCATATCGGTCTATCGTTGGTGTCTAACAGGGAGATAGCCGCGCTCAGCAGTTTTGCGCAAAATCGTTCGATCAATAGCCACTCTCCTTTCATTTTTCCGCGCGCAATTTTTCCCGCCAAGCAGCGTCGCGGCGATCCCTCATCCAGTGATTGACGATAATTAAACAGCTGCTCAACAAAAAAGAATAAAACACACCTTAAGGCTACAATTTCCTGAAGTTTCTACCACACTCTAGATGTCGTTTGTGGGAGCCCTAACAGTCTGAAAATAATCAATTATTCTTCTAAAAATAAAAAAATATTGAATCGAATCATTTCAGCAATTTTAAACAGCGGCATCATTCAAGTCTCACAAATAACCCTCCGGGACTGATTTGGCACCAAGAATTGAATATCGTCCATCACTGGATGAGGGATCGCCGCGACGCTGCTAGGCGGGGAAAATTGGGCGATCAATAGCCACTCTCTCTCCGTTTTCCCGCGCGCAATTTTTCCCGCCAAGCAGCGTCGCGGCGATCCCTCATCCAGTGATGGACGATAGTATAGTATGAACATAAATGAGAAGAACAACGCATGGAATAAAATGCAATAAATGAAGATCAGGTGCAGCCCAACCACCTGCCCGCCCACCCTCTCCTTCGATAATAAGGCATCAAAAACAACATTAACCCCGGGTTGAAGCCTTTATCGCCCTGCGATCGCCGTGCAACAAGCAACCAAAGCATGGCGATCGCAGGGCGATAAAGGCCTCAACCCGGGGTGCGAGAAATCCCACCCACCCGCCCGGAGCGTGACTGTCTTTAGACCATCACCTCACTAGACTCGCTAGGCTGCTACCTCTTGAAAGACCTACTGAAAGAAGAGAATGTATTCATAGTATCTGAGAAAACAGTCTGGGTATGTTCCACGAACTCCCTATAAGACTTCTTTGCACTCCTGAGCTTGGAATTGAAGAGGCACACTGCATACACTGCTACTCCTGACATAACGATGACAAAAACCAGCGCAAGATTCGCCAGAACTACGACGCCGAATTTGAATACTAGCTTGATAGACTCCTAGCATAGAGCAGCGAGGAATTGAATTTTGTCCATCACACCATCCTGACGATCGTCTTCCACCCATCCGTCTGCAGTCAGCTTCATATCTGAAAGTTTGAGAATTTAATTCCCGGAGCAAGCATGAGGTAAAAACAGGTAAACTGGTAAAAGTTAAACAGGGACAGAAGGAAAAAAAACACACCTGAGATCGTATGATGACCAAAACACCAGATGTCGAACGATGATGGGAATATATGGGAATATATAAGAGAACCAATTAGCCATATCGGTCTATCGTTGGTGTCTAACAGGAGATAGCCGCGCTCAGCAGTTTTGCGCAAAATCGTTCGATCAATAGCCACTCTCCTTTCATTTTTCCGCGCGCAATTTTCCGCCAAGCAGCGTCGCGGCGATCCCTCATCCAGTGATTGACGATAATTAAACAGCTGCTCAACAAAAAAGAATAAAACACACCTTAAGGCGAGAATTTCCTGAAGTTTCTACCACACTCTCTAGATGTCGTTCGTCGGAGCCCTAACAGTCTGAAAATAATCAATTATTCTTCTAAAAAAATATTGAATCGAATCATTTCAGCAATTTTAAACAGCGGCATCATTCAAGTCTCACAAATAACCCTCCGGAACTGATTTGGCACCAAGAATTGAATATCGTACATCACTGGATGAGGGATCGCGGCGACGCTGCTAGGCGGGGAGAAATGGGCGATCAATAGCCACGCCCTCTCCGTTTTCCCGCCCGCATTTTTTCCCGCCAAGCAGCGTCGCGGCGATCGCTCATCCAGTGATGGACGATAGTATAGTATGAACATAAATGAGAAGAACAACGCGTGGAATAAAATGCAATAAATGAAGATCAGGTGCAGCCCAACCACCTGCCCGCCGACCCCCTCTCCTTCAATAATAAGGCATCAAAAACAACATTAATGACCCCGGGTTGAAGCCTTTATCGCCCTGCGATCGCCGTGCAACAAGCAACCAAAGCATGGCGATCGCAGGGCGATAAAGGCCTCAACCAGTGCGAGAAATCCCACCCACCCGCCCGGAGCGTGACTGTCTTTAGACCATCACCTCACTAGACTCGCTAGGCTGCTACCTCTTGAAAGATCTACTGAAAGAAGAGAATGTATTCATAGTATCTGAGAAAACAGTCTGGGTATGTTCCACGAACTCCCTATAAGACTTCTTTGCACTCCTGAGCTTGGAATTGAAGAGGCACACTGCATACACTGCTACTCCTGACATAACGATGACAAAAACCAGCGCAAGATTCGCCAGAACTACGACGCCGAATTTGAATACTAGCTTGATAGACTCCTAGCATAGAGCAGCGAGGAATTGAATTTTGTCCATCACACCATCCTGACGATCGTCTTCCACCCATCCGTATGCAGTCAGCTTCATATCTGAAAGTTTGAGAATTTAATTCCCCGGAGCAAGCATGAGGTAAAAACAGGTAAACTGGTAAAAGTTAAACAGGGACAGAAGGAAAAAAAACACACCTGAGATCGTATGATGACCAAAACACCAGATGTCGAACGATGATGGGAATATATGGGAATATATAAGAGAACCAATTAGCCATATCGGTCTATCGTTGGTGTCTAACAGGGAGATAGCCGCGCTCAGCAGTTTTGCGCAAAATCGTTCGATCAATAGCCACTCTCCTTTCATTTTTCCGCGCGCAATTTTTCCCGCCAAGCAGCGTCGCGGCGATCCCTCATCCAGTGATTGACGATAATTAAACAGCTGCTCAACAAAAAAGAATAAAACACACCTTAAGGCTACAATTTCCTGAAGTTTCTACCACACTCTAGATGTCGTTCGTGGGAGCCCTAACAGTCTGAAAATAATCAATTATTCTTCTAAAAATGAAAAAAATATTGAATCGAATCATTTCAGCAATTTTAAACAGCGGCATCATTCAAGTCTCACAAATAACCCTCCGGGACTGATTTGGCACCAAGAATTGAATATCGTCCATCACTGGATGAGGGATCGCCGCGACGCTGCTAGGCGGGGAAAATTGGGCGATCAATTGCCACTCTCTCTCCGTTTTCCCGCGCGCAATTTTTCCCGCCAAGCAGCGTCGCGGCGATCCCTCATCCAGTGATGGACGATATGTCTGAATTCATGTCCTATAGACACCGAACATCGCGCGGAAATCGCAAAAAAAATCTAATCATATGGGAATATCGAAGTTGCGCGGGGGGTTCGGTGTGTCTATGGGACGTGAATGCAGTGCTGAGGAAAAAACCCTTAAGAAAGCGGTGCAAAACTAGTTGGGGGGGGGGCACCCAAGATTCGCTCATAGAAATGGAAAACTCATTCGTGAAAATGGAAATTTCTTTCGTTATCAGATATGTGATAACGTTATCCCTCGTAAATTCCTAAAAATTTCATAAAATTTGATCGATTTCTGAAACCAGAATCATCCATTTCTCACTTGAATTCTGAGTGCCCCCCCCAACTAGTTTTGCACCAAGAACGCGCCCAAGAGAAGTAGAAGAGCACTGGAAATTGAGAAGTAAGAGGAGCACAACAATTTTCTGCTGGCTGAGATAAACTTGGTGATGATCAAGGACTACGATTAAGAGCTCTTAAAAAGAAAACAAGTGAAAAAAAGAGAGGAAATGAAATTTCTGGACAAACGTGAGAGATCACACGACCAACTGGACAGATCACAAGACTAATGGGACAGATCACACGACCAACTGGACGATCACAAGACTAATGGGACAGATCACACGACCAACTGGACAGATCACAAGACCGCCCATAGACAGACCATGACGATCACGTGACTTATGAAAGAGATCACAAGGCCATGACGATCACGAGACCTATGAAGGAGATCACAAGACCATGACGATCACGTGACTTATGAAAGAGATCACAAGACCATGACGATCACGTGACTTATGAAAGAGATCACAAGACCATGACGATCACGAGACTTATGAAAGCCATCACAAGGCCATGACGATCACGAGACTTATGAAAGCCATCACAAGGCCATGACGATTACGAGACTTATGAAAGAAATCGCAAGACCATGACAATCACGAGACTTATGAAAGCCATCACAAGGCCATGACGATCACGAGACTTATGAAAGAGATCGCAAGACCATGACCAAATACTAGTTGGGTCGGCCACCCAGAATTCAAGTGAGAACTGAATGATTTTGCCTTCAGAAATGAACTTAATTTCATGGAACTTCTAGGAAATATGAGTGATTACGTTATCACATATCCAATAACGAAAGAAGTTCTCATTTTCATGGACGAATCGTTTCATTTCTAAGGGTAAATAGAAATGAATGTCCCCCCCAACTAGTTTTGCCTCATGAAAGAGATCACAAGACTTGTGTCGAATGCTGAAGTCGTCGCGCTCCAATCCAACAAGCGCTTCGCATACGCGGAACACTTTCAGTTTCACTCTGTGTCCAATGCGGAAGACTGAAAGTCATTCGCGTATGCGAAGTACTTGTTGCATTGGAGCGCGACAACATCACACAAAGGTTAAGAAAGTCACCCTGGGTAAACCTTAACAACAGACTTGAGAGCAAAAACGTTGCGTGCAGTTGATAGTAGAGCTAAAGTTATGCTAGAACACTCTTTCATGTTTTTCGAATTCTGCCTTAAAAATAGATCGGTGCGTTGTGGAAAAACAGTGAAAATCGCCGATTTCCACAACGGTTACCACAACGTGAAAAGGGTACCCCTAACTCTAGTTTTTTGAACTCATTCAACTCATAAGTGTGTTTACCATCAATGTGTGCAAAATTTGACTAGAATTTCGAATCTTTTTTTGAAATTAGGAAAATCGCAAAAAAAACATACGTAAGCGTTGTGGAAAGATTTTTATCTACGAAAAATTGTGATTAGTCCTTCAAACCTGGATTGTAACTTAGTTGAGAGGTTACCTTAGACGCTGAATTCAGGTAAGATGCTACAAGTAAATTATATACTTTTTTTGTATGTTTTTGTATGCTTTTTTGTACATTTTTCTATGCTATTACTTCATTTTGTTGTGTGCACATTGCATCTAATTGCCTAAATTACTCTAATTGCAGCAGCTGCAGGTAGCAGCAGCTGCCATTTGTCATGTCTCTCAGTGCAGTTGCCTTCTATCATCTTACGCCTGCATCCACTCATGTTACAGCTGCATTCTCCCGTGTCCACTTTTGATTTCGAACTCACTTCTGACTCCATTTTTAATTTTTAACTCCAATTTTTAACGCAAGCTCTATCAACTTGTTCCTCCATACTTGACAAAAAAAATCCGTTTCTTCAAGCAGTGCCCTATTCTTATGTCGATTTCAGCATGCTGGGATGTATGCTTCTACTCACCGTGGTGACTTTTTCTCTCAACGAGCCGTCCTGTCACCCGTTGATTAACGAGGTGAACACGCTATTTTTTCGCACTACAACTCGCTCGCAGTACAATGAGCTCGCACCGCCACCAAACTGTGCTTCTCCCGATAAAATCAGGCTAAACGAGTACGGCCTTCTGATACTGGACTCCAGGCCGTTTAAGGAAATTTTAATTTTGTGCACTATTCGGATTTTTGAGAAATTTCCTTCAGGACGAAAACGCATTCACCAAGCTAACGTTCTTGCAATTCAGTCAACTGAAATGGCCGAAAGATAATTTATTCCTCATTGGCAGCAGCAGCGACGAGTCTATCGAACACCAGTTTCACGTGAATTTCGCAGAGGAAAAAATTCCAGTGTGCTCTTCTTTATTCAATTGGAGGGAATGCAGGTTTAAACGGCCTCCTATAGGAAATTCTCTGATACTGGACCATGGGTCATCCTCTGCTCTACCGGAACCACGAGAAGCTTCTCAATTTCTCTTCGTTTTACTGCATCTTAAAGACGATGCAGATTCTTTGATGTTCGCGCAAAGGTTCGCGTTTGTGCAGACAGACGCGAACCGACACCAGCACTATGTTGGGACACCGAAGGTGACCATAGAAGATCAAGAATGGATTGCAAGTCGAGCTGTTCACGTTCTCGCTCTATCAGAATCGATCAGAAGCGGAAGAATTCTTCCACTGCAGAGACTTACCAGTCTCTGCAGCAGAAGAATTCTTCCGCTTAACAACATTTATTCAGTGTTGAAAGGAATGGGCCCAGTGTCCTTACAGTAGATCCTATGAAATTGGCACTTCAATGGCTTCACCCTCGGAAGGGCCTTTTAAATGTCCATCAAGGCACGGACTCAGCCACCTCCAGATCACAGAGTTTACTGAAGCGTGCAAAGAAGGTCGATGAAAGACGTGAGCGTTTCCTATTCTGCTACCGCTTCCCTATATAATGTACATATCACCCTCATTTCAGGTGATGGTAAGGCTCTGGTATCTCTCCACGTAGAGAGAGATGATTGTTCATGGCGAGAGGCACCATCGTAGGACGAAAGCTATAGAGGAGAGACGCATCCGATCCGCTACCTACAAAGCCAGAATCTTCAACGCTGGCGTTCTTCACGATGATCAAACTTAGTCATTCGAATCACAGTTATTACAACAATACTTAATACTTCTCTCAAAGTCACATTGAATTTCAATACTGTTTTTATATGCCATACATTAGAAAATGTTAACACTCCACACAAAACAAGAAAAAAAAACGTTTATTACATCTTCTCAGTGATCCGAGTGGTTATAAATTGCTGCCTTAACGAGGGCAAGATTGTTCACACCCCGTGCAGACGTCATCGATCGTTCCTCAGGCAAACAATCGCTCCGAGCGGTACCGGAGAGCTACTCGAGCGGCGCTGCCTCTCCGCTCCGAGCGAAAATTAGCCATATACTCGGGCCACAGCAGCCGCTCTCCGGGCCACAGCAGTATCGCTCGGAGCGATCTTCGTTCCCAACTGGCACTGCGGTCTCTGTTCGGGTGATTTTCGAAAATTTCCTAATTGCTATTTTTTTCTTAATTTCCGCCTCTTCTGGAGAGGATTAAGCCTGTTAAGAGGATATCTGTTACAGCCTGCGGGTCAGGAGGTTAATCCTGTCACAGGCCGAAACAAGGATACCATCCCAGCATGGTCCGCAATGAGGAAGCCTTCCCCACCGCGGGCCATGAGGGATCCCCTCGGCCGCCAAAAATTGTCATCCTGAGAGTGATCCAAGGTCACCTCTCAAGAGTGGCCTCGAAAGGCCAACTACCCGTCTACACGAGGCGAGCCGCCTTTTATACCCGCAGGATTGGTTGTTGTTTGAGTGATAACGTGGCTCGCACGTTATCACTCAAAGAACAACCAATCTCGCGTCTCCCTATCTCTGGCGATGGCACCGCTGTGGCTCCGAGAGCGACCGGAGAGCGACCGAGGGGCGAACTGGCACCGGACAGGGACCTCGGTGCCAGTTGGCCCCTCGGCCGCTGTCCGGGCGATGACGTCGTTTGCCTGAGTCATTGAAGTGGGCGGCACATCAGACATCGCCAGCAACTCAAATAAACGCGTTCTGCACTCGCAGAACACTTACCTCAAATCTTTGTTTCTTCTTCTTTACTGGTAACCTAAAAACTCATGTTATAAGTACAACACCAATAGAAATCTAATAATTTACACTGGTTTCGTTCCTATTCTTGGACCATTGTAAATTGCTAACCTACATGAAAACAGGTAATTATTTCATCACACCGAACCGTCAATTTCAGAAATTTAATAGAACTACCCCGGAACTCTTCAGCAAGAAGAGTAGCTCTATTAGATATTGAATTAGACTACTTATTGAAATACTGAAAAGGTATCTCATGGTGTTTAATAACTGTTATTTTCCTTTTTCCAACCATTTCTACAAATTTTCATTTTTGGTCCGCAATTTTTGCGAACCCCCCCCCACCCTTCACTTCCGAGCCAGAAATTTTGCGACCCCGTTGTGGAATTCCACAACCCCGCTTGACCCTGGGCGATCGTGCGTTGACGCATCGTAGGGCGCAACGCACACGTCACTCGATTTCACGTTCGGCATCCATCGACAGCAGCTGACAGGATCGGACGCAGCATGTTATTAACCCTATTTACCTTCGTTCAAAAAAAAAGATCGCTCGTCTAAATGGCGTCCTTGGTGAATTTCTTCCAACGCAGCGCCAAAGAACGAATCGTAAAACTGTTCCTTGCGTTCCTCGCGCAACTATTTCAAGTTGATGTCGGCGGGAACTTCAAATCTGTCTTGAGCTCTATTCAAATAGGTTTTTTCTTGAAAAGTTGACGTTTTTGAAGGACTTTTTTCAATCTTTAGTCACTATACTAGGGATATAATAATACGAAGACGTCAAAAACACAAGTATGGTTTTCATCGTGTACGATGCCTTAAAGCGAGCTGACAGAGAAATTGGAACTAGTGTGTGAATGAGGAGAAAGATGGATAGTTTTCGAAAAAGTCTTCCGGAGAACCTTTTCTGAAGCTATCCATCTTTTCCTTCATTCATAATCTGTTTCCATCTTTTCTCTCAGCTCGCGTTATGTTGCAGTTTTGCGCGAACATAACGCGAGATCACCACCCAGTTGTATTATGACTTACTTCATATGAGTTACTCGCACTCGGTTCTAGTTTTTCAGAGCGCGGCTGCCTATCGCGCAGCGGCACCACCGTCGAGCCGTAGTGGCACAACCGCGGAGCCGCAGAGGCACTACCGCGGAGCCGCCACGATACTGCCGCTGCGACTCCGCGATAGTGTCGCTTTAGTGCCTGCAGGAGCCGAAGCCGCAGCGGCGATTTCTTTGAATTCCACGCGTCCCTCTACATATGTCTTGTTTTTGTTCACCTGATGTCTTTGAATGAAACTACTTCCTTGAATTGGAATTCCTAGATTATTGACATAAGTAATGGAAAAAAAGGAAAAAAAGTAGAGCGGCACATGTGATCAACTTTTGGACCAATCTAAGGGATGAGGTTTTTGCCGTTTGCCGTTTGCCGGCCGATTTTTGGATTTTCTTGCCGATTGCCGTTTGCCGAATTCTCAAAATCGTTTGCCGCACATCCCTGTTCGCAACTCTAGAACCCCAACATTATGACCCCAACCGAACGTTGCGCATTGTCAAGCACAGCACTTTTGCGATTTCGTGTCGGTCGCGCGACTTTATGGTTGGCTCACTGAGCCGCTTCCGACACTGCCCGGCTCCAGCGGAGATTTTTTATAGGGGGCACTATGAGAGATGATAATATGGAGTGGTGCTTGAAGGCTAAAAGTATGCACCAACGGGAACTGTATCCGATGAATGAATTTTAATGGGCGCAGTTCTCCGATTTTCAGGCGTAAATTCGAAGTATGGGATTTCTATAGGGTGAAGCTGGGACCTCTAATTGTCAGTGGTTTAATTTTTTTTTTTGGGTGCTGATTTCTTCCAACCTTTCCCCCATTACGGGAACGAGCTCGAAACGACGCGCGCGCTCAACTCTCTGTGCTGGGAAAAAACACTTAGTGCAAAGTTAATGCAGCTCTTCGTTTTTTCACCAAGGTGTAGATCTCATATAACACCATTTTGCTCAGAACGGCAAATTTCGCACTTTTGGAAAGGTAAGAACTCAAAGTTCCTTAGGTTTCCCGTATTGCTTCTTTACTCAATGAAAAAAGGACAAAAATCGACGATTACACACTCCCGAGTATTAGGCTTTCATTCATATTTTTAATTATTTATATGTACGTTTGCAGTCCAAGCTAGGTTCTCTAACGATGAATATCTTAAAAGACCTACATCTCTTCATGCCTTCCTCCTCTTTCTATTCATAAGAGCCTTTTCTGCCTCAACTGTACTTAAAGGCAGTGTCCACGATAAAAACCATGTCTGATTTTTTGGTGCAGATCGGCAGCTGCGGGGCCTAGTGCAACCTCAACGTTGAAAAAACTAAGAAAAATGAGCTCGGAACGGTCCCCTACAGCCCAAAAGTTGGACACCCGTCAGCTCGTGACACCCAGATGCACTTTCCACGCTCACCGACGTGAACAAATGAATGCTCAAGATTGTTAGATGAGCGATGGTTTCCGATCAATGGCCCCGTTCTTCCCTTCAGTCTCAACTTCTCTCTTTACTCGGGTCAGCTCGCATACGTTGGCTGCAAAAGATGGAAATTACAAGCCTCGGACAACTCGTCCACCATGCTTCCCTAGCTCAATTTTTGAGGGACCATAGCTCCGTTCCCCGAAGGTCTTGTACGATTCCAAAAATATATTTGCAATCAGCATGGGACCGTCATCAAGATAGGCGGAAAAGCAGAAAAACGATTCTTATCGTGAACACTGCCTTTACTTCTAGGCCTAGATTTTCAACGACTAACGAGGGTTTTGACCGGTTGGACGACTAACGAATTACAAAATTCCTATTACGCACATCCCTGTTGATACTGCTATCAGTCATTGCTTTAATGAATGCTCTATAGAAATACTTCGATTCGTAGCCTTACCAACCGGTAGCTCACTTCATTTCTGTCTTGAATCGTGGGTGGCCCACCGTCAGGATAGTGCCTAAATTTCATCCTGTTTCATATTAATTGTTTCCAGTATTATCCTCTGCTACCATGATGATGAACGCGTGTACGAAATTCGCGTGCTTGGAAGAGTTAAGGCGCACGTTATTACCCTCCGCCATAGCGTCGCCGGCGTGGAGAAGTGTAAGGCCATGGTTACACTCTCCTTCGGCCCTGTCGCGGTCGCAGACCAGAGCGACGTCGCAGTCGCTGAGGGCCAGTTGTGCTATGCCATACATCACGCCAACTTACGTCTGACACGCGCAATCGCAGACAAATCAATAACCCGGAATCAACAGCAAATCAGCTCAGTTTCAGCTCTATAAAGAGGCAGGCTTTAAGATTTATACATTTAGGATAAGGTGAAAATTCCAGGAGAGAAAAGAAAGAAGGAACTACAAAAAAAAGAAGAAAAACGGAGAAAACCCGCACTAAGCCTATTACTCCGCCGCTGTCGCGGGCATCGGTCGCAGTGCGCCGCACTGCGACTGATTCCCGCGACAGCGACCGATTGCGGCACGGTTTTGACATTTGAATGTATAACACCCATCTGCGACCCTGAGACGCAACCGGCGCATGTAAAGTGTTCCTGCGACAGCTTTTTTCAAGGTGAGAGTGTTGGCTCCGACGCGATTCGTAACAGATGAGCGAACCTGTCGCGGTCGCAGACTGGAGGTATAACAAAGGCCTTAAAGGCAGTGGTCACGATGAAAAACGTCATCGAAAAAACTACAAAAATCAGCTTAGATCAAAAACAGCTGAAAAACTATGAAGGTAGCGCGGTGAAAAACGGTCTACAAATAGAGTTTCTAGGGCCCAAAGAAGCTAGTTCGTGCACACGTGCACAGCGATGACGAAACAGATCGCAGTCTCATGCCGAGCAGTCAAAAATCATCGACATTCAGAGGACGAAATAAATGCAAATTTAACGAATAAAAACAGTTGAATAATGAAAGCATCACTTCAGTCAATGTTTGTGACTAGATGTGTACATAAATTCGAAGGTTCATTGATTGACATTCAATTTCAAGCTAGGTGATGTTCTTGATATAAGAGGTCATCGATGCCGATGATGTGGAGAGGGCTCGTCCACCATCAAAAGACAAGAAAGTTCAGGTTTCGAATTCGGCCCAAAACAGTGGTTTTTTCGCGATTTTTTCTTATAGGTCCTACTACTCGAGACCCAGGAAAGGATTTGGAGAGAAAAAGACGACAAGCATATTTGATCGCGACCACTGCCTTTAAGGCCTCTGCATACCGTCGAAAGGCAAAAGTCGCGCCGCCACGATGTAGGATGGAGAGCAGCTACGCAGCTTCGTGCCTGCCCTTCATTCCCCATCGTTGCGATGCTACTGTTGCCGCTAGGCTATGCATAGGCCTTAAGTTGTGCTTAACATCTGATGTCTTTCGTCGGCATGGAAATCGGAAGAATTCGTTAGCGATCCCTATAACCTGCATTGAAAGAGGAAAAATCAGCAGAGGCTGAACGGAGAATGGCCTCTTACAGAATTCTTCGACTACTTTCTCCTTGGTCTCGCTGTCATCCCCTTTTCTCCTGTTGTCGTCGTCGACTGGAATAACTTGCTGAAAACACTCGTTCACCGATTCTCCGCCACTCAGATCCAGGAGACCTTTCAAAGTTTATAATATTGCTCGCGGAAAGTTCTGAGCGATTCGGTACCGATTTAGACCGCTTGCTGGAAGTAGATTCTCCGCCAACTTTCTCGTCGTTGTCCTATAATGTCAGCCTCTTCTAAGATTTTTGGCGAATAGCCCCCTAGGCTCGGCAGCGACTCCTTGTGGGATAATTCATGATTATTTCTCGGTTTTTTTTTGCGGAAAAATCACGCACTGGCCGAGTAAAAACCGAGAAGTTTTTTTTTGCTGGCACACCGACACGAGGCGCGGCCGTCGCCAGCGATTCGGCGTGGCCTCCAGATGTTGAGCGGGGTCCAAATACCTTAAAATCAGGTAATTGAACCGACGGCGGTGTCGACATCTGGATCATACCTCAAGAATGGGTCGTGCACTTCTTTGGAGAACATTATTTCTCGGCTGTTTCGTGGCGAGGATTATTTGGCGGCTATTTCTCGGCTAATTGGCGGTAATCAACTAGTTCCCGGCTATTACCCTGAAAGCAGGCATTTCGTGGCTACTTCTCGGCCAAAACTCTCAGATTCCCCCTCGCCTGTGAGAGGTGAACAACGAGAAAGTGGGCGGGGATTCCCTTTCCAGCAAGAGGCCTGTTGAGAGCAACCAAAGCTTAATAGCGCACGGTTTTCTCCAAGGTAGTTTAGACGATCGTAGTTGTGTTCCACCAGACCGCTGTTGTTTGTGCATGTCTCCGGGCAAACGCTAGGTGCTTCGGGTGAAACAGATGGTGTTTCGGAGAAAACCAGGCTTAAGAAAGCACGAAGAGCGATGTCTCGGGATGAACGCCCACGCTTCGGGGCTACGAATTCGGCCATTATACGGCAGCGGTCAGCGGAGCACAACTATACGAGCGTCTGAGAAGATGAAAACAGTTTTTTTCGTATGCTGTGTCCTTGAGCACAATGAAAAGTTTTTTTTTTCAACCGACCCCATGAGAGACGCCGCATTCTACACTCAATTATAGTTTGAGGTGGATAGAAAAGTATCACCAAAGTGAAAACCCGCTCGTTTTGGTTGGTACCCTCCTTTTTTGCAGACGGCGTTCACGATCTTGCGGGTACACTTAAAATTGAGCTAGGGAGCTCATTTTCGTAGAGGAGGCTGGAAATGAATGCAGGTCGCTCCTATTCCAATTTGAACTTGATAACTTGACTTGAAGGGTACCTCAAAATCGTGGGTTTACATACGAAATCAGCCGTGGAGCACGAAAACTGCTCGGGCATGCTACGGCTGTGGAGGCCAGGGTGTGTGGATCGACATTTAGAGGAAGAAATAAATCCAAATTTACCTAATGAAAACACTTGAACAAGGAAAGAAAGCACTTCAGTCAGTGTTTTTGACTAGATGAGTACATAAATATTCTAGCAGGTCAATCCGAAGGATATTATTCATTGATTGAAATTCAATTTCAGGCCAGCTGATGTTCTTGATATTAGAGACCATCGATGCCAATGATGTGGAGTGGGCTCGTCTACCATCAAAAGACAAGAAAGTTTAGGCTTCAAATTTGGCCCGAAACAGCGGTTTTTCGCGATTTTTCTCATTGGTCCTACTCTAAACCCAGAAAACGGTTTAGAAAGGTAAAAAAGACAAGCATATTTTATCGCGACCACTGCCTTTAATTAACACAGGTCGTCGGAGGATAAGTACTGAACTTGTCATAATTCGTGCTAATGACACGCCATCGATCCATAATCAATATTATCGATTTTCGCGCATTTTGCACAAAATGCGGCGAGGATAGCTGATGGGATTGGTTTTCTTAATTGGAAAATTTTGCTCGTCAGTCATTATCGATAAATACCAATCAATAATATCGATTTTTCGCCTGTTGCACAAACTGCCGCAATGAGTGTTGATTGTTAATGGCTCTAAGTCCCTTGTTTGGGAAATTCTTCTCTTTATGCAAGATCGAATATTGGTGATCAATAATATCGGATCTTCACATGTTGCACAAAATGCGGCAATGAGCGGTATTTTTTATGGTTGCGGGTCATGGGTTTCAAAAATTGTACTCATAGAGACAGGGCTGTCTATACACCAACGAAGGAGTTGGCCCGTTTTTGCAGTTTAAAACGCCACGCCACTCAACGCGAGGGAAGTGGTCCCGAATGGAATTAGAGCCGCAAAAGGCGAGTTAACTCCTCCCTCTGTGTGTAGAGAGCCCCTGTCTCTACTCATACGACAATGTCGTCTGTTAGATGCTTCATCATTCCAAAATGGGAATCGAGGACAAAATTGAAGTCAGGATGGGAACCTTCGGGAAAAATATGTGAAATTTCGGAAAGCTTAGCTTTCTGGCAAAAGAGAAATCAAAAAAAAATTAAAAAAAATATCTTGAAATATCTTAAGAAACTATTTGGCGTAAAATGGCCTGGAGTAATGAAAAATTTTGGAAATGAAGTGAAACAACCAAAAATACGATTTGGTGATCGATCACTCAGAAGGTTGGGGCTCACCACCCGCGAAGCGAAAGTCCGGTGGCGAGCAACCCTTTTCGCGGGCAGCGAGCGAGATGGCAGCGGGTGGCGAGCGCTGGCCGGCCTGGGCTCGCCGCCCGCCACCACTAATTCGGCGGCGCGCTCGCCAAATCACACCCACCCATTCGCCTCCCTCCGGTCTCCGGTGAAATGGTAGCGGTTTGCGAGCTTTCCTTCGTGATTGCTTACCACTAGCTCCCGCCCCGATGATTAAATTCTCATGCTCCATCGAATCCAATCTTCCTGTTTCGGATTTATGATTCACAGTTAGTTAAAATGCCTTTATTATTGCGGCAATCAATATATTCACATCAACATTTGACGTCACGTGGATGTTTTATTATATTCACAATCATGGTTTAACGTCTCACACCCATATCAATAATTGATCAGCAATAAATCCTCGCATGAAGTAAAATTGCGGACATTCCTAAATTATTAGTTTTCCTTCAAAGATAAATATACATTCTTACTCTATATATCATGTTAACCGACAAGTTAAAAAAATTTCACATATATATCGCATCATCTTAATTAATGAATTAATTCATATTTTTGATGCAAAGATTTCAGGACAAGCGAATAAAATAATTTAGCATATGAACAAGCAATTATTCTTCACTTCCGCACTGCCGTTCAGTCCGCAAAGTGCGCTTGATTGCGAAATCGTGCTGCGGCGCGGTTGCGAGTATCCTCAGACAGGGATGTGGGATCACCCGGGCGGTGGGATCACCCGGGCACCAAAGGCCAAAAGCGCCCGGGTGATCCCACATCCTTGTCTGAGGATGTTCGCAACCGCGCCGCAGCAAGATTTCGCAATCAGGGTGCACTTTGCGGACTGAACGGCAGTGCGGAGGTGAACTGTACGTCACCCACATAAAATTTTTCGGAAAGGGTAAATGAATGACATTTTTATTTTATTTTACTATATATTAAACTTATATTCACTCATTACTTATAATTATTTATATTTTCCGATTAAATACTTTCATCGAATATTTGTCCATTTTTTGCATTCATAGGTCATTCAGAACTCGCGAATAAAAGAAGGAAGATTTCCCCCAATGGATTTCTAAATTAAATACAGGGACGTACTCGATTTATTCAATCGTTCAGAAATATGCTTCGATTGCCCATGTTTAGGTGGAAAATATCTCAGGGAATAGTGCTCAAGTAGATTAGTTGGGTTTGGAAGGAATTTTTCAAGAAAGCGTTCGTAGAGTAATGGTTCACTCGTCACCATACACGAATTGTATGCGGATAATGGAGGAATCGAATGACTACGACGTGTTGATATTAAAATGCTGATAATGGAGGCGCTACGGCGCGAGAATCCCAGTACGAGTAATTAGCACCTATCTGGGATACTCGTGGGTATACCCAAGGCAATTTCTTATGTGTTGCCCCGTAAAATGACATTACGGGGTCGCACAACGGTGTGGCTGACGGGTCAGAGTAACCACGGAGAACAATAGGTAATCTATATAGCATGATGAGTAGAAAACGTCACCATAGTTCTAAATCACAACAAATCAAAAGAGTTAAGGAAAGAGAAATTGAAACAAAAGCATAGAAAAGCGAAAACGACGTAGAGGCAAAAGATGCCAACTGTGTTTTTGAAATATAGCGGGCGACTGGCTCGCAAAGAGCTCGCGACGCGCTATACCACTACTAGTCGTGCTGGCGACCCGCTATACCCGCGGCGGGTGGCGAGATGAGACGAGGGGGCAGCGGGTGGCGAGCACTTTGAAATTAGAGGTGAGCGGGTAGCGAGCATGTCCCGAAATGCGCGCGGGTCGCGAGCACCGAGTTCCTGAGCATGTCACAAGCGCCATTTTTGAAAGCTGTAATAAGGGGATTAGCATAGGGTTGGCTAGGTGAACGCGACGCCCCAATTCATATCGCGCTTGATTTAGATAAGTTTAACGGAGAATCTTGTGATATCATCGATTACCACATCGTATTTTTGTCATTTCACTTCATTTCCTAATCTTTTTACATATTACTCCATGCTACTTTACGCCAAATCATTTTTTAATACATTTCAAGATATTCTTGAAATTTTTTTTATTTCTAAAAGACTCCGTCGAATCGTAACCTTTGCCGGGTAGCTAGACTTTCAGAAATTCACACTTTGACAGGTTTGTTAGGTATTTGCTTTGAAATTTTGAATCACCGAGTCAAAACTTGAAACGTGGCGCGAACGTGTCAGATCCGAAGCCGCAAGTCTGCATAGTTGCGTGCCGTGTAGTGTGTCGATTGCGTACCTTCAATTCCTCCCGCAATCTTTTTGTCTGGCCTAATTTTCCTGCTTTGCTTCTTTGACAGTGCGGTATTCGTAAAAGTTCTGAAAGATTCAAAAATGTCGCTCTTTTTTTCTCACGGTAGTTTTTTCGGGAAGGGCACTGAACTTGAAGAATCTTGGGGCCAGTACATATAAACAGTCTCTTTCTTTTACTAAGTCATTGTTTGAAAAGTCAGTCATTGCATTGGACTGATTTCCAGTTTTCATAAAATTTACAGGGGCTATCAGGTGTAGTTTGATGTGAGCCTCAGATCTGAGTGAAGCTATGCTTTGATAATTATGGCCTCTTTGAGATTTCTGACTGGAACAGCTCATTTCGAGAACTTGTCCTCTATTTCTCCTGAATTCGAAAATTTCATTTTCTGGGCCGAATTTCTGATCCTCTTCACCACTCCTTAAGAGTCAGGATTTTTTGGATTATTGTTAGTAATCATAAGTTTGGGAAATTCGCTGTCGTTATTTTGTGATTTTGCCATCGCTTGTGTTCAGTAATTTTCTTTCCAGCTTTTCTTTTGATTTTGAATTCATACGATTTCTCTTCCAGTTTGTCTTTAAACCGTCTCAGACGATCCTTGATTCACCACGATGGTTAGGGAAGACAGAACAACCTGGAAGGCCAATTATTTCCTGAAGCTTGTCGAGTTGTTCGATGAATATCCGAAATGCTTCTTGGTCGGCGTCGACAATGTCGGTTCAAAGCAGATGCAGGAGATTCGTCAGGCAATGAGAGGTGAGTTGATTTTTTCCCTTTTCTGATTCTTTCCACACCTTTGTGATAGCGTTCAGATCTCCAGATGCGGGACGTTTGGTCTGAAAGCTGAAACGTTCGGGGCTGCGGTGTCAAATGATTTTCTCCGAAATTCTCCACCGTCAGTATCGGGTTAAAAGGTCTTATTACGAGTTACCCGGCGACGACTAGTTATCTGTAGTCATGGTGAAATAGGTCTAACCTTGCCAGGGTCACTCCGTGGCCAAGCGTTGAAGTTTTTGGGGAAGAAGGACCTCTGTATAGGGCTTTTCAGAGTGGTGTCGCCGCGAAATTCGCTTTCGCAGGGATTGTGCCAGAGATGGGGAGATCTGCGCAGTATTAAGTAGCACTCCCTATCATTTGTACAATCCCTGCGACAGCGAATTTCGCAGCGACGCCACTCTGAAAGGCCCTTATAGTAGAGGGGTGGTGATAGGGTTAGCTCTTCCCCAGCTTTCGTGTAATGAAAAGTGGATGCGCTAGCTTTTCCATGGAAAAAGATTTGCTCCCATGGCTACTAATCATAACCAGAAATCGTGTCCACACCACCATGGTTACTTTTCCATGGGAATGTGTTTGGAACTCACCCCTGATGGAGAGCTCTGTGGTATAGACCCACGGCAGTGCAGCTTCAGGGCTCTGGTAGAATCACATTCCATATTGAACGCCTGTTAGTGAACCCACTCGTGGCTTGTGCCATACGGATGTCTGAGGCTCCGTCCATAGCAGACGACCAGCGGCAAAGCGTCAAGGCGTCGGAGCGACATGCGCCAGCGCTGAAACACTGGCGCATGACGCTCGATGGCTGGCGCAATCAACGTGCATGAGGACGGCACGACGTTAACGATGGTAATGATATAATTAGTGACAGCCGCTACTGCCGCTTGCCCCCACCTTCAGCGACAGGCCGGCTGCAGTGGTCGCTGGGGAGTCGCTGAGTAGCAAGATCAATAACAAATGTGAAAGGTGCAAACCCCCAGCGTCACTTGGCGCTAGGTCGTCTGCTATGGACGGAACCTGATATTTCACAGGTGAGCCGATGGGTGAATTCTCGTGTTTTAAATACTCGGGCATGTCCCTTTGCCGTCAGCAGAGTACTCAAATATCTCGCGTTAGCAGCCGAATACAATAGCAACAGTAGCCTCGTGAAGAACTGTCCGGCTAGTTGCTAAAACAAAGTTCGAAGTTGATTAGCCTATGCCGAACAGAAAACTCGGTGTTATCCGGGCTGAAAGCACACCACCGTCTGCAGTCGAGCCCTCATCTGTGAATAGCGGTATAGAGCTTCGGGGTCCGATCGGCTCCTAACGCCAAAACATGACTGTCAAAGTGATATAACATCTATACCTACGATTTCCTATCTGATCACGTTTGATCGACACATATGATTTGTTTAGGAGCAGAACGGGCTCCCGAAGCTCCTTACTTGCACTCCTCTTTCCGAGCTCTGTGCGGGGATTCCCTCACAGTCTGCAGTGGGGATACCGCCCCGGCTGCAGACCGTGAGGAACTTGCCTCACGGGCCCTTCAGCACATGGATGCCGGTCATCTTTCCTGGAAGCTGATCATTGGTTCATCTTGGAGAGAGACTCGGCACCAGCTTTCAGGATAGGCTTTGAAACGCTGACTGAGGCACCCGATGAGATGGAGCCGCTTATATACCACTCGATAAGCTCATACAGGAAAACTTCAGACAGGGAACCGAATTGAGCGACCTCAGAGTCACTCCTCCCTGGCATAGAAACGGGAGCCAGTGACGCCGAGGTGCAAGGGTGCTCGGGCCAGTGATGACGTGTCAACATGCCCGAGTAACAAAACATGCGTTGACCAGGTGGTTCTATCCTGGTAGAGCGATCCACCGGGAAGCAGTGTACCGGTTCGTTCCCATCTTGTAGACCGGTTCCATCCCCCTTCTCCACTTGGATGCGCTCTATCGATGACCCAGACTAGTTCGAGCCCATCACCCGGCACGAGTGTCGGCCCACTCACAAAAATTCCGCTATGGATAGAGATCCAGCACGTGTTCCTCCCATATCCTATCGATTGACTTGGGAACCCCTCGCCTTCATGATTTAAGGACTCGAGCGAGTGCAAGTCAACTTAATCACTGCAGTCAGCGGCGCAGTTACTATACACAGGATCGTGCACCGTATACGGCGCGGGGTTGATTTGAGGGTTTAATGTGCCATGTCTAGAGGTGGCCAGGGTCATAAGGAGGAGGTTGTCTGGGTCATAGGGAACACAGAATGCAAATTCAAACCGCGCGCTTGCGCGAACTCTCCTTTTCAAATCTCGATTGAGCTAGCCGGGTGGTGGAAACCTAGCTCTGCCCCCAAATTTCCTCGGGCACTCAACCGGCCACTATGATTTGTACCGAAATGCGCCCAAAAAGTGATCGGTTGAGTGACCAATTTCTGCCTGAGAGGTTGGTTGTACTGATACGGTACAGGGGAATACATGAAGAAGAGCAAGTTGCTTGTGTAATCAGGGTTGAGTAGGGTTGTGATCCAGCGCAACGGGGGGTCGCAAAAATTTTGAAAGTTTTCGAAAAAAAAATAATAAGTTGGGGGGGGGGTCGTCGAATTTCTACAAATACACTGCCCTTTCGCGTCCACTCGTCATCCGCTACCCAGCTTGGTCCTAGAAGTTATTACAAGTTTGACTTCTTTTTCAAATTAGCCATTCAAAAAAGAAACTAGATCATTTTCCCGCCCCAAGGGGTCCTTAATTTCTGGATTTTTTTAAAAATTCGGGTCAACAGTGGGGGTCGTAGCTCCGCCGAAATTCTGCTCAACCCTGTGTGTAATAGTCACAAGTCCAGTGATATCTGCTATTCATTGTAATATTGGAACATGCTTGTCCTGAAAATGCGGAACGTATGTAAGGGTATCAAAGCAGTTATTATCCGAACAGAAATCGGGTAGCTGTGGCTACCCAACAGCTGTGGCGAGACCTCTTCAGGATGTAGTTGTCATACGAAATTTGGGGACGATAGCAACAGGAGTCACCTTTTCTTCTTCTTTGCAGCCACGTCGAGGGTACTGTCATAGGTTGAGGAACTGGGCGACCAATAATGGATTCGTCCATAGGTCCATGTGGTCAGCGTGGTTAGTCACCTTTTCAGCAGCTGATGCTATTGTGTTGAACTGGGTGGGACTGGGAGGAGCTCATTTGGCTGACAGCGTGAGATCACCTGAGTATGCCTTGGTATAATTTCTCGGGCGCAGCGTTAGAGTTCAACCTGTCGGTAGCGGAAAAAGAGACGAGTGCCTGATTTTCATTGGTTCCGGCGTGGCTAATATTACAGCTTAATATTTTATGGTGTCCGTAACGTTCACCTCATTGTCTCCGAATCCGACGACATGCCGACAGCTGCACTTCTCCGATCAGTGGTAGACTTTTTGGCACCAACCCTGCCCCTTGTTCGTGTCGGCAGTAGTTGTGCTCCGTGCCCACGCTTCGGAAGTCCCCTTCGAACTCTGGATGGCGTGGTCCTAGAACTTTTCATCGTCAGTGTGGGGACAACAAGTAATTTTCCGACTTTTCGATTTATACCTAGACGATTAGAGCGCTGTGCAGTAGTGTCAGCCCAATTCCTATTCCTCCCAAGTTTCGCAAAAACCCAGTTTTACAGTTCCTTCCCAAAATCTGAAGACTTTGGTTCAGAGGTCCACTTCACCCTCCCCTACTAAGACAAATTTAAGAATAAACTCATGAAATAAACAAGAATAAACTCTAGCAGATCACGAGACAAACCTCGTATGAGTGAGAGAGCGACAGTTCATCAGACGTTCTAGTTAGCCACTTTCGTAAAAACTTATAGTTGTCTCATATTCCCATAATCTGCACCGTAACCATGAGCGCGAATTTTGTAGCGTTGCTAAAGTGAAAATCCTCAATGGCTTGCGGTGTGTTGTTTTCTACGTTATGTACGCAACAGTCAGTAGTGAGAATCTCAGCTTCGAAAAATTGGCTCATTTTGTACCGATTTCAATTTAGGTCATGCCGTCATCCTCATGGGAAAGAACACCATGATCCGCAAAGCGATCCGCGGTCATTTGGCGAAGAATCCAGCTCTTGAGAAGCTCCTTCCTTACATTGTGCAGAATGTTGGATTCGTTTTCACTAAGGAGGACCTTGGAGAGATTCGCACTAAGTTATTGGAGAACAGAAGGGTAAGCGTGTTTTTTCTCCGGAAACTTCTTTTTTTTTGTAACCAGATTTTGATGGCTCGTTTTAGGGCGCTCCTGCGAAGGCCGGCGCCATTGCTCCTTGTGATGTGAAGCTGCCTCCTCAGAACACCGGGATGGGACCCGAGAAGACCTCGTTCTTCCAAGCTCTTCAGATTCCAACCAAGATCGCCAGGGGTACTATTGAGATTCTGAATGAGGTGCACCTTATCAAAGAAGGCGAGAAGGTCGGAGCTTCTGAGGCTGCTCTTCTTAATATGCTTGGCATAACGCCATTCTCGTACGGTCTGGTTGTTATGCAAGTGTACGATAATGGAACCATCTACACACCTGAGGTTCTCGACATGACCACCGATGAGCTACGTAGGCGCTTCATGGCCGGAGTTCGCAATGTTGCTGCCGTGTCGCTCGCCATAAACTACCCGACACTTGCATCTGTTGCTCACTCGTTGGCCAGAGGTGTCCAGAACATGCTCGGAGTTGCCGCCGTCACCGATGTCAACTTCAAGGAGGCTGCTCAGCTCAAGGAGTATCTCGCAGACCCCAGTAAGTTCGCTGCTGCTGCTGCTCCCGCTGTTGCTGCCGCTCCAGCTGCAGCCGCCGAGACGAAGAAGGAGGAGGTGAAGGAGGAGTCCGAAGATGAAGATCTTGGATTTGGACTCTTCGATTAATTGTTTTTCGTTGAATCTGTTGTGGCTGATAAATGTTGTTTTGTTTCAATTATGTCTCTTTCTCACGTTTTGTCGTATATCGCACTGATTTCTTCTCCTTCTGAGTATTATTCATCCTAGAGCTTTCCATACAAGGCTTTTAGCTGGGACAATAGTAGTACTTACACAGATCGCCTGACGTATTCAGTGGTGAGTTTCAAGCTGATCCTCCACGTACGGGTCCAAGTAAGCCATTGTGCCGCACTCCGGTGGGGATGTGACCCTTCCTTAGTGACCGACGAAGTCTTACTATTTCCGGAGTCGAAATTCATAGGATTATGACCTAAATTGGTGGTTTGGTCAGCGTTTTGTGTAGGAAAGTGGAACGGCATACTGATAGAAGGCCAGTGGAGCTGCAAAGATTTTTGGCAGCGAGGCATGTGGAAATAGGGTATATTGCCGAGTCCGTAGTTTATTGCGAGGAATAGATATTTTAAAGAAATAGGCTAAGAACTAACTTAAAATCTGAGCCAAAATAGGAAATTACAGAAACTCGCCGAAAGGCCGTATTCTTCCCGTTGTTCCCGTTTTTTTTTTCCAAGTGTGTATAAGGGTTGGATTTGAAACCGATCTTTCATCTTCAGTATAATGCAAGCTTTATCGATTAACAATGCAAAATTGTTGCAGTTTTGAAATTTGGATGGCACAATCGGTCAAATCAACAGTTCCAAGCATAAACAACAACTTGGTGGCGTAGCGGGTACCGTATGAGTGAATAGTGCTGATTTTCAACTGAAGAACTATTGGTACTACTCCCTTCAAACTACAGTTGTCGAAAATAAAAATTTGGCCTGAACATTGCCCCCGGCATCCTCACTGCGGGCCATGGGGCCTTCTTAGCGACTAGAAATTGTCTTTCAAGGGCCGAATTCGCCCTCGATAAAACCATGGTTTAGCAGTGATTGGAGTGGCATGGATCATCTAGGAGTTCGGAGGGTTAATTATACCCTCAAACCGCGGTTGTATTGTCGATAAATCCGGCCCATGAAGTGACTCAGTCCCCCCCCCCCCCCCCCCGGAAGTGGCTTCGAAAGTCCACGAGTGTTTGAGACAAAATCCGGGATGGTTACGTGGCCCGCACGTTAACACTCCAAGAACAATCAATCTCGCGATGCGACCTCAGTCGACCCGGGAGCAACCGTACTATAGCCGAGGCTGTTACGGTGGTGGTCTTCTCGTGTCGTCAAACAGGTAGAAGGGCGGGCAGATCAGAGGGAAGGGCTAACCAGCTTCATTGATCGCCAAAGTGGCCTCGACCAATAACGATGACAGCCTTCCCACTGATCTTCCCGCCCTCCTCTCACTGTTTGGCGCCACGAGACGACCACTTCTGTTACAGCAACCTGACGACCACAGTGGACCATTGAGGAGTCCTGTAGTGGTTGCCCGGTTCCTTAACCTACGAAAAATGACAAAAATCAATTCGAGGTCGTAAAAGAAGGACCTGACGACAGTCGCGGCTGCTTTTCGACTTTTGGCTGCTGTCCCGGGGTCGACGTCACTATTGGGATAAATCGGCTCTGCTCTGGGCGATGGTTTGTGTGAGGTCCCCGTTGGACATAGTCGAGAAACCGACAGTATATGGCGGAGAAACCGACCACTGTTGCATGCCCATGTGCTAGCGTGGGACACCAGTTTCCACTGAGTCGGTTGCGGACGGACAGGCTCATTGGGTGGATTTTTTTTGCATCCATAGGTCGGTATTACGTGCGTATCGACCGTTTGGGACCCAGTCGATCGACTAACTGTGATGGGGAAGTTTGGTTGCACCTAGTCGCTCCACTCAGGGGCGTAGTTATCGAAGGTGTCCTAAAACATCCGCAGTCCCTTTGCCCTAGAGGGGGTGTCTGGCAGCCATGAAGCCTCTAGCCACCCTTTAGTCCCTGCAGTAGGGACGCAACTCTTCGCGCCCGAGTATGCTGAATTCAAATTCCGGTACAGGGGGAGATCGGAGTACGGGGCGGGGTTTATTGCTTCGTCCCAACCCCACCCGTACTCCCATCTTCCCCTGTGCGTAAATTTCAAGAGACGCGCGTTTTTATAACGTCTCTTATATGCCACTGCACCACGTGCATTTAACTCACGCCATTTCGTCGGTCCATTGGTGACTGACAACGAACTCCGGCTGGAAAATCATGGGGGGATACCCCATCGTTGTATTAATGACGGCGAAAAATACTAACCGCATCGGTGATGCGCTATCCCTGTCTGAAAAGATTCAAACATAGCCAACTTGCGGAGATCAGTGATTGAAACATCGCGACACGAATAGTCGCGACTGATTGGTGCGAATTTAATGGCGCATCTCATGCGGTTTGGGTGTGGGTACAAAATGCGCACCATATCTGACCCTTGTGCCTGGGTGTTTCCAAATAGACACCCCTGCAGAAATGTACAACCGTCGACTAGAGAGCACTGTTTGCAGGCACCGACGAAATGCGCCATTCACGCGCAAAATTTTTTAATTGTGGCATAGAGATGATCGAGAGAGATGATTGGCATTGGACCTGCTGTACTGAAGAAACTCCCGACTGAGATCCTTCCGCTCATCGTTGATATGATTAACACTTCGTTCAGCTCTTGCACTATTCCGCAAAACTGGAAGACAGCCAACGTCATCCCGTTGCCCAAGCCTGGCAAACCTCAGTCATCAGTAAAGGGATATCGTCCCATTAGCTTGATGCCACCTTTCGCCAAGGTGGCCGAAAAGCTCATTGTCAAGGATCTAGCGGAGCACAACGAGAAGCAGTTGTTTCAACATGGGTTCAGGAGGCTACATTCCACAACTACGGCGTTGCTAGAAATTACCAGCTATGCTATCGACGGGTTCAACTTTAACAAGCCATTGAGAACTGTAGCTATTGCGTTGGATCTTACCAAGGCATTTGATACGG
Organism: Aplectana chamaeleonis; assembly: GCA_029168955.1. Lineage (NCBI taxonomy): Eukaryota > Metazoa > Nematoda > Chromadorea > Rhabditida > Cosmocercidae > Aplectana > Aplectana chamaeleonis. The sequence continues at coordinate 1,337,461 of JAPDOI010000031.1, read as the reverse complement.
TTAACCTTGGAGTCCTGTCAGGCAACATACTGGAGTCGTCAATACCATCTTGGCAGAAGCGCTGGATATCGGCCTTTATTAAAGGTCGCCGGGCAAGAGTCATATTTCAGAACCATGTCTCCAACAGTATTCCTATGGCAGCTGAAGTCCCTCAGGGCGGGGTTCTGTCGCCAGCCCTCTTCAGTCTGTACCTCGAAGATGTGCTTGAGCCTCCACAGGACATCAAGGTCGTCGCGTATGCTGATGACATAACAATCATGTGTCGAGATCGGGACTTACAGGTGGCCGCCAATAAGATCAAGGAGTACCTGATCACACTGAAGAGCTTTTCCGACCGCAAGATGCTAAGGATCTCACTGGAGGAGAAATGCCGGACAGCACCAATTGCCAGCATAGCCGTCCAATAATGCGTTGTGGTGCGTGGTATGCACTTGCACACACCGCTCCCAGCTACGCCTATATTGTAATTCACGACCCCCTGACTCAATTCAAGACTAACTGATCGCAATTCATTAATGAGAATGAAAATTTTAATAGCATTGAGGATTTCGGCTGTTATCCGTGAATTTCGAGGTCGAAACTCTCTAAAAATCATTTCTAACCCTATTTGGACGGTGCTTAGGGGAGGAAATCCCCTGCGTGGGACTAAATCTGTCGTGTATCGGGTACTTCGGGGGTGGAAATCAGTTTGAACCCTATTAGGACGGTGCAGCCTGCGGCTGCACCGTCGCTTAGGCCAGGAAATCCCCTGCGTGGAGGCTAAATCTGTCGTGCATCGGGTATTTCGGGGGTGGAAATCAGTTTGAACCCCATTAGGACGGTGCAGCCTGCGGCTGCACCGTCGCTTAGGGGAGGAAATCCCCTGCGTGGAGGCAAAATCTGTCGTGTATCGGGTACTTCGGGGGTGGAAATCAGTTTGAACCCTATTAGGACGGTGCAGCCTGCGGCTGCACCGTCGCTTAGGGGAGGAAATCCCCTGCGTGGAGGCTAAATCTGTCGTGCATCGGGTATTTCGGGGGTGGAAATCAGTTTGAACCCCATTAGGACGGTGCAGCCTGCGGCTGCACCGTCGCTTAGAGGAGGAAATCCCCTGCGTGGAGGCAAAATCTGTCGTGTATCGGGTACTTCGGGGGTGGAAATCAGTTTGAACCATATTAGGACGCTGCGTGGGACTAAATCTGTCGTGTATCGGGTACTTCGGGAGTGGAAATCAGTTTGAAGCCTATTAGGACGGTGCAGCCTGCGGCTGCACCGTCGCTTAGAGGAAATCCCCTGCGTAGAGGCTAAATCTGTCGTGTATCGGGTATTTCGGGGGTGGAAATCAGTTTGAACCCTATTAGGACGCTGCGTGGGACTAAATCTGTCGTGTATCGGGTACTTCGGGGGGGGAGATCAGTTTGAACCCAATTAGGACGAGTGCAGCCTGCGGATGCACCGTCGCTTAGGGGTGGGAATTCCCTGCGTGGAGACTAAATCTGTCGTGTATCGGGTATTTCGGGGGTAAAAATCAGTTTAAACCATTTTAGGACGGTGCAGCCTGCGGATGCACCGTCGCTTAGGGGTGGGAATTCCCTGCGTGGAGGCAAAATCTGTCGTATATCGGGTATTCCGGGGGTAGAAATCCGTTCTACTCTATTTGCTTCAACGGAGGGAGATCCCTGGGTGACGGCCTATTCTTCAAGCCAAAACTATGAAACTGTTACAGGGCATAAGCCATTCATTACTAGTTTCTGCTACTTCCTTTTTTCAGGTTTCATATATTTTAGAATTCTCTCTTAGTCCTTATGTTGATCATTCTCTCACATCTTCCTTTAGTAGCGTATCAAATGCACATCTACCTCACAAATAGCGTTTCCGCTATGAATTCGTGGTTCTCCCATGATTTGTGGTGGAATAAATAACTTAGGCGTAACATCTGCAGTGTGTTGTGCAGTCACACCACCAAACACTGCATTTGACGCCTGTGTTGGCAATCGGTGCCGTCCGGCATTTCGCGTTTTCAAAGGATCTCTGCAGCCAAGTCGTCAGTGTCCGTTCTCACGACGGACCCATCCGAGCACAGCGCTCATCCGGATGTCGTGTGGGATGGAGACCGTTTGCCTGCTGCTCGCTTTCCAAAGCTGCTCGGTCTTGTGCTCGATCCGTCACTCAAGTTTCATAAGAATACCGAGCAGAAGCAGGCGGTCGTTAAAGCTAAGCTCAAGGTTCTCAGGGCCCTGGGCGGCACTTCGTGGGGTAGCAGCAAGGAGACTATACTCACGACGTATAAGGCAATTCTCCAGCCCGCCCTGGAGTACGCCGCACCGGTTTGGCAGCATCTCGTCTCAGAATCCTCCTGGACAAAGATGCAACGAGTACAAAATGCTGCTCTCCGTATCGCCACCGGATGTACAAGAAGTTCCCCAATCGAGCACCTGCATGCTGAGGCCCTTCTATTACCAGTGAAGGAGCACTGTCAGCTCCAGGCCCAGCAAGTTCGCATTATTATTATAAAGCAACCAAATCACCCGTCGTGGAGAGTGCTAAACCTCGTGAGAGAGAGGGAAGTATAAGAAAGCCATTCGCCAATGCTCCAAACAAAGTAAATTTGCAAAGATTGCACGACTCACAGCAAGAACGACTCCGTCTTTTGCGCGAGGAGCACACCAAGTTCGTACGGTGTCATCTTGAAAAGGCGGCGGTGAATTCTATACCAGGAGATATACCGCCCCCCTTCTGTACCTCAGAGTCTCAACTCGGAAAAAGGGCGAGATGCACGCTCGCATCATTACGCTGTGGGCACTCTACAATGCTAATGTCTTATGTCTGCAAGATTGACAGCAGCAAATCCGATGTGTGCCCGGACTGCGGTATCGTCGGCCGTGATACCGCACATTTATTCAACTGTCCGGAGAGACCTACCACGCTGACACCAGTGGACCTATGGACGAATCCACTACTGGTCGCCCAGTTCCTCCGCCTATGACAAAACACTATGTGGCTGAAAAGAAGAAGAAGATGATGATCGTCGGTGTATCTCTTTTTTTGTGTTTTCCTCGTTTTTCCTGCTTTCTCTTCTATGTTTTTGTTTCTTCTGCTTGGTTACGAAGAAATAGTATTTTTAGGGAGTTTCAGTGCTGGTTAGGGTGATGAAATCCTGATTTGATGCCAGGGAATAATCGAAATATCAGTCAATAATTTTTCATGGAATCACTATTTCTCACCCTTATCATTTATACCAAGCAGAAGGTACAAGAGTATAGAAGAGTGGAGGAAACTGCAAAACACAAAAAATATGACATCGCTCATGCCTTGAAGGCTAGAAGAATAGAGAAGCTGTAGGGACGTTGTTTTTTATTCAGTGTTTGTAATTGCTATTACAAAGCTGCACCGTCCAATTTGGATCCCCAGATTCGCACCTCCCGGAATTGCTAGAGTAAAAGATTAGCCCACACCCGGGGTTTTCCTCGCATGCCGCCGTCCAATTTGGATCTCCCCTGACCAATTCGGATTTCTCCTGATTCGCAGTCAAATTCGTGTTTCTACGATTGGCCCCCATTGAAGAATGGTACTTCAATATATCAGACAATTCGCCCTAATATTTCCAAGGTCTATAAATTGGATTACATGGTTTGGTTCTGCGCCTCAAATTTCTCCGTTGAACGCTTCAAGATGAAAAAAAAAACTCACTTTGCTTACTACTAGGTTAGATGTGTAATAATCTGATCACTTCCTCCCTAATAGTTTGACACAAGAGTAATTCATAATGATTCATTGTGAAAAAACTTCCGTGCTAAAAATCCTCGAAAACACTTCCTATTCACTGACTTGGTTTTTGGAAAATGCGCGTATAGTATGGTGCACGTGGGCCGTAGCTGCGTACACATCGGAATACATTTCTGCAGGGGTGTCCAGCTGCCGACAGCCCTTGTGCCTTACCTCGAACCTGTCTAAGTGGCTTAAGCCCCTGAAGTCCGAAAAGTGGATTAGTGCCAAACTGTTTCCGGTTGGGGGCGTAGAACTGCAGGTAAAGAGAGGCAGCCATGTTATATCGTGGGTGTATCCGCGAAAGGAGTGATGGTCGTAATGTATTCCAGCTGCAAGAGAGGCGGGGCAAAGGGGGATGAGCGGCGCGCGCGATTGGATGAACGGGGAGGAGCAACGCGCGTAATTGGGCGGAACACGGGGTTAACCCCGCTTCTTGCGGCTGCAAAACATTACGACCATCACCTCCGCGAAAGAGATGGCTGCGGATCATTCAACAGTTCACGTGCCTGTCGCGTGCGCCGATCAATCAGCACATTCCTCGTGGCCGCACTTGACGCAGCAAAGACTGCTGAGATGTCCGCAGCCATCTGTGTTGTGGTTACCACAACTATAGTTATTGTTCGGGTAACCAGAAAAGGGATGACTGCGGACAGCTCGGCAGACTGCACTGCGTCGTGTGCGCCCCCAAGAAATGTGGTGATCGATCGGCGTACGAGACAGGCGCGCGGCCTGCTGGGTGGTCCGCAGCTATCCCTTCCGTGGATACACCCACCATATGCGAAAATATAAACCGTACCTTCCTGTTGATGCCGCTACTATCTCAGTAAGCCTTCAATTTTATTGATTTCTGTGCTGATTTGATTTGCTTTCTCAATTTGTGTCTAAAAAAGTGTAGTGTTCAGCATTCACATTAATATGTTTTTCATGTGTAATGGCTGATGATCAAAATGATCTACAAGAACAATCAACCTTAGAACAGGTTTCGGAACTCGCTCAACTGCATGCTGTGAAGAGGGAAACTCTCACTGGTGGAGCAGGTTAGTGTGTCCCTCAATTTTCTCAAGTGGAAGCGCTCACAATTCATATGGGTACAAAGCAGATTCAGAGGTCAATTCTGAACAGCAGTAATCATCGAGGAGACTTTTTCAGCAACTACTAATACAGCAGCGACCTCTGAAGCTCCGCCTGCCGACGAAAACGTCTGCGGCTATGAAGAGGACCCCACCGTATGTTCTCGATTTCCTCTTTACGATTCCGTCCGGCTAATTTTTAGTGCAACTTGTTCCGATAAACGTCTGAAAACTCGTGGCTCCATGCTTCAGGGTGGAGAGAACGATAGGCCAATTGAAGCGCCAAATGAGACTGTAAACAGTGCATCCGCAGGACAAGGTATGCGTGATGCTCGTGACGTGAGACCCCTCGACAAGGTGAGGATTTACCGTTGTAATAGAAACATCCACAAGCCATTAACTGTCAAATTTTCGCGGCCTGCGATGATAGGTATCCGTTTTCTCGGCGTGAGCAACGTGGGTTATTAGTCCATGGTCGCATGAACACTATGAATCCATGTGCGCCACGAATTCATGTTGGTCCTGCCAATAACGGGGTTCTGTGGATTCGGGAAAGGTCGAGAAGTTTGGCTGTTAGTAGCTTGTGAACCGATCCAGCTCGGAGGCAGCTTGCAATCTCGTAATTTAGATACAGGGTAGGGCCGATTTGGCTACGATGGGCTTTCTAATAGAATACCTCGTCGAATTGAAAGGAACTTGCGGCACAGCACGTGCTGTTTCGAGGAGCACGTGATCTGTTCGAAGTGACTATGTGGCGTAGAGAGGCAAAACTTTTGCCGCACCCCCATTTTCCGCGCCGGGCACGCACGCCGTCCTATTACAGAATCACTTGGCGCTAGGGGCGGGGTTTCACCCGCTCTATAGGAGCGGGTCTCTCCCAATGAACATGCGGTTCATGGCACGGCCCGCAGTAAGGGGTCACCCTCACCGTAGTCCGCGACAAGGACATTATTCCCGCCACGGTCGACAGTGAGGGAGCTTCCCTCGCTGAGGACCGTGGCGTAGACTCCCTCAGTAGTCAAAAATCATCCAGAGAGTGACTCGTAGTCATCTTCCAGGAGCGGCCCCAAAGGCCGACTGCGCTTCTATGGGATGAGGCTCCTTATATACGTGGTGTGCTACTGATATGCGCCTGATCAATTGTGGAGCGATCGATCAACGTGTTCAGTCGTAGACATCGTGACTCGCCTGTCGTCAAAATCGCATAGCAGTGGAGTCGGAAGCGTGTTGTTGCCAAATGGAACGCCTATGTGTTGCGGCACATGCTTCTCACTTTGACGACAATTAGGCCGCGTGGCGCACGAAAAGTACGTGGCCGTATCGTCGTCCAACCGTGTTGTAGTCGAATCTAAAGCCTATCGTGACCAAATCGGAACCTCCAGTTGTCTGAGAAGTTACAATTCTCATTCTCTTTTTTTGAGTGCGGTGGGAATTCATAGGTTGGGAGTTCAAGATTGAGATCAGGGTTGTCCTGGCTCGTTCTTGGCGCTTCTAACGGCGTCGGCGTTCTGGTAGGAGCCGAACCAGCCAACTTACATTTTTATTTGGAGCATGTTTACGAGCGTGTCCTCTGCTCTTCAATAAATATCATTCAGAGGATTCGGGAAAATCTCAGTTACAACAATAACAATTGGTCTAGTGAAGAACTGACAGCTCTTTATAATGGAATTACCACGTGAGTGTTCTTTTTCGCTAAGTTGTGTGAGGTTCGGTCTTTCTAGCAGAGCGAGCTTTTGCCACTATTTGTCTTTAGATGGAAGCACCACCGGCGTTCAAAGCTACTTCTTAGTTTTCTTCTTAAATAGAACTGTGGGCAGATAGCTGTTTTCCGTACAGAACGGGAGAACCTACCGCGGTTTTTTCGCCTTAGCTCGTTTTTCATATTCACTAATACTTTCAGATACGGCACCACAAGGGAGGCTCTAGAAGTGATTCAGGCAAATTTCTGCCCAACGAGGAGGCTTTCACACGTAATGTGAATTATTTTTTTCTATTCCTTCACATTTTGTCTTTTCCAAGGTTTTGCATCATTCCAAGTTCAGAACCGGGTAGGTAAGCTCTGAGTCGTTGGAACATCTTTATCACCAGTTGTATTTCACCGAGACCCACCTCTCCTCTGCTGGTGATAATCGAAACCGAAAGCTCACTAGAGATTCTCCGGAGTTTACGTATGCCCATCATAGTTGATCATCTTTTCAACATATTTTGCACAGATATCAGCTGGCTGTTGGGCAGAGTGCAGAATCAGATGGTTAAGTGATTGCTGTTCATTGAAACCTTGTCCGCGAAGACGATTTTGAGAGCAGAAATATTGGAAATCAATGTCAAGCACAGCGTCGTCATAGGTCCTGAAATTGGAGTCCAACTTGCGATGATTTCGGTGAAGGTTCGTGGACCGAATACACGGAAATTGAGTTTTGGACGAGTTCGGTTAGTATACCCGACGCGCTTGCGTCTGCTGAAGCGTGTTAGCCGTGTTTTCAGGGTTCCACGGTTAAAGCACTGAGGCGACGACGTGGGCACAGCGGCTTATGCATCGCGTATACCTGTCGAGTTCATCCGAGGCTCTTCCTTGAAACTTTCGGAGGAACCTCCTTGCCCTCCTTTCTTGGAGTCGGTTGCAACGGCCTGGGAAGCGAACTCGAAGCGGTATTCTTTTTAATGGGCTCTACTGCGTGTTCAAAAAGAGAATGGAAAAGCTTCTCTTGGATAATGCGCTTCTCCAATGACCAAAAGTACGCATTTGTTCTGAAAATCACTTCTGAGCATCACCTCAGGAAGAGCCCTGAGTTTGACCGAAACCCTTTGGTGCATAACTAAGACTTTCCTTTTTCAAACGCTTGGAGGTGACAAGCGCAGCTATGCAGGGATACTTCAGGGCTGCGTGGGCTGCCCAGTCCAGATGAGTGGCAAGCGCCGAAGTAATATCTCGGATTCCGTGAACCCGCTGTCGCTTATTCGCAGATGCACCTTTGCTCTCCTACAGCTGGAACTGGGTAGTTGTCACGGTCCGACCCTGCCAAAGTCGACAACATGAATACTGTCCTCGCCATGGTCCACAATGGGGAAGCTTACCTTGCTGTACGGCACGGGACGATCCCCTCAGTGGTAAAATTATTGATTCATGAGTTATGAAATGGCGTGGTATGATAGCTAGATATCTCACAAGCGAACTACGGTAAATAGTCTCATTTCGGTTGAAAACCTTTGTGCTTGCCCCTAACCATGGTTTTATCACATCATTCTTTCTCGAATAGCTGAAGTGTCGACTTTCTCTGACTTACTCATGCATAAGTACCCCTTTTAGAGAGCGAGGGGTCACCTAGAATCTCAAACAAAAGCCGGCTTCGGAACTAGGAAAATAACGGTTCTCCAAGGCGCAGTTGGCGCTGTCTCCAAATATGGGGTTGGGTGAGGATCATCCCACCCCTCGTGATGGAGGCGCAGACTGCGGAAAATGCATTGATAATCTTCTTACGATAGCGGTAATCATCAGCCTATCATAATGTTCTTGTCTGTCAAAAAATGATGCGCAACCTACGAGAAGCCCTAATCGTGATTTTTTTGCAGCGACTTTTTAACACTTGAATAAATTTAGAGATAAGATCAATGAAATACGAGCCATAAATCGCGAGCATCGAGAGGAGCGAATGAGAGTTGAAGGCGACCAATGGTTGGCGAAAGGATATCAAGAAGTGTGCGCATCTCCCGACGACGTTGTGCTTCCGGTGAGTTGCCTCCTCAGATTGACTTGGGACGGCTTGCTCTACGAATTTGTTCGCGAACATTGCCATTTATTGTTCGAGAGCAATCATGGGGAGAAGAGGAAGCAGAAAAAAATGTGAGTGGAAAGAACGCGCTTGAGTAGGATGAATATACATGAAGAGGCGTTCTAGAACATAACAACAATGATGTGCTCACTACTTTGTAGGAGATTCACAATTGGGAGGCCGCCATTCAGCGTGTAAATCGTCAGTTGCGCTCTCAAAATGATCATGCTGTGCGTACTGCCATTGAGGTTTGTTTGACTAATCCGCCGACTCCAGAATTTCTGAATGTGCATGAAAACACGCCTGTGGAGTACCCGAGACTAATTCACACGTTTAGATGCATTATATAGAAAAGAATTCTAGGTTTTTTTTAGGATGCGTTCTTGTCGACCCCGAATGACAGATCAAATCCACCTGTATATAAGGTTTGTCATTCTCAATTGTGTGACAAGTTGTAGCACCAATGATATAGCGGCTTCGAACTCGCTTATAGGTAAATGCAACAGGTTCATGAAAACTCATTCGGAGCGGAAAACGCATAACTTGGGCTAATTAGGGAGGCAGATATCACAAGGGCTCTAATGAAGAAGCCACCATGTGCCCATGACTTGCTGTCGATGTCCAATTCCAGTGATCGTTTGTATCCTCTGTTTCCGGGTGTGATTTATTTCCGTTCGTCGTCTGCGTGCTTACGCTGCGTCTCCTCTCCACAGCTTCTCGCTGTCTCTACCCGCGCTCCGCACAAGAGCGCGAGGGAACAGAGTAAATCAGGCTCGGAACCAGAGGATATCACCCCCATTCAAGCCTTCTGTTTCACTTTGAATCAACACTTTCACCATGGGGCGTTGAGAACATAAGGACTTCCCGATTTTCAACCTCTCAGCCCCCTTCTTCCCTCCCTCCCCCTCTTACCATTGTAGCTCAGACCCCTCTTTGAAGCCTCAAATCTCCCGCCGTACCGTGGTCGTGCTGCTCATTTTTTGAACTTACTACGGCGTTGGTGTTGTAGTAGCATCTGTACGAGTCTAGTTACTTTATCATCTTAAAGGCAGGGTTCACGATGATTTTCGTTCACGAGTTTCCCACTCAAAACAGTGCGTTGGCCACCATGCGTTACCGAAATTACGAAGAAGCGGCAAGAGACGCACTAAAACGTCTTATTTCAGTGATAGTATTCTCCGGTCTGGACTAGTTGTCCCGTTGGATAAGCATGTTCACTGTGGTTGTCAGCGGTGTAAAATGTGGTTGACCGAAACGGAAGAATATTTTCTGCAAAGCATTTTCAATTAGGGTCCGGAGCAAAGAACAGAAAAACAGAAAGCAGATCATTGCAAAGGACGGGTCCAGAATGGATTTCATGGTGACAACTAACGGTTCCTGCGAGAGTAAAGAGGCGGGATGAGAGTAAAGGATTACGTGTGCTTCCAGTGCATTTTTCTCGACTTCTTGTCTTTTCAGTTCTACCCGGGCCTCAAAATTAAAGATTATCGTGAATACTGCCTTTAAACTTATCTAGAAGTTCAGAAAGATTTGTAATGGAGATCACATGTTTCTCTTGTGAGCTTGAAATGAATTTATTCGGAAAGAGATCCAAGGGTGGTTCTGGTCAGTATTAGCGCTTCTGACAAGGGAATCACTATAAGTCATAGTAAGCATTCCAAAAGAAATGTTTTTTCTAGAACCATTTTTGTACGAAAAGTCCGGATATGCCCATCGCAGCTGCCTAGACACACTCTGAAAGAAGTAATGAGCGTTTTCAAAGCTTCGCGGCAAGGTAACCATGGGGCGGCCCCACATGTCATTCTTAGGGTGTTTTCAAATTTTTTCCCGGATTTTGCTAAAAACATGTATGTCTGGGGTGCTGAACACGAATCTGGGGTTCGCTTGTTGAAGTTTTAAGGTTTTCTGTAGGTTACGGTAGGTAATATGCCATTCAGGAGGCTAAACCTACTTGAATAATTCGAGAATCGACAAATGGACATCGAATTCGTTTTCAGCACCCCAAATAACTCCCACATAGAAACTTTGAAACAAATCTGAGACTTTGACCAAACTACCGTATACCCACCGTAATCTACCGTAAGCTGTCAAAAATCGATAAACTGACATCAGATTCGTGTTGAGCACTCCAAATAACCTCCAGAAGAACGATTTGAGCCACATGTGTCGCCACATTCCGAAAATCGTCAAAAGTATTTTGCCGTGAATTTTTTCTGTCGGTGGGAAGCTTTGAACAAAATCACTCGAAAACTTTGGAAAAACGACAAATGAACCTCAGATTCGTGGTCAGCACCCCAAATAACCCTCCAGGGCGAATTTTAAGTCAAATCTGGAATATTTTTCTAACACGCTTCGAGAGCCCTCTAATTGGTATAAATAAACGCCCAACCGAAAATAAATGAACGCTCGTACAACTCCAAAACGCTGTCAGCCTGCGCAAAGTTTGGAAAAGTTCACCCAAACTTTGCCTAGGGGTGTAGTTTGGGCACTGAACACAATTATGAAGTCCGTTTCCGGTGTTTCGTAAAAATAATACGCTTTTTGGAGGGTGCAATAGGTACGAAAATCTGAGAAAAAACTCCTATAACTTTTTTCAGAGTTGATCTAGGCAGCCTCGATGGGCATATTCGGACTTTTCGTCCGAAAATGGTTCTAGAAAAATTCATTTTATTTGGAATGGTTACTATGACTTGTACTGCCTCAGTACATTCCTCTCACAAGGGAACCCCCTGGTGAGAGGAATGTGGTGAGGCTAAGTGTGAAATGTTTAGGTGACCGATAATCGCAGGTTGCGTGATTATAACACGGAGCAACCCATCGGCTGGGGACAGATCGCCGCGTTTTTCGCTGGAGTTATTCGACATGTGCGTCCGCTGCCGGCATTGAATGCACTCGGTTTGTGATTTTCGAGTATTTCTCGAAATTTGTGCTATCCCCATGGTTCAGTACTATGGTACCATAGCTTTCTGTCAAAATACCTCAGGCCCCGTCATAGTTGGCCGATTGGCTGTGGCCAGCTAGATCGATAAGCATCTATGCCATGCAAATTGGGTGTGAAAATCCACCCAATTTGGACGGATTGAACGTGCCTAGCCCGGCCTGATCCGGCTGTGGCCGTCGCGGTGGATAGAAATGCGATGCGTTACTTACTTAGGTGGTAAATCTCCCGGTTGTGGCCGGCCGAGCAATGAATAGATGCGACTAGAGGTGGCACGGGACGGCTCAAGGCTGCGATGGACGGTTCAGTCCGGCCTTCGGCTGAGTGTGACGGGGCTTACTTCCATCGCAGAGCTTTCGAAATTATTGAAGCATTTTTTTGATCGGGGACCAGAGAATGATTAGTTTGGGGATAGGGAACATACGTGTTCTTTAGATGACTTACATATTTAGAGTGTTCCGTTGCACTGCGACTAATTGATGACGTCGAGGAGGAGGTGTCGCGTTCGCTTACGGATGAAGATAAGGCAATAATTCGTGGTTGGCTAACGAACATCCAGATGCGTCAACTAAACGATTTCCTTCCGGATACACCTTACAAAGACCAAAGCGCAGCCAAAGTATGTCACGTTCAGTATGTGTTCTGATTTCCGTTTTATAACGTGGATTTTTGCAGATTTTAATCGATCCACTTCGCACCCGTCTGTGGAACATTCCTGAACATGGCTGCGATATTCCAACATCTTCCCCTGATTACGATGTGGAACACGTCGATATTGAATGATCTCTTTGTTACCATATGTGCATCGGAAAGGGTTGTTTCGGGAATGCATTTATGAATTATTTCGACTTTCTTGTCTAGACTCAATATTCCGCATAATCTTTGTATGGCGCTCAAAACGTTTAGCAGGTCTTACCCATTCAATTTCGCCCCTGATTACGTGTAGAGCCGCTGCCAACCGAACATGGGCGAAGTGTGGACCGAAGTTTGCATGCGGCCGTCATGAAAATATGTGCGGTCGATATGCATTGTCGCCCGTGCCATACCAATACTCTTTGAATATACAGCCGCGGTCAATACGCATGAACACGTGGTAGACACGGTATTAGTACCCAGACGATCATGATGTTCCTTCTGCTTGCAGTGAGTACGCCTGCTGACTCGTTCACTACCAGTAAAGCTCACCGTCAGTATAGATGCTTCTTCTACAATTGCCCGCGGTTACTGCTCGGTATACCTATGTCGAGTCGAGTCATCGAGTCTTGGTATCGGCTGAAACAGTCGACATCGAGTCATTCGACTACTCGATTATCCGGAAATTTGAAAAATCGAGTTAGTCGAGAAATCGATTATTCGAAATTTCGGAAAATCGAGTTACTCGAAGACTCGATTATTCGATGGATCCCAATAGTCGAATAAACTCGATAGTCGACTGTTTCGAGTCAAAGAAATTGATCTTCAGGTATGTGACCTGGTATACTCTGGTGAAAGCAGGGAACAAACCCCAACGCCAACTCATCCCATCCCCAACGACAGCTGGGGTCGATTTCCTAAAATGGGCGGAGCTCGCCCTTATAAGTGGGACACTGGGATAGACAGGGTTGAGTTATGCGGGGCTGTGGTTGGCTTTAATAGGAGGCGCAAAAGGAAATTCTACAGGGCATCGGTTGGCTCTGTGAGGCCGATCGTAGAGTGCAAGCTAGTATTTTTCTCTCAATGCATCTTTGGTGTTCGCGGGTTCGCAGAGAGTGACATCACCTAGAGGCAGCGTTCACGATGAGAAAGTTGGCGATTTTCTTGCAGAGAACTAGCGGTGCATTGTTGATTTGTTCGTGAAGGAAAAACGTGAAAAACCCGTCTGGAAGTGCCCAAACGCGGCACCCCTTAAGTCCGGAGACTTCACCCTTTTTCCGGAGATCCCGCCCCGCAGATTTCCTTTCTAAAAAAGCATCGTTACCTAAACAGCCGGGAAGAAATGGCTTTAATAAGTCGATCTTCAATATAGGATCACGTTATCACATGAGAAGACTTCATTCCTTCACTCCGGTCAATCTTCACATTCCCAAAAAATGGAACGTCACACAAGAGATCCTGCTTTGGCGGTAGAAAGTGCTTCCTCGCCTCTTTTTCCAGTTCCTTATGATGCTGCTGTCACAGTAGGCTCTCGACATATAGTTTGAAAAAAAAACAGCACCCATGATTTATCGTAAACACTGCTTTTAACTGGGATCATCCTTGTTGGGGTCCCCACCGGAAGAATGATCTCACCACCACGGACTACGGTAGGGGCACCCCTACTGCGAACCGTGGGAAGGGCCTGCAGTAGGGAACCTTCCCCTCCCCCAACCGAGAGGGGATTCCTAGGCGACAAAATCATCCTTTGGCATCTGGTGGATCTTCTGGGAAGTGATAAGTGACTCTAGGCTACCTCCCAGGTCCAGCTCAGAAGAGCAGACCCAAGGCACACAAGAGCCTTATCTACATACCAGTAACACTGTTAATACCATGGTCTAAACATGTAGATCATCCTGATATTTGGGGCCGCTCCCCCGTCTTTACTAGGACAGAACCTGCAAAGGAGGGGCAATGCCGCTACCATGTCTCTCCCAAAGATGGTGGGCGAGAGGCTTCGTCGCAGCTTCCACCTAAGAATGTGTTTAGTTCCTCGGGGCGTGGCCGAGGGGACATGGGCTGTCTACACAACGAGGGAGGAGTTGTATCGTTTTTGCAGTTTGAAACGTCACGCCACTCGACGCGAGCGAAGTGGTCCCGAGTGGAATTAGAGCCGCAAAAGGCGGGCTGTATAGAGAGCCCCTGTCCCGTGGTCGAGTTTGCCGGGTTGGAGTCCCCAGCGTTCACCAGAAATAGTAAACCGAAACTGAGCCCCAGATTCCTCTCTCCAACAACGTAATTTTGTTTTGGTCGATGAAAACTACCAATCGACTTCAAAAAATAATGTTGGTTCTAACCGTCCTACTATGCTGAGATAGCATTTTTCATTGCTAGATATACTTTCAATTTAATACTTGAAGCAGTAAAAGTGGTTCGGGTAAAATAGTCAAGATAAGGTGTTTCAGATACTCTGTTGTTGAAATTCGGAAACATTGAGTTAGTCTAGAACTTTGCCATTCGATTATTCGAAAAATCGAGTCAATTCGACTACTCGATTATTCGAAATTTTGAAAAATCGACTTAGTCGAAGACTCGATTATTCGAAATTTCGAAAAATCGACTTAATCGAAAACTCTATTATTCGAAAAATTTTTCGAGTCGCCGAAGTATACTGCTCGGGCAAACGGAAAGCCTCAGCGCTGAAGAATATTGAGCTAACTGCGGGATAGGCGTTTGTCGCATCGGTTTTCGCTGGGGTGCAGTCCACAACCTCACGCGGTTGGTCGTATTTGGCTGCGGTCGGGCGCGAAGCTTTTGTCCTTGATATCCACGGAAAAAGCATAGTTTGTACCTAATGCGCGTGTGGTGAGCGCGCAATCATGAAAACTTGTGAAGCTTTAGTACACAGCTCAAGCGTATTTACCGTGCGCACTAATTTGTGAACGTGGTTATTAGCGTTTCTCATTTTCTACGATTGAAACTGGGTTGCCCTCCCTGCGGATCACATTGATTTTTTTTCGATTTTTCTAAATTCCATGCAAAATACCGGAGGCTGTAAACGGATGTGCTAAAAAGGTGGGAAAATTAATAGTTCCGCCTAATCCCTGTCTACACATCACAAAGAGGACCAGCACCACATGCCGGCCTCTGGAACATAGGCAAGACGCGCAATGAAATTTGATTCCATTGAAAAATGAGTACTCAGGTAGTTCCTTTGTTTGTCAGAAGTACCGGATTCCAGTCGTTTTCGGAAAAAAAGTTTGAACGACGTCAAACATTTTTTTGTGTTCGAATATTGATACATCGCTGCCTGAGATTGGTCGATATTCATTCGGTATTGGGTTGAAGGCAACGTTCACGATGATAGTCCTCGGTCACTTTTCTTAGTGAAATGGGGAGAAGGATCCTAGGCTCCTAGTGCCAAAACAACGGTAGAAAACGAGCCAGGAGGAGCAAGATAACGGCCGCCAACAAGCGTTAAGCGCCTTTCACAGTCTGCCGGACGTTGCCGTCCGACACGTTATAAGAGTGCCGCAGTGCGAGGGAAGCTGCGGTGAACAACCGTCAATTCCGACTCTTCAGAACAAAATATGATGCGAAACCAACACGCTTTGACCCGTTATAACTTGCTCCGACGTCGTTCCAATGATTTCACCGCAGTGCGACCTCGGTCGGCCGACATCGCAGTGCGGGCCGGACCAACGCCGCAGCCCCATCTTATAACGTACCGGACGGCGTCTTCCGGCAGACTGTGAAAGGCGCTTTAAGGAGTCCCAGAATGTGAACAAATGAACACTCAGATTACAGGAATGATCAAGTCAAGAAAGTGCTGATAAGTGAGATGATCGCTCGATTGCACTGATAGGCATCATCCTTCATAACGGTCAATTCCTCCTCGCTCAAAAATCAACGTAAACACGGGGACCTATTTTATTTACTTATTTGACGGCCGTTCAATATTTTACAATATGTGGCGCCTCCTTGTATTCATCCATTCACTCTTCGTCGCTTCTCTCGCCAATCTTTGCCAGTTGCGTGTCATCATACATGCCTGGAAAATATCTTTCCATCTCGTTTTAGGCCTACCTACCGGCCGTTTGAGCATTGGCTGCCATTCCATCAGCTGTTTGGACCATCTATTGTCTTTTGAAGTGGCGAGTTCCCAGGCATAAGAGCATTTCCTCTCCATCGCCATATCTACTTCGTCTTTAACCTTCGTTACTCCCCGTAACCATGCATTAGACTTCCTGTCTAGAAGGCGCACACCAGCCATGCGACACTCCATCCGCGGTTGAGCCGTGCCGAGCTGTCGTTCAGCCCTTTTCGTCAGTACCCATGTCTCAGCTCCATAGAGCATTGCCGGTAAAACGCACATGTTGAATATCTGTCGTTTGTACATCATTTACACCGTCCTTGAAGCCAAGAATACGTTGTAATGACGAAAGCTGTTCCAACCCGCGCAATTTCTTAGTGACATTTCCTTGCTGTGATCACGTTCGAGGGAGACTTCTTGCCCAAGGTATACAAACGATTTCACGTCGAGTCGAGTTCCTCTCAGCATTGTGGGGGTCGGACTGCTGATCATGATCTTCGTCTTCGAAGTGTTTATTTCCGGCCCGTATTTCCTTGAGCATGCGTCGAGATCATCAATCATTGACTCAGTTCTCCAGACTTCGCTACCAGAACAATATCATCAGCGAATCGAAGGTTGGTCCGACGATATCCATCAATCGCGAGCCCGTACATATCCCAATTTTCCTTGACGAACTCTTCGGCAAACTTTAATGGGGATTTTTCCTCCTTGGATCTGGACTGTCGACGCTGCGAATTCGTTGATTTGTTGCAGAAATCTTATCAACCGGCCACTTACTCCTTGTTCTTGGAGAGCGTTCCATATCGCGTTCATTTCAACAGTATCAAACGCCTTTTCCTAGTTGATGAATGCGAGATGAATCGGTATTTGGTGTTCATTACTTCGTTCAATGAGCTCATTTATGGCGTGGAGGTGGTCTATAGTGGAGAAATTCTTCCGGAAACCAGCTTGCTCACGTGTTTGTTCAGCATCTAGTACTTTATCTAAACGTGCACTGATAACCTTTGTAACAGTTTGTATACTCAGGTAAAACTACTTGTCGTGAATACGGCGAGTATTTGTCCTGAATTCGTACAAATCCAGAACAATTTTTCGACTGATTCCGGAGAATTCTCGCTGAATTCTCAACAATATCTCATCGTTTTTCCCAGCAATTTCAGCCAATTCAAGAGATCTCTTGCTGAATTCTCGACAACTTTTTAAGGTTCCTGGTATCAGTAATGGGATTCAGTCCATACCCGGAACCGCTATAGGGAGGTCATCCTAGTTGCCGTCGGCATCTGGGACATGATGCTCCCCGCGGTCTCCTTGTGCGAGACCACCCCCTCCCCTCCCGAGCCAAGGGGCACATCCCCTCAGCGGCCAAAATTTATCCTTCGGCTTCTGAGTGGTCCTTTGAGGTGACTCGAAGTCACCCGACCAGGATCGGCCTCGAAATGCCGAGTGAGCATTCAGTGAGATGAAACGCCTTTTATACCCTTCGGTTTGTTTACTCTGAGCATGATAATGATACCAGAAAAGAGATGAATCTTCATCACGTTTTCAACATGTTCTTCACAAACAGTTCTCCCTGAGCTCATTTGTATAATGGAAGACTTCAACTTCTGTGCCTTGGTCACATGCGGGAGGTGAGCTGGTGGTTGCTTGCTCTGCACGATGTCCTGCCCACTCCTGCTCAAGTCCTTTCCAACTTCCTATCAAATTCCTACCCTTTATCTGACAAATTGCGCAGGGCTACCGGAGCCTTGCACACAATGTACTGAGTCCTCTAAGAAAACATGCTGCGATAGTGCCGGTACCCTCGACTGTGCCGCGACAGTACCATGGCGGAATCGCGATCATCACTGTGCCAGGACGATTCTGCAGAAGTGTCTTGGGCCTCGACAACGCCGCGATAGTACCGCAGCAGTTCCGCGTTAGATCCGTTCCGACTCCTCGAGGATGCGTCAGCGAACCTGAGACAACAGCGATACTTTGTAATGTGTGTGGTAAAACGAGATTTTCGCCGGTTCAATCATTTGAATGTGAGGTACTTCCCGCATGTCGTGCTCACTTTGTGCAGATCCTTGAGCGCACTGCACAACGTCCTGCGCACTTCGTGCAGGTTCGTGCCCAATGTCCTGCGCACTTCGTGCAGGTTGTGCCTCACGTCGAAAGCAACGTCTCATGCAGTTCCGATTCTTTCCTGCACACTCCTGTTCGAGTCCTTTCTGATCCTTCTCCCGATTCCCAGTTCAGCGTTCGGCACAGCCCTCCTTGAGCTCTGCACATATTTTATCTTTGAAGGGCAGCTGCTTGTTGACGACATGGAAAGCTGGTCGAGAAATTGTCACGGATTGAAAACTTGTCGAGAAATAGTCGAGAATCCCGCTGAAATTGGGAAGTTCGAATTTCTTTAGCAGCCGTACAGAATTTTCCAAAGATTTTAGACGAAATCGGAACAAATTCTCTAGCCGGCGAGAAAATGTCCTGAATTCTGCAGCATTTCTGCAGCGTTTCTCGTCGAAAACACGGTTTTCCCGAATTCTCGACAACTTCTCCCTGAATTCAGAACAACTTTCGGATTCTCGACCTATTCAGGACAAGTTTTCGACGAATTCAGGACAATTAGGTTTACCTAAGTATACATAGACAGCAGCGAAATGGGAGGACGGTAGTTCTTCAGGTCGAGAGGGTCGCCTTTTCTATGGATGAGGACTGTCACAGAATCGGCCATTTTTTCGGGAACAGTGGTAGAATGGAGGCAGTAATTGAAGAATTCTGTTATCAACGGCACCAGACTTCTTTTACCCCACCGCAACATTTCAGCCGTTATCTGGTCATGTCCCGGAGTCTTTCTTGTCTTCATAGAGCTGATGGCTACTCCGATTTCGCTATGTAGGAAGGGTCGGCAGACATCATCTTCAGCGGACTGCAATGGGGTCAACGGGACGGCAATTGTAGAGCAAACTCCAAATACCGTGCGGTACCGATTGCCACAAGGGCATGAAGTGATCATATAAGTTGCATTGCTATATCAGACCGACCGGTTCAAACTCCCAAATGAAAATTGTAATTTTATGGCTTTGTGGCAATCGGTGCCGCACGGTATTTTTCGTCTAGTCAATTGTAGATGTGTAGAGCTCTTCGTAGAAACGAGACACAAGCTGCTTGAATCCAGACTTCGTCCTGAATATGTCTCCCTGTTCATTGCGTAATTGAAAGGGCTGTGGACGACCAACTGACAATTCATACCGTACCTTCTTCAGGCTTGGATGTGGCTGCAAGGCTTTTCGGACGACGTGGCAGTGATGAAGACTTATATCCTCCCTTATCAATCGCCTGAGATGATTACATGCTTCAGTGTATGCAATTCGGTCGACCGGTGTTGTTATTGTTCCCTTCAACTGCTGCCGGTATCGCATTTGGGCTATCGCATTATCAGACAAGTACGGACGTAATACGGGACGAATCTGCTTGGCGACTCGAGCTGTTTCGATGATGCAGGTGCAGAGTTCTTCATAACCATTTGAACGCTGGTAAAAGTAGAGGGACAAGTATTCGAAAGCACCAAATGGTATTCGTCGCGGTCCAGATCGTAATGGACATGTGGTCTTCTTATTGCGTACATGTTTGGTTCGTGCCACAGAATTTTTCCTCGTAGAAGACGATGGTCGGTCTCAAACTGCAGTGATGCAGTTCTTATGCTGGTAAGCCGAATGTGGCGACATGCCAGAATATGATCAATGCAGTTGAGCGTTCGCGACTTCCAGGTCCACTTTTTCCCGTTACGCGTCTTGAAAAAGCTAGCAGCAACCCTAAGATGTAACTCTTCGCAAAGATCAATAAGTATCTGTCCTCGAGCGTTCCTTTCTCCAAAACCAAAGTTTTCTACTGATATTTCAGCATTACCTTCTCTTCTACCGATTTTCGCTTTAAAATCAACAACTAGAATCGGATGCAGCGTACAAGATGTAGATTTCCGTCTTATTCTTTGACATGGGATACCCTCTTCATCGGATCGTATCATTATTGCATGGAAGGCCTCAATAAAGCTACAGAACTCATCATCTTCCTCGTCCACAGAATGTGAAAATGGTGGCACGTAGATCGACAGGAAGCGGAGCAGATGTTGACCGATCCGCACATTCAAGCGGGAAATCCTGGCGTCTTCTTTGCAAAACGATTCAATGAATGGAATGAAACGGGTGCTCACCAAGAAACCTGTGCCCGATGGTCCTTGTGCATCGTCAGAGCCAGCATAGTAGAATCTGTATGACGAGTCAAATAGATCCAGGCATCCTGTTCCTTTCTAACGCAACTCGGTTAGTGCCAGCACGTCTACGTAAGTCTTCTTGAGGGCTTCTTGTAGTTCGACGAGACGTTCTCTGGTACAAAGCCTTCGGACATCAAGGGTTGCGACGAAAATTGAATCGATAGGAGGTTGGAACATACTTGATGCTATTGCTCCACGACTTCCTGCATCAAGGGCTTCGTCGGCTGACGAGTGGCGGAAGAGCAGCGAAGGAACCGACCGCTCGCCGGGGAGTTAGGACGAAGAAGACCGGCCTGTTTAAAAAAAGCCGTTCGGTACCGAGAAAAAAAAACCGTGCGGTGCCGATTGCCACAACGGCATGAAATGATAATATCAAAAGCATTTCTATATCAGACTGACAGACTCAAACACTCAAATGAAAGTTGAAAAGCATTTGTATAGTGGAGTCCACCAAGAGTGTCTCATTTACTTATCAATGAGAAGCGGTCGATTGGAGATCAATGAACATGAAACTCGTTGCTCCTTCAATAACCGCTCTCGCTCAATCGGTATCGAGCGTGCTGGTATGGGATTCATGCACATTGATCCCCAGCCGACCGCTTCTTATTGATAAGTAAATGAGACACTCTTGGTGGACTCCACTATAGCTTTGTGAAAATCGGTACCGCACGGTATTTTGCGTCCAGTGCCTATTTTGGCTAAAAAACGCGGCTTTCGATCTTTTTTAATCATAGCCATGTTATATAGGACACCAGACCTTCAGTAAACCGTGGAGATATAGGCGTACATTCATGGACGACTTTGAGAAACAAGGCAATGATTCGGAGTTTGTAATCAGATGCTCCAATAATATGGAGATTCATTATCAGAAGAAACGGATGATATTCGAACTATTCAAAGACTACTGGGGTTCATGGGTTTCTATCTGAAATCTTGTTTCGGTAACGGCGACTCAGACATTCTGGCGTTTCTAAAGCGCACTGAACCGTCCCATTTCGACATGTGCGGGGCAAACGACAGAGTTCCCGCGTGGCCATTCCGGTCTGCGTTCAGCGCCTGCCAAACCTCGGATTCCGCCGTTTGGCGGGCGATGACGTCACTGCTGCAGAGAGGCTCGGCGTTGCGTTCTTACACAATTTGACAGGGCATCAACTCGTTTGATCTGCCAAACCACGTTACCGATGACTCCACAATTGGCCAGGCCCATATCAGCAGCAGAGCACGTAAAGTTCGCGCAATCATTTTAGTCTGATGAATGGACGGGGCTGCGACTGTAGATCACCCCGCGCGAATCGAAACCCCGTTCTCCACTAAGGCCGCCAACCCCGCACGGCCAGCCGCCTGGTCCATGCGTCAGACTAAAATGAAAACGAAAACCATATATAAGGGGCCTCATCCCAAACAGAGCGCAGTCGACCTTTCGGGGCTGCTCCTGGAAAGTGGCTACGAGTCACTCCCTGAACGAGTTTTGACCGCTGAGGGGGCTCCCCACGGTCCTCAGCGAGGGAAGCTCTCTCGCGGTCGACCGTGGCGTGGATGATGTTCCTGTCGCGGACCGCGGTGGGGGTGACTCCCTCACGAGGGCCGCGACATGGACCGTGTTCTCGTTGGGGGAGACCCACTCCTATTGAAATGCTGGGACGCCGCCCCTAGCGCCACGTGCTTCTACAATAGGACAACGACCTCCTCACAGGAAATTCTGATTAAGTTACATGCGAATAAAGAGCTCTTAACATGTTACCTGCAACTTAACTTTACAACTCTAAGTTAAATGTGACCTTCAACAAAGTAAGTATGTTGCACGGTGCGAGTTGACTTACATGTGACATAACGTTCTCGCGTGTAACTTAAATATGTTATTTTATCGCACATGTAACTTACCTACGCGGCAGGCGTCTCCAAGGGAAGTATACGACGTACTTCTGAGGCAGCACGCATATGTGTCCACCATCGTCTGTTCAATTACCCGAGTTTGAGGTACTTGGACCCGCGTAGCCGCTGGAGGCCCCGCTCAGCCCCTGGCGTCCCCAGGTGGCGCGCAGCGAGCCGACCGCATTGCGCGTCTGTTCGCCGGCCGCGTCACGTGTCGGATGCTAGCCGCTTCGCGTGTCGGTGTTGGGTTACATATATCAACACCCAAGTTACTCGCAATGTTGTGTAGGTTACGTGTAGTATTGAGGCAAGTTACGCGTGACTTTAATCAAAAATCGCGGCAAGTTACACGTAACATCGTCTCAAGTTACATGTGAATTCAAAGTAAGTTGCGTGAAGCCATCACGCAACTTGCGTCAAAGTCTCAGGTAACTTGTTCAGAAGTTCCTGAGCTTTGCCGTTGTAAATCTAATCTAGCATGGTCGAAACCTGCAAACGGCAGTGAATCGCCGGATATAACTGGGCAAACGGCGGATATGGGGCACCCGCTTTGCCCATCTTTTCGTTTCTAACGGGAGCGGTTCAGATTATGACCCGCGTTTGCTGCGCGTAACAAATCCCACATCGCCTGAGGACAGAAATTGGCGGTGGTGCGGTTGCCGCCATCTATCAATATACTGTAGTACCAAGCATTTTTCGAAACACTATCGCTCCAGCCGCGAAGCGGCTGGAGAGGTTAGGTTTTGCCTAGGCCTTGTGATCACTTTGATTTTTATAAAATAGTTTATAGAATCTTTGAAACTAAATTTCTGAAGATTTCCTTCTGGATATAAGCGAAGGGGTCCAGAATACACCTGCTGTCCGAATTTCAACAAAATCGGTTCACAAATAACAAAGTTGTGAGCCCGAAAGCTTAAGAAAATTTCATGGTGTGCGCCGTAGGCCGTGAGCCGTAGGCCGTAGGCCGTAGGCCGTGGGCCGTAGGCCGTGGGCCGTAGGCCGTGGGCCGTAGGCCGTCACGCTTTTCAGTTCTCACTGCTAATAGCCACTGCCAATGGTCGAAGGCAATCAACTTGGCAGACAGGTAAGTTGGTAGGGGGTGCGTAGGCTGGTAAGTGATCGATTTGTAGGTGAGTGGGGATTCTGATGGCATCATCGGGACGTCATGAAAAGTGCTTCGGGATTCTGATGACGTCATCGTGACGTCGTCAGAAGTGCTTCGGGCTTCTGATGACGTCATCGGGACGTCGTCAAAAGTGCTTCGGGCTTCTGATGACGTCATCGTGAGGTCGTGAAAAGTGCTTCGGGCTCCTGATGACGTCATCGTGACGTCGTCAGAAGTGCTTCGGGCTCCTGATGACGTCATCGTGACGTCGTGAAAATGCTTCAGGCTTCTGTTGACGTCATTGGGACGTCGTGAAAAGTGCTTCGGGCTTCTGATGACGTCATCGGGACGTCGTGAAAAGTGCTTCGGGCTCCTCATGACGTCATCGGGACATCGTGAAAAGTGCTTCGGGCTCTTGATGACGTCATCGGGAGATCGTGAGAAATGCTTCGGGTTTCTGATGACGTCATCTGGACATCGCGAAAAGTGCTTCGGGATTCTGATGACGTCATCGTGACGTCGTGAAAAGTGCTTCGGGCTTCTGATGACGTCATTGGGACGTCGTGAAAAGTGCTTCGGGCTTCTGATGACGTCATCGGAACGTCGTGAAAAGTGCTTCGGACTCCTCATGACGTCATCGGGACATCGTGAAAAGTGCTTCGGGCTCTTGATGACGTCATCGGGAGATCGTGAAAAATGCTTCGGGTTTCTGATGACGTCATCTGGACATCGCGAAAAGTGCTTCGGGCTTCTGATGACGTCATCGGGACGTCGTGAAAAGTGCTTCGGGCTCCTGAGGACGTCATCACGACATCGTCAGAAGTGCTTCGGGCTTCTGATGACGTCATTGGGACGTCGTGAAAAGTGCTTCGGGCTTCTGATGACGTCATCGGGACGTCGTGAAAAGTGCTTCGGGATTCTGATGACGTCAATGGGACGTCGTGAAAATTGCTTCGGGCTCCTGATGACGTCATCAGGACGTCGTCAAAAGTGCTTCGGGCTCCTGAGGACGTCATCACGACATCGTCAGAAGTGCTTCGGGTTTCTGATGACGTCATTGGGACGTCGTGAAAAGTGCTTCGGGCTTCTGATGACGTCATCGGGACGTCGTCAGAAGTGCTTCGGGCTTCTGATGACGTCAGCGGGGCGTCGTGAAAAGTGCTTCGGGCTTCTGATTACGCCATCGGGACGTCTTGAAAAGTGCGGGACTATCCTAGACGGGGGGGCACTCAAGATTAAAGTCAGAAATAGAATGAACGACCGATCTGTAACGCTATCAATCGAAGTATTTCTACAGAACTTCATCAACAACAATGATTGATAGCAGCATCGAAGATCTTTTGTCAGGTTTTCCATTCATTTTCACGAGCGAATCGTGGGTGCCCCCCTCCCCGTCTATGATAGTCCCAAAAGTGCTTCGGGCTTCTGATGACGTCAGCGGGGCGTCGTGAAAAGTGCTTCGGGCTTCTGATGACGTCATCGGGACGTCGTGAAAAGTGCTTCGGGCTTCTGAAGACGTCATCGGGACGTCGTGAAAAGTGCTTCGGGCTCCTGAGGACGTCATCACGACATCGTCAGAAGTGCTTCGGGCTTCTGATGACGTCAGCGGGGCGTCGTGAAAAGTGCTTCGGGCTGCTGATTACGCCATCGGGACGTCTTGAAAAGTGCGGGACTATCCTGAACGGGGGCACTCAAGATTAAAGTCAGAAATGGAATGAACGACCGATCTGTAACGCTATCAATCGAAGTATTTCTACAGAACTTCATCAACAACAATGATTGATAGCAGCATCGAACATCTTTTGTCAGGTTTTCCATTCATTTTCACGAGCGAATCGTGGGTGCCCCCCTCCCCGTCTATGATAGTCCCAAAAGTGCTTCGGGCTTCTGATGACGTCATCACGACATCGTGAAAAGTGCTTCGGGCTTCTGATGACGTCATCGGGACGTCGTGAAAAGTGCTTCGGGCTCCTGAGGACGTCATCACGACATCGTCAGAAGTGCTTCGGGCTTCTGATGACGTCATCGGGACGTCGTGAAAAGTGCTTCGGGCTTCTGATGACGTCATCTGGACATCGCGAAAAGTGCTTCGGGCTTCTGATGACGTCATCGGGACGTCGTGAAAAGTGGTTCGGGCTACTGAGGACGTCATCACGACATCGTCAGAAGTGCTTCGGGCTTCTGATGACGTCATCGGGACGTCGTCAAAAGTGCTTCGGGCTTCTGATGACGTCATCGGGACGTCGTCAAAAGTGCTTCGGGCTTCTGATGACGTCAATGGGACGTCGTGAAAATTGCTTCGAGCTCCTGATGACGTCATCAGGACGTCGCCAAAAGTGCTTCGGGCTCCTGAGGACGTCATCACGACATCGTCAGAAGTGCTTCGGGCTTCTGATGACGTCATCGGGACGTCGTGAAAAGTGCTTCGGGATTCTGATGACGTCAATGGGACGTCGTGAAAATTGCTTCGGGCTCCTGATGACGTCATCAGGACGTCGTCAAAAGTGCTTCGGGCTCCTGAGGACGTCATCACGACATCGTCAGAAGTGCTTCGGGTTTCTGATGACGTCATTGGGACGTCGTGAAAAGTGCTTCGGGCTTCTGATGACGTCATCGGGACGTCGTCAGAAGTGCTTCGGGCTTCTGATGACGTCAGCGGGGCGTCGTGAAAAGTGCTGCGGGCTTCTGATTACGCCATCGGGACGTCTTGAAAAGTGCGGGACTATCCTAGACGGGGGGGCACTCAAGATTAAAGTCAGAAATAGAATGAACGACCGATCTGTAACGCTATCAATCGGAGTATTTCTACAGAACTTCATCAACAACAATGATTGATAGCAGCATCGAAGATCTTTTGTCAGGTTTTCCATTCATTTTCACGAGCGAATCGTGGGTGCCCCCCTCCCTGTCTATGATAGTCCCAAAAGTGCTTCGAGCTTCTGATGACGTCAGCGGGGCGTCGTGAAAAGTGCTTCGGGCTTCTGATGACGTCATCGGGACGTCGTGAAAAGTGCTTCGGGCTTCTGAAGACGTCATCGGGACGTCGTGAAAAGTGCTTCGGGCTCCTGAGGACGTCATCACGACATCGTCAGAAGTGCTTCGGGCTTCTGATGACGTCAGCGGGGCGTCGTGAAAAGTGCTTCGGGCTGCTGATTACGCCATCGGGACGTCTTGAAAAGTGCAGGACTATCCTAGACGGGGGGGCACTCAAGATTAAAGTCAGAAATGGAATGAACGACCGATCTGTAACGCTATCAATCGAAGTATTTCTACAGAACTTCATCAACAACAATGATTGATAGCAGCATCGAACATCTTTTGTCAGGTTTTCCATTCATTTTCACGAGCGAATCGTGGGTGCCCCCCTCCCCGTCTATGATAGTCCCAAAAGTGCTTCGGGCTTCTGATGAAGTCAGCGCGGCGTCGTGAAAAGTGCTTCGGGCTTCTGATGACGTCATCGGGACGTCGTGAAAAGTGCTTCGGGCTTCTGAAGACGTCATCGGGACGTCGTGAAAAGTGGTTCGAGCTTCTGCTGACGTCATCGGGACGTCGTGGAAACCCGGAGAGTGGGCGGGTGCTCGGGACCCATTGCTGGTCATCCGAGAAATTGTGCAGGACACCCCGTAGAGTGATTAGGAGTCCCGGACCCGTCACTGGTCATCCGGAAATTTGTGCAGGTTACCCAAAAGAATGAGCAAGAGTTTTGAGCTTTGCGCTAGCCGTCTGAGATAGTGTGCTGGATGCATCGGAATTTGCGAAGGAGTCCGAGAACACCTTGAAAAACTTTTTTAAAAGTGTGCTGATGACAAGCATAGCGTGCAGAAAGCTTGAGATATTATGTAGGTCATGTCGCCAGGCTGCTCTTCTGTTTCGTAACGCGCTTAATCTATTCACCCAACCCCATTTTGAGTGCTCGCTCATTCTTCTTCACCAGCCTACTGTTTTTTTCTGCAATAAATGGTACTTGCTTATCAGCATCTAAGTTCAAAAACAAATTGTTAGAGCTATCTCCATTCGCAGCTCAGCAGAGCTTTTTCATATCAAATTCATGGAATCGAAGCGGCTGTTTTGCGAACGAATGGGGCGGAGGAAACGAAATAATGAGTATGGAAAACTGCTTTGTTCCACTAATGTGAAAGTGTCCAAATGGAATGGAAGGTAGTTTCTGACTGTGCAGGTTTTGAGTTATGTAGTTTCATTCGCAAGCGAAGAACTGCGGGCAGATTCTGCATCCGGCTGTAGGCCAGCAGGCTTTCATGATTATCGACCGGGCTGGCTACGTCTAAGCGACCAACTATCACCGGGGCCTAAGGCCCTGTCAGAGTTGGTTGAGAGAATCACCGTAGCCGACCCGTTCGATACGTATGCATGAAAAACATGAAGGTTGCAAATAACACCCGGTGTAGCCAGCTGTGGCTGACGCGATCAACATGAATGAATTATGTAAAACGATATCATGGATATCACTCATTTATTAAGCTTATATCATGTGAACATCGGTCGCGCAAGCCACATCGGGTGATTTTCTGAGATAGTTTTATAACAGGTTGGGTCATTGATTCTTGTGATCACAGAAAGAGGACTGATCTAACGGGGATATGAAGAGGTTTTTGTTCGAAATTCTTGCATGGGATATTACTGCGTAATATGAAGAAAAAGTGAACAATTCTGTAAAAAAGGGGTCTCCCAAGGAAAAGTGGTTTGGTTCGCGTTACAAACGTTTCAACAAAAAGGGAACAATAGGGAAGTGGAATGAGGAGAGTCTACAAAAAATGAACAATATCCTCTAAAAACTCTTTTCTTGGTCGAAACTTCTAAACAGCGGAAACAAACCGTTGCGGTTCTCTATGAGGAAGCGCTTTTGGCTGCATAAAGGACTTTGATTATGTGAGTGCCGATAAAATATTTATATATCGCTTCCTCATACAGAACCGCAACGGTTTGTCTCCGCTGTTTAGAAGTTTCGACCAAGAAAAGAGTTTTTAGAGGATATTGTTCATTTTTTGTACACTCTCCTCATTCCACTTCCCTATTGTTCCCTTTTTGTTGAAACGTTTGTAACGCGAACCAAACCACTTTTGCTTGGGAGACCCCTTTTTTACAGAATTTCATTTGTTTTCATTGCTTCCACCACTGTATTCGTATTAGTGGAAAAAGGAACTGATCGACCAGTCACAACTGTTTCGGAAAAAAATATTGATATTTACTTAGTATCGTCGATCACTGGCCGAGAGATCGCCCCGTCGAAAAGACAATTTCGAAAATTCGCCATTCGCGACTTTTTGTCTCTTCTTCAACTCGATCGATTTCTTCGTCGTTTTCGATATTCTCTTGGTGATTTTCGTATTTTGTAGGATTGTTCGTTCGCTAAGGAATAAAAAGTTTCACTTATAGTGACCGAAGGTCAATCATCCGAGGTTATAAAATGGGTCCATCAGGAGCCGTTCCCCGAAGTCTGCTCGGGACCACAATGCAAGCCATTCAAGAAATTCTGAAGGTTGGCGTTAGACAGCAACTGAAGTCGGAAGCTCGAGTAAGACATCCTGAGACAAGAGCAATACTGGATGGTACCATAACACGCACCTTAAGCGACATTCCGAGGCTTGATGATGAGGACATCAGAAGAAAACTACCAGAATTTCATTTATCGCAGACGATCTCCAGGTTTTATTTCTCTGGAGAATTGTGGTGAGCGCGAAGCGCTCACCAGGATTTGGCTTTGATCTCTTCCCGCGCGGATGCCCTACAATGAGATCACCTATTCATACCGTCAACAGAGGTATGAGCTGTACACTATTCGACGCGCTGCAAGAAATTACATATGTGTGCAACTTTTCATCCCAACTGGTCCCCGCTTTCTAAAGTTATGACCTCTCAAAGTACGCAAAAACGTTCTCCACCACCGCCTCCGCCTCCGCCTCCGCCTCCGCCTCCGCCTCCGCCTCCGCCTCCGCCTCCGCCTCCGCCTCCGCCCCCCCCCCCGCCGCCGCCTCCGCCTCCGCCCCCACCTCCGTCCGTCGAAAACCATTTTTTTGGAAGGCGTGGACCAAATCGCTCGAAAATTTGTGACTAGAGGTAATCGGCCACGGGAATGACGAAAATAATTGTCAGAACTCACCATAATGACTTCTGGGCCCCTAACGGGCGTTTGAAACTCGGAAACCAGCCTCTCAAGAATAGTTTATGAAAATGGTGGGTTTTTCGTTATCAGTCATTGTTTCTTAGACTCCATATAAACACGTTGCTCTCCAGGGTGGTGTACTTTGAACGTCCGGCTCGGAAGAGGACGCTGTGCGGAGTTGATGTACTTGACCGCGGCGCGTGATTCGTTCAAAGCGCACCATCGATAAGAAGGCGTCGCAGGATGTGCTGGAAGTGTCGGTTGGACTATGTGAGACCTCAGTAGGGGTGTGCAGGACGTCGTAGAATGTGGGCAGGGCCTCAGTAGGAGTATGCAGGACATCATCGAACGTGTGCAGGACCTTAGTAGGAGTGTGCAGGACATCATGGAACGTGTGCAGGACCCCAGTAGGGGTGTGCAGGACGTCGTAGAATGTGTGCAGGACCTCAGTAGGAGTGGGCAGGACATCATGGAACGTGTGCAGGACATCATGGAACGTGTGCAAGACCTTAGTAGGAGTGTGCAGGACATCATGGGACCTGTGCAGGACCTCAGTAGGAGTGTGCAGGACATCATGGAACGTGCGCAGGACCGTAGTAGGAGTGGACAGGACATCATGGGACGTGTGCAGGACCCCAGTAGGGGTGTGCAGGACGTCGTAGAATGTGTGCAGGGCCTCAGTAGGAGTGGCAGGACATCATGGAACGTGTGCAAGACCTTAGTAGGAGCGTGCAGGACATCATGGGACCTGTGCAGGACCACAGTAGGAGTGTGCAGGACATCATGGAACGTGTGCAGGACCGTAGTAGGAGTGGACAGGACATCATGGGACGTGTGCAGGACCCCAGTAGGGGTGTGCAGGACGTCGCAGAATGTGTGCAGGACCTCAGTAGGAGTGTGCAGGACATCATGGGACCTGTGCAGGACCTCAGTAGGAGTGTGCAGGACATCATGGAACGTGTGCAAGACCTTAGTAGGAGTGTGCAGGACATCATGGGACCTGTGCAGGACCTCAGTAGGAGTGTGCAGGACATCATGGATCGTGTGCAAGACCTTAGTAGGAGTGTGCAGGACATCATGGGACCTGTGCAGGACCTCAGTAGGAGTGTGCAGGACATCATGGAACGTGTGCAGGACCGTATTAGGAGTGGACAGGACATCATGGGACGTGTGCAGGACCCCAGTAGGGGTGTGCAGGACGTCGTAGAGATGTGTGCGGGACCTCAGTAGGAGTGTGCAGGACATCATGGAACGTGTGCAAGACCTTAGTAGGAGTGTGCAGGACATCATGGGATCTGTGCAGGACCTCAGTAGGAAAGTGTGCAGGACATCATGGAACGTGTGTGCAGGACCGTAGTAAGGAGTGGACAGGACATCATGGGACGTGTGCAGGACCCCAGTAGGGGTGTGCAGGACGTCCTAGAATGTGCCTGCAGGACCTCAGTAGGAGTGTGCAGGACATCATGGAGACGTGTGCAAGACCTTGGTAGGAGTGTGCAGGACATCATGGGACCTGTGTGCAGGACCTCCAGTAGAAGTGTGCAGGACATCATGGAGACGTGTGCAAGGCCTTAGTAGGAGTGTGCAGGACACCATGGGACCTGTGCAGGACCTCAGTAGGAGTGTGCAGGACATCATTGTACGTGTGCAGGACCGTAATATAAGTGGGCAGGACATCATGGGACGTGTGCAGGACCCCAGAAGGGGTGTGCAGGACATCATGGGGACCTGTGCAGGACCTCAGTAGGGGTGTGCAGGACATCATGGATCGTGTGCAAGACCTTAGTAGGAGTGTGCAGGACACCATGGGACCTGTGCAGGACCGCAGTAGAAGTGGTCAGGACATCATGGGACGTGTGCAGGACCCCAGAAGGGGTGTGCAGGACATCATGGGACCTATGCAGGACCTCAGTAGGGGTGTGCAGGACATCATGGATCGTGTGCAAGACCTTAGTAGGAGTGTGCAGGACACCATGGGACCTGTGCAGGACCTCAGTAGGAGTGTGCAGGACATCATTGTACGTGTGCAGGACCGTAGTGAACGTGGGCAGGACATCATGGGACGTTATTGCAGGACCTCCAGAAGGGGTGTGCAGGACGTCGAAGAAGAATGTGTGCAGGATCTCAGTAGGAGAGTGCAGGACATCATGGAACGATGTGCAGGACCTTAGTAGGAGTGTGCAGAACATCCAAAGGACGTGCGCAGGACCTCCGTTTAATGTCCAGGACACCGTATGCAAGTCATGCCTCCGAATCAACAAAGAGCGATAGGCAATTGCGCCAGAACAAGGCTATTGTAATCTCACTCGAGTTGGCTCTAAAATTTTCTAAGTTCTGACTCCGAATTCGCGACATCTTCACTACCGCTGGTGTTGTTTTTCTGCTTGTAGTCCAGGAAGATCCCCAACTGCTGACCCCTGGAGAAAGGACGGTTGTGTGAATGAAGACACACCGCTCTTCACTTCTTTTATCTTTATCATTGACCAATTGGGTATCATCAAATTTGTTTAAGAGAGCCGAATAACATCATTCCTAAGGTTACGGTAGTCCTCTTCGAGCGCACTTAACTATCGTTCGTGCTGGAAATCAATTTCCATTTTCAGGCTCAATTTTATGATTGAGCCCGGTAGACCACACTGGTAAACTTTGGCGCGTCAAAAACGTTGGACGATGAGGTTGGAAGGCGTCAAAGATTAATATCCGCCACCAATTCTCACCAGTCATCTAGCACTTTTTCCTAGAATGTTGGTGCGACCGTAAGACAACAGGAAAAATAGTTACGGCACGAACTCCACATGCAAAAAAACTCTGAAAATGATTTTGGCGCGAAATTCAAATTCGTATTTACAATGTGTTCCGATTGACTTTTCTTTAATGAAGAAGGGAGTTGAAAGAAGAATGAAGGTTTTTCATGGGCCCCTTCAACATTTTCGTTCACTAGAGGGGCCAAAGCTACGCAAAAACTTATGAAAAAATAATATACGGTTTTCTGCGCGTACGATGTATTTTAACTATCGTTCTTGTTCCGAATCAGACATATGGGCCGGCGCCAGACGAGCCACGTCAGCAAGGAACCGGTGAAGTTTGGCTAGAGTGACTGAGCCTGGGTCTATCCTAGACAGGGTGAGGCCACCCAAGACTCATAGAAATGATGGAAAAATTCTGATAAAAGATGTCTGATACTGCTATCAATCATTGTTTTTATAGAAACTTCATGAAAATACTCCGACTGGTAGCCTTACCAATGGGTGGTTCATTTCACTTCTGTCTTGAATGGTAGGGGCCCCCTCTCCGTCTAGGATTGTGCCCAAACCCTGTACAATTGGGTCATTTTAAAACTCATTTCTTCATTTTCTCGACTTTTAAATTCAAAAAGTATATGCCTTGTATCTTGTCTGTAGGAAGCCGCGTTGCAACTATTACCTTGCAATCCTAGCAGCTGTTTCTTCATTTCTACCACTATGTTTCGAAGAAAAACAACTTGCCTTTTAGAGCTTGACGATATTGTAGAAGGAAACCCTTGTAAAAAAGTTGTGAAATTTCTGAAAGTTGGGCTCCGCAGAAAAAGGTCAAGGATTTGGCATTGCTCCTAAATGTCGTGAAATTGTCTTATTGGATTTGGCTCTCAACTTGATTTTTCAAATGTAGTGAAATTGTCGAATTGATTTGGCTGTGATGATACTATATGCAGATAACATAATCATTAAATGTAGTGAAATTTTTGCAAACGGATTTGGCAGGAGCTCTATCAATTATCACAGTCAAATCACGCGTCAGAAGGGGTTTTCCTTGGAGCGCATATTGAATCGAATGAGAACAGGAATAAACCTAGCAGCAAAACGTTTCTATACAATGCGAACCGTGAAAGCGTTGAGGACACGAAGACATAGTCAGTAGCGAGTAAATTGCGTTAGATTTCGTTTCCATGAATTTTATCTCATCGGTGAGGGAAGGTCTGGTACCTGAAAAGGCCACACTGAAAGGCAGCAGAATAGCATTTGGAAACCTTAATTCTAGCCCATAAGGCCACGTTTCGTTCAGCATTGTTGACTGAGGATTATTATTTTTTTCTTTTTGTCTTCATTCGCTCGCCAGAGGACCTTCTGACGCATGATTTGACTGTGATAATTGATAGAGCTCTTGCCAAATCCGTTTGCAAAAATTTCACTACATTTAATGATTATGTTATCTGCATATAGTATCATCACAGCCAAATCAATTCGACAATTTCACTACATTTGAAAAATCAAGTTGAGAGCCAAATCCAATAAGACAATTTCACGACATTTAGGAGCAATGCCAAATCCTTGACCTTTTCTGCGGAGCCCAACTTTCAGAAATCTATTCAAGGATTTCTCAAGTATCTGTCAATGCTGCTAAACGTCGAAAATGGAGTCCTCGGACGTCGTCCCATCAAATGGCTTTTGATGAGAGTAAGGCATCAGAAGGCAAGACCAGCGTGGGCAATGGAGCAGATCCACTAGACTCAACAGCAATGATAAAAAGCCGTTTTCTCTGCTCGATCTAGTGCTCCAAGCGAGCGAGACGTAGATTCAACAAAAGAGACAACTTTTTTCATTGCTGTTGACTCTAGTGATGATGCTCCTTCGCTCACTCTAGTCGTGCTTTCAGATGCCTTACTCTTATTAGGAGCCATTTGCTGGGACGATGTCCGAGAACTTCACAGCCACTGTGTCGACGTTTAGAAGCTTTGATAGATACTTGAGAAACTTTGGAATGGATCCTCCAGAGAGATAAAACCTGGAGATCGCCTGCGATTCATAAAGTTCCTGAAATTTTCCTCTCATGTCCTTAGCATTTAGCCTAGCAATTTCGCGTATGGCGCGTTTTACGGTACCATCCTGTATTGCTCTCGTCTCATGATGTCTTACTCGAGCTTCCGGCCTCGACAAATGTCTAACGCCAACCTTCAGAATTTCTTGAATGGCTTGCATTGTGGACCCGAGCAGACTTCGGGGAACGGCTCCTAATGGACCCATTTTAAAACCTCGGATGATTGACCTTCGGTCACTATAAGTGGAAATTTTTGTTCCTTACCGCACGAACAATCTTACAAAATGCGAAAATCACCAAGAGAATATCGAAAACGACGAAGAAATCGATCGACTTGAATAAGAGACAAAAAGTAGCAAATAACGAATTTCGAAAATTGTCTTTCTCGTCGATGAGTATTCGCGCTATAGTCCTCTAGCATATTTTATTATATCGGCAATATGACCGAAACTATCAAATTCAAAGATGAAATTGATAGCCCCGAAGGGAGCAAAGATATTTCGAAAAAGGCGGTGTCAATAGATTTTTGTCCACTACTGTATATAATTACCTCCTCACTTGCGTGCGTGCCACGTGTACTCGACGCGGCGATCTCTCGACCATTGATCGATCATCAGCATGGATCCTGAAGAAACTTTGCGTTCCCCATTGGAGTTTGGCGCAAACTCGGTGCACCTATGTTATAGCATATGACACCGAGTTTGCGCCAACCTTCAACAGTGAACCCAAAGTCTCTTCCGGATCCATGCCGACGTTGTATTGGGAGAAGTCCGCGACTGCATCACCGCCTACTTCCGTTACCGTGTAGTATATGTAAGCGGTACTGAACCCATTTCTGTTTATGGTCACCGCTCACCAATAGCCTAATTTTAGCTCGTTGATGCGACAGCATTTTTCCGTGAGCTCATTTGCATTTTTTTCTCGTAAAATTGAAAAGCTCTGTTGGAAAACGGATGCAGAGGACATTATAGAGCGCCATGGCCACTTCAAGATTTGAACATCTACTTAGAAAACGTGATTTAGTGAAAAAGCCGGAAGGGTAACGTCGGTGTGAATACGGGGCTCTGAAATTGATTGCCGGCGCTGCATCGCATCACACATTGTCACGGGTATCGTCTTTATCGGAACAAAATTCCGGTCTGCAATTGTAGGCGGTTGCGGCACGCAGCTCGAAAATAATCGCGCTGAGTAAATGCTTAATCGTGCCAAAGCTCGTGGTCCCAACACGATTACCTTTATTTTCTGTGCTGTATTAACGGTTATTTGAGACTGCGGACTGGAATTTTGTTCCGAAAAGTACAGTAGAAACTCTTCCAATTAAAATTTCGAGTTGCTGCGAGAGGGCGAACAATGTCGTCGAAGAAATATGCGAAATGTATGTGGTGTCAAAAAATGGGCTTGCTTTCGTGCACACAGGGGGGGGGGGAATCGGTACTTCCCGAGTGCCCCGGGAATAATCCGAATGATACGGCCTATCATATGTAGAAAGTTTTCAACAGCGATCAGAGTTGGGAAAGGTTCATTTCACAATATGTTGGCCTTGCTACAGCTATTCTTGCTCATATTCTCCGTTGAAGCATCAGCGTTTATCGGCAAGGATTGGTACACTTTCAGAGTAAGTCTGTTCTTCCCTGAACGAGGTTCAGCGCAGATCTACACAAACAATTTGGGATTTTACCCGGGTTCAGGATTTAGCGAGTTCTGGTTCTATCTACGTGTGGTCGGGCATTTTCTGATGAAAACTCTAGCAGTACCGTGCAGTGTTGGAGTATTGTGCGTATGATGGGACAAAACTAATCGGGAGGGGGCAATTAGGATTTAGCCGAACAATGAATGATACCGCTTCAAACAGGAGGAGAAATGCCGAACCGGACATATTGCCAGCGCGGTATGATACCATGACATTAGCCATTGATTCGACGTGATCAACGGGTGGGTTGGTCATATCACAAGCACGCTCATGCCGATCATTTTTTCCGCAGGGCTACCGTAACCCTCCATTAAAATTTTTCCAAGTGTCAGCACATCTTAATAGCCAACAAACATGTTTGCACAATTTCGACCTCCTCAGCCACTCCCCGGTGGCTTCTCGAGGAGAGCGGTGTGTGAATGAATGCATACCGCTCCTCCGCTCTTTTATACCCCGCATGTTATGAGCGTGTGTTTACATTCGTTATCATGTTTTGTTCAAGAATGGTTACGGTAGCCCTGCGGAAAAAGTGATCGGCATGGGCGTGCTTTTGGTCATATCAATGTGTATCGGTTATTTCGGGGGTGGAAATCAGGTTTAACCCCACTTTAACGGTGCACCCTGTGGCTGCACCGTCGCTCAGAGGAGGATATCCCCGGTGTGGAGGCTAAATCTGTTGTGTATCGTGTATTTCGGGGATGGAAATCAGTTTAAACCCTATTTGGACGGTGCAGCCTGCGGCTGCATCGTCGCTCAGGGGAAGATAACCTCTTCGTGGAGGCTAAATATGTCGTGTATCGTGTATTTCGGGGATGGAAATCAGTTTTAACCCTATTTGGACGGTGCAGCCTGCGGCTGCACCGTCGCTCAGGGAGGATATCCCCTGCGTGAAGGCTAAATCTGTTGTGTATCGTGTATTTCGGGGATGGAAATCAGTTTAAACCCTATTTGGACGGTGCAGCCTGCGGCTGCATCGTCGCTCAGGGGAAGATAACCTCTTCGTGGAGGCTAAATATGTCGTGTATCGTGTATTTCGGGGATGGAAATCAGTTTTAACCCTATTTGGACGGTGCAGTCTGCGGCTGCACCGTCGCTCAGGGAGGATATCCCCTGCGTGAAGGCTAAATCTGTTGTGTATCGTGTAATTGGGAGATGGAAATCAGTTTAAACCCTATTTGGACGGTGCAGCCTGCGGCTGCATCGTCGCTCAGGGGAAGATAACCTCTTCGTGGAGGCTAAATGTGTCGTGTATCGTGTATTTCGGGGGTGGAAATCAGTTTTAACCCCACATTAACGGTGCAGCCTGTGGCTGCCCCGTCGCTCAGGGGGGGCATCCCCTGCGTGGAAGCTAAATCTGTCGTGTATCGTGTATTTCGGGGATGGAAATCAGTTTTAACCCTATTTGGACGGTGCAGCCTGCGGCTGCACCGTCGCTCAGGGGAGGATATCCCCTGCGTGGAGGCTAAATCTGTCGTGGATCGTGTATTTTGGGGATGGAAATCGGTTTTAACCCTGTTTGGACGGTGCAGCCTGCGGCTGCTCGTCGCTCAGGAAGGATATCCCCTGCGTGAAGGCTAAATCTGTCATGTATCGTGTATTTCGGGTATGGAAATCAAGATTAACCCTATTTGGACGGTGCAGCCTGCGGCACCTGCGTCGCTATCAGGAGGATATCCCCTGCGTGGAGGCTAAATCTGTCGTGTATCGTGTATTTTGGGGATGGAAATCAGTTTTAACCCTGTTTGGACGGTGCAGCCTGCGGCTGCACTGTCCCTCAGGGGGGGCATCCCCTGCGTGGAAGCTAAATCTGTCGTGTATCGTGTATTTCGGGGATGGAAATCAGTTTTAACCCTATTTGGACGGTGCAGCCTGCGGCTGCACATCGTCGCTCAGGGAGGATATCCCCTGCGTGAAGGCTAAATCTGTTGTGTATCGTGTATTTCGGGAATGGAAATCAGTTTTAACCCTATTTGGACTGTTTACACAAAGTGTTGAGTTGATCGCAAAACGCTTGGCTCCGGGCGAGATTGAACCAGCATATTCCCTTTCCGGGGGAGCGCCTTATCGCACTGCACCACGGAAGCCCCAGCGCCGCTCTCACTCAACTGCTCGGTAAATCTTCACCGAAGCAATCATCCTTTCACCCGCATAACGGGATGAAACAGGAATACCGCCAGAGACTATCTAACAGTCGCAGACCTGTCAAGATGATGCCCTAGTTAAGTCTTACACGATTTTTTGGATGTTTTTGCCGTAACTGCAGTTCAACGTCGCAGTGCACGTTATGTGGTATGTTTACGCAAAGTGTTGAGTTGATCATAAAAACTTGGCTCCGGGCGAATTGAACCAGCATATTCCCTTTTCAGGGAGCGCCTTATCGCACTGCACCACGGAAGCCCCAGCGCCGCTCTCACTCAATGGCTCGGTAAATCTTCACCGAAGCAATCATCCTTTCACCCGCATAACGGGATGAAACAGGAATACCGCCAGAGACTATCTAACAGTCGTAGACCTGTCTAGATGATGCCCTAGTTAAGTCTTACACGATTTTGGATGTTTTTGCCGTAACTGCAGTTCAACGTCGCAGTGCACGTTATTGTATGTTAACACAAAGTGTTGAGTTGATCGCAAAACGCTTGGCTCCGGGCGAGATTGAACCAGCATATTCCGCTTTCCGGGGAGCGCCTTATCGCACTGCACCACGGAAGCCCCAGCGCCGCTCTCACTCAACTGCTCGGTAAATCTTCACCGAAGCAATCATCCTTTCACCCGCATAACGGGATGAAACAGGAATACCGCCAGAGACTATCTAACAGTCGTAGACCTGTCAAGATGATGCCCTAGTTAAGTCTTACACGATTTTGGATGTTTTTGCCGTAACTGCAGTTTAACGTTGCAGTGCACATTATGGTATGTTTACACAAGGTGTTGAGTTGATAGCCGTTATGCGGGTGAAAGGATGATTGCTTCGGTGAAGATTTACCGAGCAGTTGAGTGAGAGCGGCGCTGGGGCTACGGTGGTGCAGTGCGATAAGGCGCTCCCCCGGAAAGGGAATATGCTGGTTCAATCTCGCCCGGAGCCAAGCGTTTTGCGATCAACTCAACACTTTGTGTAAACATACCATAACGTGCACTGCGACGTTGAACTGCAGTTACGGCAAAAAACATCCAAAAATCATGTAAGACTTAACTAGGCGATCATCTTGACAGGTCTACGACTGTTAGATAGTCTCTGGCGGTATTCCTGTTTCATCCCGTTATGCGATGATAGTCTCTGGCGGTATTCCTGTTTCATCCCGTTATGCGGGTGAAAGGGATGATTGCTTCGGTGAAGATTTGCCGAGCAGTTGAGTGAGAGCGGCGCTGGGGCTTCGGTGGTGCAGTGCGATAAGGCGCTCCCCCGGAAGGGGAATATGCTGGTTTAATCTCGCCCGGAGCCGAGCGTTTTGCGATTAACTCAGCACTTTGTGTAAACATACCATAACGTGCACTGCGACGTTGAACTGCAGTTACGGCAAAAACATCCAAAAATCGTGTAAGACAACTAGGGCATCATCTTTGACAGGTCTACGACTGTTAGATAGTCTCTGGCGGTATTCCTGTTTTCATCCCGTTATGCGGGTGAAAGGATGATTGCTTCGGTGAAGATTTACCGAGCAGTTGAGTGAGAGCGGCGCTGGGGCTTCCGTGGTTGCAGTGCGATAAGGCGCTCCCCGGAAGGGAATATGCTGGTTCAATCTCGCCCGGAGCCAAGCGTTTTGCGATCAACTCAACACTTTGTGTAAACATACCATAACGTGCACTGCGACGTTGAACTGCAGTTACGGCAAAAACATCCAAAAAATCGTGTAAGACTTAACTAGGGCATCATCTTGACAGGTCTACGACTGTTAGATGAGTCTCTGGCGGTATTCCTGTTTCATCCCGTTATGCGGGTGAAAGGATGATTGCTTCGGTGAAGATTTACCGAGCAGTTGAGTGAGAGCGGCGCTGGGGCTTCCGTGGTGCAGTGCGATAAGGCGCTCCCCGGAAAGGAATATGCTGGTTCAATCTCGCCCGGAGCCAAGCGTTTTGCGATCAACTCAACACTTTGTTGTAAACATACCATAACGTGCACTGCGACGTTGAACTGCAGTTACGGCAAAAAACATCCAAAAATCGTGTAAGACTTAACTAGGGCATCATCTTGACAGGTCTACGACTGTTAGATAGTCTCTGGCGGTATTCCTGTTTCATCCCGTTATGCGGGTGAAAGGATGATTGCTTCGGTGAAGATTTACCGAGCAGTTGAGTGAGGAGCGGCGCTGGGGCTTCCGTGGTGCAGTGCGATAAGGCGCTCCCGGAAAGGGAATATGCTGGTTCAATCTCGCCCGGAGCCAAGCGTTTTGCGATCAACTCAACACTTTGTGTAAACATACCATAACGTGCACTGCGACGTTGAACTGCAGTTACGGCAAAACATCCAAAAATCGTGTAAGGCTTAACTAGGGCATCATCTTGACAGGTCTACGACTGTTAGATAGTCTCTGGCGGTATTCCTGGTTCATCCCGTTATGCGGGTGAAAGGATGATTGCTTCGGTGAAGATTTACCGAGCAGTTGAGTGAGAGCGGCGCTGGGGCTTCCGTGGTGCAGTGCGATAAGGCGCTCCCGGAAAGAGGAATATGCTGGTTCAATCTCGCCCGGAGCCAAGCGTTTTGCGATCAACTCAACACTTTGTGTAAACATACCATAACGTGCACTGCGACGTTGAACTGCAGTTACGGCAAAAACATCCAAAAATCGTGTAAGACTTAACTAGGGCATCATCTTGACAGGTCTACGACTGTTAGATAGTCTCTGGCGGTATTCCTGTTTCATCCCGTTATGCGGGTGAAAGGATGATTGCTTCGGTGAAGATTTTACCGAGCAGTTGAGTGAGAGCGGCGCTGGGGCTTCCGTGGTGCAGTGCGATAAGGCGCTCCCCGGAAAGGGAATATGCTGGTTCAATCTCGCCCGGAGCCAAGCGTTTTGCGATCAACTCAACACTTTGTGTAAACATACCATAACGTGCACTGCGACGTTGAACTGCAGTTACGGCAAAAAACATCCAAAAATCGTGTAAGACTTAACTAGGGCATCATCTTGACAGGTCTACGACTGTTAGATAGTCTCTGGCGGTATTCCTGTTTCATCCCGTTATGCGGGTGAAAGGATGATTGCTTCGGTGAAGATTTACCGAGCAGTTGAGTGAGAGCGGCGCTGGGGCTTCCGTGGTGCAGTGCGATAAGGCGCTCCCCGGAAAGGGAATATGCTGGTTCAATCTCGCCCGGAGCCAAGCGTTTTGCGATCAACTCAACACTTTGTGTAAACATACCATAACGTGCACTGCGACGTTGAACTGCAGTTACGGCAAAAAACATCCAAAAATCGTGTAAGATTTACCTAGGGCATCATCTAGACAGGTCTACGACTGTTAGATAGTCTCTGGCGGTATTCCTGTTTCATCCCGTTATGCGGGTGAAAGGATGATTGCTTCGGTGAAGATTTACCGAGCAGTTGGAGTGAGAGCGGCGCTGGGGCTTCCGTGGTGCAGTGCGATAAGGCGCTCCCCGGAAAGGGAATATGCTGGTTCAATCTCGCCCGGAGCCAAGCGTTTTGCGATCAACTCAACACTTTGTGTAAACATACCATAACGTGCACTGCGACGTTGAACTGCAGTTACGGCAAAAAACATCGAAAAATCGTGTAAGACTTAACTAGGGCATCATCTTGACAGGTCTACGACTGTTAGATAGTCTCTGGCGGTATTCCTGTTTCATCCCGTTATGCGGGTGAAAGGATGATTGCTTCGGTGAAGATTTACCGAGCAGTTGAGTGAGAG
This sequence comes from Aplectana chamaeleonis, assembly GCA_029168955.1. Classification (NCBI taxonomy): domain Eukaryota; kingdom Metazoa; phylum Nematoda; class Chromadorea; order Rhabditida; family Cosmocercidae; genus Aplectana; species Aplectana chamaeleonis. The sequence continues at coordinate 1,295,532 of JAPDOI010000031.1, read as the reverse complement.
CGGCGCTGGGGCTTCCGTGGTGCAGTGCGATAAGGCGCTCCCCGGAAAGGGATTATGCTGGTTCAATCTCGCCCGGAGCCAAGCGTTTTGCGATCAACTCAACACTTTGTGTAAACATACCATAACGTGCACTGCGACGTTGAACTGCAGTTACGGCAAAAAAACATCCAAAAATCGTGTAAGACTTAACTAGGGCATCATCTTGACAGGTCTACGACTGTTAGATAGTCTCTGGCGGTATTCCTGTTTCATCCCGTTATGCGGGTGAAAGGATGATTGCTTCGGTGAAGATTTACCGAGCAGTTGAGTGAGAGCAGCGCTGGGGCTTCCGTGGTGCAGTGCGATAAGGCGCTCCCCCGGAAAGGGAATATGCTGGTTCAATCTCGCCCGGAGCCAAGCGTTTTGCAATCAACTCAACACTTTGTGTAAACATACCATAACGTGCACTGCGACGTTGAAATGCAGTTACGGCAAAAAACATCCAAAAATCGTGTAAGACTTAAAGGAAGTGTTCACGATGAAAATCGTTTTTCTGTTTTCCAGCCTATCTTGAAAACGGCCCCATGCTGATTCCAATGATGTCTCTGAAATCGTACACGACCTTCTGGGAATCAAGTTATGGTCCCTCAAAGATTGAGCCATGGAAACATGGTGGACGAGTTGTCCGAGGCTTGTAACTTAAGTCTTTCGCAGCCGCTCATGAGCTGACCTGAGTAAGAGAGAAGCTGAGAATGAAGGGAAGAACAGGGCTAATGATTGAAAATCATCGCTCATCTCGCGATCTCGAGCATTCATTTGTTCACGTCGGTGGGCGTGTGATGCGCTTTGGGGTTTTCAATGCGCCTCGAAGCTGCAACTTCGGGCTCTTTTGGGAGCTCTTCCTGGCTCGTTTTCATGCGTTCTTTCAGCGTTAACGTTACAGAGTGTCCCTCCACTATCCAATCCTAGTGGAGTTTCGAAAACTTTTTTCATCGTGAACACTGCCTTTAACTAGGGCATCATCTTGACAGGTCTACGACTGTTAGATAGTCTCTGGCGGTATTCCTGTTTCATCCCGTTATGCGGGTGAAAGGATGATTGCTTCGGTGAAGATTTACCGAGCAGTTGAGTGAGAGCGGCGCTGGGGCTTCCGTGGTGCAGTGCGATAAGGCGCTCCCCCGGAAAGGGAATATGCTGGTTCAATCTCGCCCGGAGCCAAGCGTTTTGCGATCAACTCAGCATCTTGTGTAAACATACCATAACGTGCACTGCGACGTTGAACTGCAGTTACGGCAAAAAACATCCAAAAATCGTGTAAGACTTAACTAGGGCATCATCTTGACAGGTCTACGACTGTTAGATAGTCTCTGGCGGTATTCCTGTTTCATCCCGTTATGCGGGTGAAAGGATGATTGCTTCGGTGAAGATTTACCGAGCAGTTGAGTGAGAGCGGCGCTGGGGCTTCCGGTGGTGCAGTGCGATAAGGCGCTCCCCGGAAAGGGAATATGCTGGTTCAATCTCGCCCGGAGCCAAGCGTTTTGCGATCAACTCAGCACTTTGTGTAAACATACCATAACGTGCACTGCGACGTTGAACTGCAGTTACGGCAAAAACATCCAAAAATCGTGTAAGACTTAACTAGGGCATCATCTTGACAGGTCTACGACTGTTAGATAGTCTCTGGCGGTATTCCTGTTTCATCCCGTTATGCGGGTGAAAGGATGATTGCTTCGGTGAAGATTTACCGAGCAGTTGAGTGAGAGCGGCGCTGGGGCTTCCGTGGTGCAGTGCCATAAGGCGCTCCCCGGAAAGGGAATATGCTGGTTCAATCTCGCCCGGAGCCAAGCGTTTTGCGATCAACTCAACACTTTGTGTAAACATACCATAACGTGCACTGCGACGTTGAACTGCAGTTACGGCAAAAACATCCAAAAATCGTGTAAGACTTAACTAGGGCATCATCTTGACAGGTCTACGACTGTTAGATAGTCTCTGGCGGTATTCCTGTTTCATCCCGTTATGCGGGTGAAAGGATGATTGCTTCGGTGAAGATTTACCGAGCAGTTGAGTGAGAGCGGCGCCGGGGCGTCCGGGGTGCAGTGCGATAAGGCGCTCCCGGAAAGGGAATATGCTGGTTCAATCTCGCCCGGAGCCAAGCGTTTTGCGATCAACTCAACACTTTGTGTAAACATACCATAACGTGCACTGCGACGTTGAACTGCAGTTACGGCAAAAAACATCCAAAAATCGTGTAAGACTTAACTAGGGCATCATCTTGACAGGTCTACGACTGTTAGATAGTCTCTGGCGGTATTCCTGTTTCATCCCGTTATGCGGGTGAAAGGATGATTGCTTCGGTGAAGATTTACCGAGCAGTTGAGTGAGAGCGGCGCTGGCGCTTCAGTGGTGCAGTGCGATAAGGCGCTCCCCTAAAAGGGAATATGCTGGTTCAATCTCGCCCGGAGCCAAGCGTTTTGCGATCAACTCAGCACTTTGTGTAAACATACCATAACGTGCACTGCGACGTTGAACTGCAGTTACGGCAAAAACATCCAAAAATCGTGTAAGACTTAACTAGGGCATCATCTTGACAGGTCTACGACTGTTAGATAGTCTCTGGCGGTATTCCTGTTTCATCCCGTTATGCGGGTGAAAGGATGATTGCTTCGGTGAAGATTTACCGAGCAGTTGAGTGAGAGCGGCGCTGGGGCTTCCGTGGTGCAGTGCGATAAGGCGCTCCCCGGAAAGGGAATATGCTGGTTCAATCTCGCCCGGAGCCAAGCGTTTTGCGATCAACTCAACACTTTGTGTAAACATACCATAACGTGCACTGCGACGTTGAACTGCAGTTACGGCAAAAAACATCCAAAAATCGTGTAAGACTTAACTAGGGCATCATCTTGACAGGTCTACGACTGTTAGATAGTCTCTGGCGGTATTCCTGTTTCATCCCGTTATGCGGGTGAAAGGATGATTGCTTCGGTGAAGATTTACCGAGCAGTTGAGTGAGAGCGGCGCTGGGGCTTCCGTGGTGCAGTGCGATAAGGCGCTCCCCGGAAAGCGGAATATGCTGGTTCAATCTCGCCCGGAGCCAAGCGTTTTGCGATCAACTCAACACCTTGTGTAAACATACCATAACGTGCACTGCGACGTTGAACTGCAGTTACGGCAAAAAACATCCAAAAAATCGTGTAAGACTTAACTAGGGCATCATCTTGACAGGTCTACGACTGTTAGATAGTCTCTGGCGGTATTCCTGTTTCATCCCGTTATGCGGGTGAAAGGATGATTGCTTCGGTGAAGATTTACCGAGCAGTTGAGTGAGAGCGGCGCTGGGGCTCCGGTGGTGCAGTGCGATAAGGCGCTCCCGGAAAGGGGAATATGCTGGTTCAATCTCGCCCGGAGCCAAGCGTTTTGCGATCAACTCAACACTTTGTGTAAACATACCATAACGTGCACTGCGACGTTGAACTGCAGTTACGGCAAAAACATCCAAAAATCGTGTAAGACTTAACTAGGGCATCATCTTGACAGGTCTACGACTGTTAGATAGTCTCTGGCGGTATTCCTGTTTCATCCCGTTATGCGGGTGAAAGGATGATTGCTTCGGTGAAGATTTACCGAGCAGTTGAGTGAGAGCGGCGCTGGGGCTTCGGCGATGCAGTGCGATGAGGCGCTCCCCCCGGAAAGGGAATATGCTGCTTGAATCTTGCCCGGAGCCAAGCGTTTTGCGATCAACTCAACACTTTGTGTAAACATACCATAACGTGCACTGCGACGTTGAACTGCAGTTACGGCAAAAAACATCCAAAAATCGTGTAAGACTTAACTAGGGCATCATCTTGACAGGTCTACGACTGTTAGATAGTCTCTGGCGGTATTCCTGTTTCATCCCGTTATGCGGGTGAAAGGATGATTGCTTCGGTGAAGATTTACCGAGCAGTTGAGTGAGAGCGGCGCTGGGGCTTCCGTGGTGCAGTGCGATAAGGCGCTCCCCGGAAAGGGAATATGCTGGTTCAATCTCGCCCGGAGCCAAGCGTTTTGCGATCAACTCAACACTTTTGTGTAAACATACCATAACGTGCACTGCGACGTTGAACTGCAGTTACGGCAAAAACATCCAAAAATCGTGTAAGACTTAACTAGGGCATCATCTTGACAGGTCTACGACTGTTAGATAGTCTCTGGCGGTATTCCTGTTTCATCCCGTTATGCGGGTGAAAGGATGATTGCTTCGGTGAAGATTTACCGAGCAGTTGAGTGAGAGCGGCGCTGGGGCTTCCGTGGTGCAGTGCGATAAGGCGCTCCCCGGAAAGGGAATATGCTGGTTCAATCTCGCTCGGAGCCAAGCGTTTTGCGATCAACTCAACACTTTGTGTAAACATACCATAACGTGCACTGCGACGTTAAACTGGAGTGACGGCAAAACATCCAAAAATCGTGTAAGACTTAACTAGGGCATCATCTTGACAGGTCTACGACTGTTAGATAGTCTCTGGCGGTATACCTGTTTCATCCCGTTATGCGGGTGAAAGGATGATTGCTTCCGTGAAGATTTACCGAGCAGTTGAGTGAGAGCGGCGCTGGGGCTTCCGTCGTGCAGTGCGATAAGGCGCTCCCGGAAAGGGAATATGCTGTTTCATTCTCGCCCGGAGTCAAGCGTTTTGCGATCAACTCAACACTTTGTGTAAACATACCATAACGTGCACTGCGACGTTGAACTGCAGTTACGGCAAAAAACATCCAAAATCGTGTAAGACTTAACTAGGCCATCATCTTGCCAGGTCTACGACTGTTAGATAGTCTCTGGCGGTATTCCTGTTTCATCCCGTTATGCGGGTGAAAGGATGATTGCTTCGGTGAAGATTTACCGAGCAGTTGAGTGAGAGCGGCGCTGGGGCTTCCGTGGTGCAGTGCGATAAGGCGCTCCCGGAAAGGGAATATGCTGGTTCAATCTCGCCCGGAGCCAAGCGTTTTGCGATCAACTCAACACTTTGTGTAAACATACCATAACGTGCACTGCGACGTTGAACTGCAGTTACGGCAAAAACATCCAAAAATCGTGTAAGACTTAACTAGGGCATCATCTTGACAGGTCTACGACTGTTAGATAGTCTCTGGCGGTATTCCTGTTTCATCCCGTTATGCGGGTGAAAGGATGATTGCTTCGGTGAAGATTTACCGAGCAGTTGAGTGAGAGCGGCGCTGGGGCTTCCGTGGTGCAGTGCGATAAGGCGCTCCCGGAAAGGGAATATGCTGGTTCAATCTCGCCCGGAGCCAAGCGTTTTGCGATCAACTCAACACTTTGTGTAAACATACCATAACGTGCACTGCGACGTTGAACTGCAGTTACGGCAAAAAACATCCAAAAATCGTGTAAGACTTAACTAGGGCATCATCTTGACAGGTCTACGACTGTTAGATAGTCTCTGGCGGTATTCCTGTTTCATCCCGTTATGCGGGTGAAAGGATGATTGCTTCGGTGAAGATTTACCGAGCAGTTGAGTGAGAGCGGCGCTGGGGCTTCCGTGGTGCAGTGCGATAAGGCGCTCCCCGGAAGGAATATGCTGGTTCAATCTCGCCCGGAGCCAAGCGTTTTGCGATCAACTCAACACTTTGTGTAAACATACCATAACGTGCACTGCGACGTTGAACTGCAGTTACGGCAAAAAACATCCAAAAATCGTGTAAGACTTAACTAGGGCATCATCTTGACAGGTCTACGACTGTTAGATAGTCTCTGGCGGTATTCCTGTTTCATCCCGTTATGCGGGTGAAAGGATGATTGCTTCGGTGAAGATTTACCGAGCAGTTGAGTGAGAGCGGCGCTGGGGCTTCCGTGGTGCAGTGCGATAAGGCGCTCCCCGGAAAGGGAATATGCTGGTTCAATCTCGCCCGGAGCCAAGCGTTTTGCGATCAACTCAACACTTTGTGTAAACATACCATAACGTGCACTGCGACGTTGAACTGCAGTTACGGCAAAAAACATCCAAAAATCGTGTAAGACTTAACTAGGGCATCATCTTGACAGGTCTACGACTGTTAGATAGTCTCTGGCGGTATTCCTGTTTCATCCCGTTATGCGGGTGAAAGGATGATTGCTTCGGTGAAGATTTACCGAGCAGTTGAGTGAGAGCGGCGCTGGGGCTTCCGTGGTGCAGTGCGATAAGGCGCTCCCCCGGAAAGGGAATATGCTGGTTCAATCTCGCCCGGAGCCAAGCGTTTTGCGATCAACTCAACACTTTGTGTAAACATACCATAACGTGCACTGCGACGTTGAACTGCAGTTACGGCAAAAAACATCCAAAAATCGTGTAAGACTTAACTAGGGCATCATCTTGACAGGTCTACGACTGTTAGATAGTCTCTGGCGGTATTCCTGTTTCATCCCGTTATGCGGGTGAAAGGATGATTGCTTCGGTGAAGATTTACCGAGCAGTTGAGTGAGAGCGGCGCTGGGGCTTCCGTGGTGCAGTGCGATAAGGCGCTCCCCCGGAAAGGGAATATGCTGGTTCAATCTCGCCCGGAGCCAAGCGTTTTGCGATCAACTCAACACTTTGTGTAAACATACCATAACGTGCACTGCGACGTTGAACTGCAGTTACGGCAAAAACATCCAAAAATCGTGTAAGACTTAACTAGGGCATCATCTTGACAGGTCTACGACTGTTAGATAGTCTCTGGCGGTATTCCTGTTTCATCCCGTTATGCGGGTGAAAGGATGATTGCTTCGGTGAAGATTTACCGAGCAGTTGAGTGAGAGCGGCGCTGGGGCTTCCGTGGTGCAGTGCGATAAGGCGCTCCCCCGGAAAGGGAATATGCTGGTTCAATCTCGCCCGGAGCCAAGCGTTTTGCGATCAACTCAACACTTTGTGTAAACATACCATAACGTGCACTGCGACGTTGAACTGCAGTTACGGCAAAAACATCCAAAAATCGTGTAAGACTTAACTAGGGCATCATCTTGACAGGTCTACGACTGTTAGATAGTCTCTGGCGGTATTCCTGTTTCATCCCGTTATGCGGGTGAAAGGATGATTGCTTCGGTGAAGATTTACCGAGCAGTTGAGTGAGAGCGGCGCTGGGGCTTCCGTGGTGCAGTGCGATAAGGCGCTCCCCGGAAAGGGAATATGCTGGTTCAATCTCGCCCGGAGCCAAGCGTTTTGCGATCAACTCAACACTTTGTGTAAACATACCATAACGTGCACTGCGACGTTGAACTGCAGTTACGGCAAAAAACATCCAAAAATCGTGTAAGACTTAACTAGGGCATCATCTTGACAGGTCTACGACTGTTAGATAGTCTCTGGCGGTATTCCTGTTTCATCCCGTTATGCGGGTGAAAGGATGATTGCTTCGGTGAAGATTTACCGAGCAGTTGAGTGAGAGCAGCGCTGGGGCTTCCGTGGTGCAGTGCGATAAGGCGCTCCCCCGGAAAGGGAATATGCTGGTTCAATCTCGCCCGGAGCCAAGCGTTTTGCGATCAACTCAACACTTTGTGTAAACATACCATAACGTGCACTGCGACGTTGAACTGCAGTTACGGCAAAAAACATCCAAAAATCGTGTAAGACTTAACTAGGGCATCATCTTGACAGGTCTACGACTGTTAGATAGTCTCTGGCGGTATTCCTGTTTCATCCCGTTATGCGGGTGAAAGGATGATTGCTTCGGTGAAGATTTACCGAGCAGTTGAGTGAGAGCGGCGCTGGGGCTTCCGTGGTGCAGTGCGATAAGGAGCTCCCGGAAAGGGAATATGCTGGTTCAATCTCGCCCGGAGCCAAGCGTTTTGCGATCAACTCAACACTTTGTGTAAACATACCATAACGTGCACTGCGACGTTGAACTGCAGTTACGGCAAAAAACATCCAAAAATCGTGTAAGACTTAACTAGGGCATCATCTTGACAGGTCTACGACTGTTAGATAGTCTCTGGCGGTATTCCTGTTTCATCCCGTTATGCGGGTGAAAGGATGATTGCTTCGGTGAAGATTTACCGAGCAGTTGAGTGAGAGCGGCGCTGGGGCTTCCGTGGTGCAGTGCGATAAGGCGCTCCCCCGGAAAGGGAATATGCTGGTTCAATCTCGCCCGGAGCCAAGCGTTTTGCGATCAACTCAACACTTTGTGTAAACATACCATAACGTGCACTGCGACGTTGAACTGCAGTTACGGCAAAAAACATCCAAAAATCGTGTAAGACTTAACTAGGGCATCATCTTGACAGGTCTACGACTGTTAGATAGTCTCTGGCGGTATTCCTGTTTCATCCCGTTATGCGGGTGAAAGGATGATTGCTTCGGTGAAGATTTACCGAGCAGTTGAGTGAGAGCAGCGCTGGGGCTTCCGTGGTGCAGTGCGATAAGGCGCTCCCCCGGAAAGGGAATATGCTGGTTCAATCTCGCCCGGAGCCAAGCGTTTTGCAATCAACTCAACACTTTGTGTAAACATACCATAACGTGCACTGCGACGTTGAAATGCAGTTACGGCAAAAAACATCCAAAAATCGTGTAAGACTTAACTAGGGCATCATCTTGACAGGTCTACGACTGTTAGATAGTCTCTGGCGGTATTCCTGTTTCATCCCGTTATGCGGGTGAAAGGATGATTGCTTCGGTGAAGATTTACCGAGCAGTTGAGTGAGAGCGGCGCTGGGGCTTCCGTGGTGCAGTGCGATAAGGAGCTCCCCCGGAAAGGGAATATGCTGGTTCAATCTCGCCCGGAGCCAAGCGTTTTGCGATCAACTCAACACTTTGTGTAAACATACCATAACGTGCACTGCGACGTTGAACTGCAGTTACGGCAAAAAACATCCAAAAATCGTGTAAGACTTAACTAGGGCATCATCTTGACAGGTCTACGACTGTTAGATAGTCTCTGGCGGTATTCCTGTTTCATCCCGTTATGCGGGTGAAAGGATGATTGCTTCGGTGAAGATTTACCGAGCAGTTGAGTGAGAGCGGCGCTGGGGCTTCCGTGGTGCAGTGCCTTAAGGCGCTCCCCCGGAAAGGGAATATGCTGGTTCAATCTCGCCCGGAGCCAAGCGTTTTGCGATCAACTCAACACTTTGTGTAAACATACCATAACGTGCACTGCGACGTTGAACTGCAGTTACGGCAAAAAACATCCAAAAATCGTGTAAGACTTAACTAGGGCATCATCTTGACAGGTCTACGACTGTTAGATAGTCTCTGGCGGTATTCCTGTTTCATCCCGTTATGCGGGTGAAAGGATGATTGCTTCGGTGAAGATTTACCGAGCAGTTGAGTGAGAGCAGCGCTGGGGCTTCCGTGGTGCAGTGCGATAAGGCGCTCCCCGGAAAGGAATATGCTGGTTCAATCTCGCCCGGAGCCAAGCGTTTTGCAATCAACTCAACACTTTGTGTAAACATACCATAACGTGCACTGCGACGTTGAAATGCAGTTACGGCAAAAAACATCCAAAATCGTGTAAGACTTAACTAGGGCATCATCTTGACAGGTCTACGACTGTTAGATAGTCTCTGGCGGTATTCCTGTTTCATCCCGTTATGCGTGTGAAAGGATGATTGCTTCGGTGAAGATTTACCGAGCAGTTGAGTGAGAGCGGCGCTGGGGCTTCCGTGGTGCAGTGCGATAAGGCGCTCCCCGGAAAGGGAATATGCTGGTTCAATCTCGCCCGGAGCCAAGCGTTTTGCGATCAACTCAACACTTTGTGTAAACATACCATAACGTGCACTGCGACGTTGAACTGCAGTTACGGCAAAAACATCCAAAAATCGTGTAAGACTTAACTAGGGCATCATCTTGACAGGTCTACGACTGTTAGATAGTCTCTGGCGGTATTCCTGTTTCATCCCGTTATGCGGGTGAAAGGATGATTGCTTCGGTGAAGATTTACCGAGCAGTTGAGTGAGAGCGGCGCTGGGGCTTCCGTGGTGCAGTGCGATAAGGCGCTCCCGGAAAGGGAATATGCTGGTTCAATCTCGCCCGGAGCCAAGCGTTTTGCGATCAACTCAACACTTTGTGTAAACATACCATAACGTGCACTGCGACGTTGAACTGCAGTTACGGCAAAAAACATCCAAAAATCGTGTAAGACTTAACTAGGGCATCATCTTGACAGGTCTACGACTGTTAGATAGTCTCTGGCGGTATTCCTGTTTCATCCCGTTATGCGGGTGAAAGGATGATTGCTTCGGTGAAGATTTACCGAGCAGTTGAGTGAGAGCGGCGCTGGGGCTTCCGTGGGGCAGTGCGATAAGGCGCTCCCCGGAAAGGGAATATGCTGGTTCAATCTCGCCCGGAGCCAAGCGTTTTGCGATCAACTCAACACTTTGTGTAAACATACCATAACGTGCACTGCGACGTTGAACTGCAGTTACGGCAAAAAACATCCAAAAATCGTGTAAGACTTAACTAGGGCATCATCTTGACAGGTCTACGACTGTTAGATAGTCTCTGGCGGTATTCCTGTTTCATCCCGTTATGCGGGTGAAAGGATGATTGCTTCGGTGAAGATTTACCGAGCAGTTGAGTGAGAGCGGCGCTGGGGCTTCCGTGGTGCAGTGCGATAAGGCGCTCCCCCGGAAAAGGAATATGCTGGTTCAATCTCGCCCGGAGCCAAGCGTTTTGCGATCAACTCAACACTTTGTGTAAACATACCATAACGTGCACTGCGACGTTGAACTGCAGTTACGGCAAAAAACATCCAAAAATCGTGTAAGACCTATTTGGACTGTGCAGCCTGCGGCTGCACCGTCGCTCAGGGGAGGATATCCCCTGCGTGGAGGCTAAATCTGTCGTGTATCGTGTATTTTGGGGATGGAAATCAGTTTTAACCCTGTTTGGACGGTGCAGCCTGCGGCTGCACCGTCTCTCAGGGAGGATATCCCCTGCGTGAAGGCTAAATCTGTTGTGTATCGTGTAATTAGGGGATGGAAATCAGTTTAAACCCTATTTGGACGGTGCAGCCTGCGGCTGCATCGTCGCTCAGGGGAAGATAACCTCTTCGTGGAGGCTAAATGTGTCGTGTATCGTGTATTTCGGGGGTGGAAATCAGTTTTAACCCCACATTAACGGTGCAGCCTGTGGCTGCAGCGTCGCTCAGGGGGGCATCCCCTGCGTGGAAGCTAAATCTGTCGTGTATCGTGTATTTCGGGGATGGAAATCAGTTTTAACCCTATTTGGACGGCCGCAGGCTGCACCGTCGCTCAGGGAGGATATCCCCTGCGTGAAGGCTAAATCTGTTGTGTATCGTGTATTTCGGGGATGGAAATCAGTTTTAACCCTATTTGGACGGTGCAGCCTGCGGCTGCACCGTCGCTCAGGGGAGGATATCCCCTGCGTGGAGGCTAAATCTGTCGTGTATCGTGTATTTTGGGGATGGAAATCAGTTTTAACCCTGTTTGGACGGTGCAGCCTGCGGCTGCACCGTCGCTCAGGGAGGATATCCCCTGCGTGAAGGCTAAATCTGTCGTGTATCGTGTATTTCGGGGATGGAAATCAGTTTTAACCCTATTTGGACGGTGCAGCCTGCGGCTGCACCGTCGCTCAGGGGAGGATATCCCCTGCGTGGAGGCTAAATCTGTCGTGTATCGTGTATTTTGGGGATGGAAATCAGTTTTAACCCTGTTTGGACGGTGCAGCCTGCGGCTGCACCGTCCCTCAGGGGGGGCATCCCCTGCGTGGAAGCTAAATCTGTCGTGTATCGTGTATTTCGGGGATGGAAATCAGTTTTAACCCTATTTGGACGGTGCAGCCTGCGGCTGCACCGTCGCTCAGGGAGGATATCCCCTGCGTGAAGGCTAAATCTGTTGTGAATCGTGTATTTCGGGGATGGAAATCAGTTTTAACCCTGTTTGGACGGTGCAGCCTGCGGCTGCACCGTCGCTCAGGGAGGATATCCCCTGCGTGAAGGCTAAATCTGTTGTGTATCGTGTATTTCGGGGATGGAAATCAGTTTTAACCCTATTTGGACTGTGCAGCCTGCGGCTGCACCGTCGCTCAGGGGAGGATATCCCCTGCGTGGAGGCTAAATCTGTCGTGTATCGTGTATTTTGGGGATGGAAATCAGTTTTAACCCTGTTTGGACGGTGCAGCCTGCGGCTGCACCGTCGCTCAGGGGAGGATATCCCCTGCGTGGAGGCTAAATCTGTCGTGTATCGTGTATTTCGGGGATGGAAATCAGTTTTAACCCTATTTGGACGGATCAGCCTGCGGCTGCACCGTCGCTTAGGGGAGGATAAGCTCTTCGTGGAGACTAAATATGTCGTGTATCGTGTATTTCGGGGATTGAAATCAGTTTTAACCCTATTTGGACGGTGCAGCCTGCGGCTGCACCGTCGCTCAGGGGAGGATAACCTCTTCGTGGAGGCTAAATATGTCGTGTATCGTGTATTTCGGGGATGGAAATCAGTTTTAACCCTATTTGGACGGTGCAGCCTGCGGCTGCACCGTCGCTCAGGGGAGGATAAGCTCTTCGTGGAGGCTAAATATGTCGTGTATCGTATATTTCGGGGATGGAAATCAGTTTTAACCCTATTTGGACGGTGCAGCCTGCGGCTGCACCGTCGCTCAGGGGAGGATAACCTCTTCGTGGAGGCTAAATATGTCGTGTATCGTGTGTCCACCCTGTGGCTGTGGCTGTCCAGTAACGATCCCGATAGGTAGTCTCAAGACTTTTCACTCATGTGATTAACTTACAATTGAGCAAGTAACGATCGCTTAAAGGCAGGGTTCGCGATAAAAACAAATTTCGAGCTCTCTTCACAAGAATGTAGATTTGGCCATCAAAAAAGTAAAAATAAGTGAAAAAACCCAGAAATTCGCGGGAAAAGCGCTCAAAAACAAAGAATAACAGCTAATTACCGGTGTCGGCCGGCCCCCTAATTAACGCGATTTTCATTAATACTTGCTTATACCACATTTATTTTGCTGTCAAAGTAATAAGTAGTCTCCATACAGGTTCAGAGATTACTTTAGAAGCAAAATAAAAGTTGAAAAAGCAGGCTTTTATCCAAATCTCGATAATTGGGGGCGGGAGGACACCAAGCCATAACTTGCTCCTGAGCATTTTTTCTCCAATTTTTTACTCATTTTCACTTTTGTGATGGCCAGATCTACGATTCCATGGGTATAGCACAACAACCGATTTTATCGAGAAGCCTGCCTTTAAGTTACTGGTCTGGATTAACTCGTGTTTTCTCCTCTACTGGAATGTGGTTTTATACTCATCCGTTCTTAAGATAAATTGATGATTACTTGTCCGTCACCCCTTTGTTTGCACATTAATTAACCATGAATTGAACCACCATCAATAATTAATATTTGACTTCAGTATGTGATTCTATAGTTCTGCAAATCGTTTCTACCTTCTTGAAGACTTTTCAGTTAGTTTTCAACTTGAGTAAAAAGTTCTGAGTAGAATGACAGGGTAGGGAAATAGGCTCCTGGCTTCTGTAAGTCTTACCTAGCCTAACATTTCATTTCATTTCACAAATATTTTTTTGCAAAAACAGAAGTGTCTATAATCTGCATCCTGCGCAGCGATTTTTTCTTCTGCGTCACCTTTGATCAAAAGAATGAGAGAAATTGGGTCAAATTTTTTTGCAGAGTAGGTCGGAGTGCGGGGCGGGGTTTATCGCTCCGTCGGCTAATCGGCAGAGGTGTCCTCACCCCGGTTAGCCGGCAGAGAGAGTAATCCTGGTCCGTACTCTCAAATCCCTTTTTCAGCTTGCAAATGTTTTTTGCTAGACTAAACCGATGACCACGCATCCTTTAGGCACGGTCCTTTTCTGCAGGAAACATCCTCCAACAAGTAAAAACGCATAAATTTTGACGGGATTAAAATTTCAGAAATCGATTCTGATAACCAGCAGTTTGATATGAGATTTTTGCATTTTGGCAGGCCCATAATTATATTTATTTTATTTATTTATTTATTCGGGACGCGGAACAAGAAAATGAAGGAAGATAAATGCAGAGGAAATCCAAGTTGATGAAATTCGTTCCGCCTCCTCTGAGAAGACTCGCCGCGAATCTCTCGCAAATCTGCCGAGTCGTAGCCTATCAGGCGCCGACTCGGCAGGCTCTAGGGGCCGACTAAATATTGCTTATACTTGAAGCACGGATTTGGCAACCTTGTCATCTGCAAAAATTTGGGAAGGGGGGATGAAGCCCCTCTATCGTTTCTCCCTCACCTCACATAAAGTAGGCAATTCGGCTCCAAAGCAAGCCAATCAATTGCAGGGGCGCCTGTGTGAACTTGGTCTGACCAATCGTCTGTCTACTATACTTGTTATCCGAAGATAATTCTTCGGATAATGGATAGATTCGGATAATGCCGATGTTAAAATTCCCGGATATTGGTTCGATTCAGATAATGCATGTTTTCAAATTTTCGGATAATGAATCGATTCAGATAATGCCATTTTTCGAATGATTCGGATACGGATATCCGTCGGATAATTTCGGATACCCGTATCCGAATATTTTTCGGAATTCCGATAATTCTCCGATTCCGATTCGTAATTCGGAATCGGAGAATTCCAACGATTTCCGATATTTTCGGAACAAAGTTGAGGCAAAACGGTGAAAAATTCACCAGGTACTCAAGGCAAGCCTTTGAAAACATCCATAATTGAACAAACAGTAGTACTTCATTGCATTTGCAGCATGTTCACGTAGGAACTTCAATCTTAATATATGCATACTAATAAAAATATGAAAACAAATCTTCAGTTACTACGCCGTCGTTGGTAGGCACAGTATTATCCATACTCAGGTTTTTCGGGACAACGAGCAAGTGAAAAGTATGCAAAGCAATTATACAAAAAACTTCTACACTGAATAACCAGCCACATGGTCATCTCACTTGACCACGCCCATTTTCCGGCGCCGCAAGGACTCTTTCGATTTCAGAAGGAAGAGAAAAACCCTGGGTTGATGTACTAAATAGAAGGCGGTACGGAAAAATGGGCGTGGCCTCGTGCAATTTTGTATGATCTTATCCAAAAATTATCCGATTTTATCCGAAAATTTACCCGACTTTTATCCGATTTTGTCCGAAATTTATCCGAATTTTATCCGATTTTATCCGAATTTTTGACCCTTCGGATAATGGTTCGATTTAGATATTGCCGATTTTAAACTTCCCGGATATTGGTTCGATTCAGATAGTGCGCTTTTTCAAATTTTCGGATATCGGATAATCCGAATCTCGGATATCCGGTCGCATATCCGAAAAGGAGTGATTCGGATGCTAAGTATACTGTCTACCCATCACAGAGGCGTATCGTAGGCCGCGCGGATTCGATCAGTCGTTCAACGTGCGCGTTCCCGGTACAGCACCGGAACAGTTCGGTGGTGTAGGTGAATGGAAGAAAATTGCGCTTCGCCGCATTGCTGTGGTAAAAGTCTATCGGAAAACTATGTTCTACCAGGTTGTTAAATAAGTTCTGTCGTTCAACAAGAAAAACACAATTTTATGGTTCAAAATACACTTAATTATTCAGTATAATCTACCTGAACATTAATACACTTCAAAAAAAGAAAACCAAAAAAATCAAGCCTCATCCATAGTGATGAATCGACGAAGAAAATCCACTTTATGTTTTTTTAAACGCTACAAATGTTGCTGAGAAAGTCGCAATCGAATGTGTTTTTGTTCCATTGTTACCGAATGCGGCACCCATTGTGCACACAGCTTTCTAAAACCCAAAATTTCACTCAAAATATGTCTCACACTGCCTAATGATATGTGCAAAGCCTCCACTAAACTTCTCTCAGTCAATCGACGATCTTCCAAAGCCATGTCCTGCATTTTGGGTATAATTTCTGGTGTTAATGCGCTTTTTGGACGTCCTTCACGTGTATCTTCTTCAAGGCTTCTACGACCACGTTTAAATTCAGCAACCCATCTTTCTACTGTTCTAATTGTAGGTGAACAATCATTATACACTTTTAACATTCGTATGTGAATTTCTTTTGGGGCTACACCTTCCCAAAATAAGAATTTTATCACTGCACGCTATTCAGTTTTTTCCATTGCTGTGACACGGCGACAGTAAATGGCTTGTGAACAAAGAATGAATTGTCAGATTGAAATGACACTTCACAAACTTCCATACGAAGAGTGTACCAACAAAACAAAAAAGTTTGGGCTAGTAGCAACGCCCTCTCTTATCGAACTACAAAACTTATTGAACAACCTGGTACGTTGAGGTATGTTTTTTAGAAGGTGCAAAAACTATGAAAGCAGAATTTTTTCATCATCATTCATCATCATCATCATCAGCATAACATCATCTTCCCACAACATTTGTACCTTCACATATTTCATCCCTATAATTTATGATTTCATCGGTTTTACACCTTCTAAGGAACATACGTCAACGTGAAAAATAGCTTTCCATTAGATTCCACCATAACAAGGCCATTGTTGTACTCTGCCACAGCCCTGTCGCGGTCGCAGACCTGAGCGACGTTGCAGTCTATGAAGGTCAGTTGTGCTGTGCCATACATCAATCCTGCGACGCGACCGGCGCATGCAAAGTGTTCCTGCGACAGCTCTTTTCATGGTGAAAGTGTGGGTCCCGACACGATTCTTAGATGAGCCTGTCGCAGTCGCAGACTGGAGGTATAACAATGGCCCAATGCGGTAGAGCGCAATTTTGAAGGTCGCCGTCATTTATGATGTGTCGTCTGCAGTGGCGCAAGCAAACCACCATAATTGACGCCGGATGTCAGGCGTAGATTTAGCCGCTTGTCGAGACGTTGAAGTGAGAAAACTACATAACCGAACACAGAGAAAGATAAATTAGAAAACAAGCAACTTTGCAGGAAAAAAATGGTGAAGTGAGGCATATATTGTAGGATTTCAAATGGTAAGTGAAGCGGTTATCATCAATGTTATCAGGATTTCACGAAACATGTAAAGCCACTATTGACGATTTGGTCTCATTAGGATCTTGAATAATAACCCGGTTCAGATGGGGTCGCGGCAGATACGCGGCAGGTTTGCGGCAGGTTCGCGGCAGAGAGTAACATCGCGGTAGGTTGGTGGCAGATACGGTGCAGGCTCGCACCAGCTCCAGAGTTAATACTAAAAGACCATCGCGGTGCCGAGGTGTCCGCGGCAGGTTCGAGGTTCGCGGTAGGTTTCCGGCAGATTCGCGGCAGGCACGAGGTTCGCGGTCGGTTCACGGCTCGTTTGCGGCTAGTTTTCTCAGAGTCCGCCCGCGGACGGACTTTACCAAACAATTCTGCCGAGGCTTCTCAGTGAGGAACAGCATTGTCGATGAGAAAGCGTATTTGAGAAGAGAAAATTGAGCGAGAACTGTTGGTAAAGAACTACATGGGATATTACTTGGAAAAAGAGGCAAAAGGGTCCAAGAGTGAGGGGGGGGGGGAAGAATTAATGAGTCCAATTAAAATGGGATCGATAAAGTCAAAACATGTCGGTATTCCAGCAAATGGTGGTATGGGGGAGGAATCGGAATCAAGATTAGAGTGTAGCTATCTCAAACGCTCATAAAATAGCAGAAAGAACTTTCTTAATGTTATTGTGATCATCTGGCAGAAGAAATTCATATGAAACTTTTTTGTTGCGATAGATAAATTTGACTATGTTCACAGTAATGAATTCAGAAGAGTACTCACTACGCAAAAAAATTTTTTTTTAACCCTTTCAATTTATCAATTAAAAATCCCACCTCAGAACAGACATTGGCTATCCTCAAAGTCTCCGTGTATGTTGCTGAGACCTTGATGATGACAGAAACTGCTGAATCTGACTGCGGAAATTTCTTAAAGGCACAGTACACCCTCAGACATGAATTTTGAGATTTGCATTTGAATGTGTAGTAGACATCTCCAATATAACACGTGCCAAGTGCTAGATCTCAATTCCTCCAAATAAGCGTGATATAAGCGACCACCACAGGCCCGGCCCCTTACCAGATTTCCGAACTCGATAGCGGCTAGATGGATGGATGGATTTCGACCACGTCGCGTTCTTCAGTCCATTGTCGGACTGTCTCCTTATCCTAGCTTGCATTTGCGCAAGGATTACGATTGAAGAGAAGTACAGGCCTGAGACAACTCGTCCACCAATTTTTCACCCTCAAAATATAGGCATCTTTAAGGAGCCATAACTCTGTTCATAAGGGGTCTTGGACAATTTAAGAGATACCATTGTGATCAGCGTGTGACCGTCTCCAAGATAAGCATTAAATCTAAAAAATAATTTTCTGGGTGTCCTGTGCCTTGAAGGAGAAAATTGAAGTCATTCGTTTTATTGCATAAACTAGTGGAAATTTTGTTACTATCTATTTTTATATTGATACTAGTGACCCTTCGGGTCCCTAGCCCGTGGCAGCCACATAACATGAAGGCGCGTGCCCCCTGGCAGTAGTATAGTTAGAGTTAGTTAAAGGCAGTGGTCGCGATAAAATATGCTGGTCTTTTTTCAATCTCTAAACTTTTTGCTGGGTTTAGAGTAGTGGGACCTTATAAGAAAAATCGCAAAAAAAAAACCGCTGTTTCGGGCCAAATTTGAAGCCTGAACTTTCTTGTCTTTTGATGGTGGACGAGTCCGCTCCATATTATCGGCATCGATGATCTCTAGTATCAAGAACACCAGCTGGCTTGAAATCTTCGGACTGCCCTGCTCGAATATTTATGTGCAAATCTAGTCAAAAACATTGACTTAAATGATTGCATTAATTGCTCAACTCTTTTCATTAGGTTAAAATGCATTTATTTCTTTCTCTGATTGTCGATGATTTTTGATCGCTCTGACATGAGACTGCGATCTTTTTGAGCGGCGCTGTGCACGTGTGCACAAACTGACATCTTTGGCCCCTAAAACTTTAATTCTAGCCTGTTTCCTCCGCTCTACCTTCCTGGTTTTTCAGCTGCTTTCGATCTAAGCTGATTTTTGTAGTTTTTTCGATAACGTTTTTCATCGTGACCACTGCCTTTAACAATGAAGAAAAGCTTCAGGCAATTTTAAGTAACGAAAAGTCTGCTTGAAAATGAAAGCATACTTATTGTAATACGAAGAAAAAGTTTAAAGGTAACAACGACACCACCTCTTACAACAAAACAAGTGAAGAGCGTATGTACAGATAACGGCACTGCCAAATGATGGGCAGGCTTCGCCGGCCACCCTCCATGTAGTATCTGTTTGGCTGCGCCAAACGATGGGCCAGCTTTGCCGGCCACCCTTCATGTAGTATTCGTTTGGCTGCGCCAAACGATGGGCAGGCTTTGCCGGCCACCCTTCATGTAGTATTCGTTCGGCTTCGCCAACGATGTAGCGGCTTCGCCGGAGACCCTCTATGTAGTATTCGTTTGGCTTCGCCAAACGATGGTCCGGCTTGGCCGGCCACCCTTCATGTAGTATTCGTTCGGCTTCGCCAGGCCATAAACGATGGGCAGGCTTTGCCGGCCACCCTCCATGTAGTATTTGTTTGACTTCGCCAAACGACGCAAAGCGGCTTCGCCGGCCACCCTCTATGTAGTATTCGTTTGGCTTCGCCAATGGCAAAGCGGCTTCGCCGGCCACCCTCTATGTAGTATTCGTTTGGCTTCGCCGAACGATGGGCCGGCTTCGCCGGCCACCCTCCATGTAGTATCTGTTTGGCTCCGCTAAACGATGGGCCGGCTTTGCCGACCACCCTCCATGTAGTATTCGCTTGGCTTCGCCATCGATGGCGGCTTCGCCGGCCACCCTTCATGTAGTATTCGTTTGGCTTCGCCAAACGATGGGCCGGCTTTGCCGACCACCCTCCATGTAGTATTCGCTTGGCTTCGCCAATCGATGGGCAGGCTTCGCCGGCCACCCTCCATGTAGTATTCGTTTGGCTTCGCCTTTGAAGGATATCGCGGAGACCACACCAACATGTGCGCCGAACTCGTAACATAAATAAGCAGTACTCAGTTCTCCGCTTCAGGGTTTCGATCATCAAGATTTTGCCTATTCGTAATCGCGGCACTTCGCATGAAAAATACTTTGAGTAAACGCGCTTCGAGCACCACCTTGCACGTTTTCAACCATTTCATCATCCTCAACAGAAGATGGTGACTTTCAGACCTGCGCAGTAATCCATGTGCGGCCGGCAGTAGACAACGATCTGAACTTTCCTACAATTCGTTTAAGGCACGAGTGTAGCAGAGAGCGGGTTCCACTAAATGACAAGGTTCGCGATAAGAACAGTTGCTGTGCTATTCTCAGGAGAAGCGTGACCTGGTCATCACAAAAGAGAAAATGCTCAAAACAAGTTACTGCTTGGTGTTCTCTGCCTCAACTTATCGACATTTCTATTATTCTGTTTTATTAACGATGGGCCGGCTTCGCCGGCCACCCTCCATGTAGTATTTGTTTGGCTGCGCCAAACGATGGGGCGGCTTTGCCGGCCACCCTCCATGTAGTATTCTTTCGGCTTGCCAACGATGGGCCGGCTTCGCCGGCCACCTCCATAGTATTCGTTTGGCTTCGCTAAACGATGGTCCGGCTTTGCCGACCACCCTCCATGTAGTATTCGTTTGGCTTCGCTAAACGATAAGCGGCTTCGCCGGCCACACTCGATGAAGTATTCGTTCTGGCTTCGCCAACGATGGGCCGGCTTCGCCGGAGACCCTATGTAATATTCGCTTGGCTTCGCCAAACGATGGTCCGGCTTCGCCGGCCATCCTCCAGGTAGTATTCGTTTGGCTTCGCCAAATGATGGGCCGGCTTTTGCCGGCCACCCTCCATGTAGTATTTGTTTGACTTCGCCAAACGATGGGCCGGCTTCGCCGGCCACCCTCTATGTAGTTTTCTGTTTGGCTTGGCCAAACGATGGGTCGGCTTCGCCGACCACCCTCCATGTAGTATTCGTTTGGCTTCGCCAACGATGGGGCCAGCCGCCGGCCACCCTTCTTCATGTAGTATTCGTTTACAGGCCAACGATGTAAAGCGGCTTCGCCGGCCACCCTCTATGTAGTATTCGTTTGGCTTCGCCAACGATGGCCGGGCTTCGCCGGCCACCCTCTATGTAGTATTCGTTTGGCTTCGCCAACGATGGGGCCGGCTTCGCCGGCCACCCTCCATGTAGTATTCGTTCGGCTTCGCCAAACGATGGGCCGGCTTTGCCGACCACCCTCCATGTAGTATTCGTTTGGCTTCGCCAAACGATGGAGCCGGCTTCGCCGGCCACCCTCCATGTAGTATTCGTTTGGCTCGCCAAACGATGGGCCGGCTTCGCCGACCACCCTCCATGTAGTATTCGTTTGGCTTCGCCGAACGATGCGGCCGGCTTCGCCGGCCACCCTTCATGTAGTATTCGTTCGGCTTCGCCAAACGATGGCCGGCTTCGCCGACCACCCTCCATGTAGTATTCGTTTGGCTGCGCCAAACGATGGGCCGGCTTTGCCGACCACCCTCCATGTAGTATTCGTTTGGCTTCGCCAAACGATGGGCCGGCTTTGCCGACCACCTCCATGTAGTATTCGTTTGGCTCCGCCAACGATGGGCCGGCTTAGCCGACCATCCTCCATGTAGTATTCGTTTGACTTCGCCAAACGATGGGCCGGTTTCGCCGGCCATCCCTCCATGTAGTATCTGCTCTGGCTTCGCCAAACGATTAAGCCGGCTTCGCCGGCCACCCTCCATGTAGTATCTGTTTGGCTTCGCCAACGATGAAGCGGCTTCGCCGACCACCCTCCATGTAGTATTCGCTTGGCTTCGCCATCGATGGGCTGGCTTCGCCGGCCACCCTTCATGTAGTATTCGTTCGGCTGCGCTAAACGATGGGCCGGCTTTGCCGACCACCCTCCATGTAGTATTCGTTTGGCTCCGCCAACGATGGTGCCGGCTTCGCCGGCCACCCTTCATGTAGTATTCGCTTGACTTCGCCAACGATGGGCCGGCTTCGCCGGCCACCTCCATGTGGTATTCGTTTGGCCCGCCAAACGATGGGCCGGCTTAGCCGACCACCCTCCATGTAGTATTCGTTTGGCTTCGCCAATCGATGGGCCGGCTTCGCCGGCCACCCTCCATGTAGTAATTCTGTTTGGCTTCGCCAAACGATGGGCGCGGCTTCGCCGGCCACCCTCCATGTAGTATTCGTTTGGCTTCTCCATGATGGGCCGGCTTCGCCGGCCACCCTCCATGTAGTATTCGTTTGGCTTCTCCAACGATGGTCGGCTTCGCCGGCCACCCTCCATGTAGTACTCGTTTGAATCGCCAAACGATAGGCCGGCTTCGCCAGCTACATTCCACGTAGTATTCGTTTGGCTTCGCCAACGATGGCCGGCTTCGCCGGCCACCCTCCATGTAGTATTCGTTTGGCTTTGCTAAACGATGGGCCGGCTTCGCCGACCACCCTCCATATAGTATTCATTTGACTTCGCCAAACGATGGCGGCTTCGCCGGCCACCCTCCATGTAGTATTCGTTTGGCTTGTTAAACGATGGGCGGCTTCGCCGGCCACCCTCCATGTAGTATTCGTTTGGCTCCGCCAACGATGAGCGGCTTCGCCGGCCACCCTCTATGTAGTATTCGTTTGGCTTCGCCAACGACAGCGGCTTCGCCGGCCACCTCTATGTAGTATTCGTTTGGCTTCGCCAACGATGGCCGGCTTTGCCGACCACCCTCCATGTAGTATTCGTTTGGCTTCGCCAGCGATGGGTCGGCTTGCCGGCCACCCTCCATGTAGTATTCGTTTGGCTTCGCCAAGCGATGGGTCGGCTTCGCCGGCCACCCTCCATGTAGTATTCGTTTGGCTCCGCCAACGATGGGCGGCTTCGCCGGCCACCCTCCATGTGTAGTACTCGTTTGGCTTCGCCAGTGATGGCCGGCTTCGCCGGCCACCTCCATGTAGTATTCGTTTGACTTCGCCAACGATGAAGCGGCTTCGCCGGCCAATCTCCATGTAGTATTCGTTTGGCTTCGCTAAACGATGGGCCGGCTTCGCGGGCCATCCTCCATGTAGTATCTGTTTGGCTCCGCCAACGACAAGCCGGCTTCGCCGGCCACCCTCCATAGTATTCGTTTGGCTCCGCCAACGATAAGGCTTCGCCGACCACCCTCCATATAGTATTCATTTGACTTCGCCAAACGATGGCTGGCTTTGCGCCGGCCACCTCCATGTAGTAGTCGTTTGGCTTGCTAACAGATAAAGCGGCTTCGCCGGCCACCCTCCATGTAGTATTCGTTTGGCTTCGCCAAACGATGGGCCGGCTTCGCCGGCCACCCCCATGTAGTATCTGTTTGCCTTCGCCAACGACAGCGGCTTCGCCGGCCACCCTCTATGTAGTATTCGTTTGGCTTCGCCAAACGATGGCCGGCTTTGCCGACCACCCTCCATGTAGTATTCGTTTGGCTTCGCTAAGCGATGGGGTCGGCTTCTGCCGGCCACCCTCCATGTAGTATCTCGTTTGGCTTCGCCAAGCGATGGGTTGGCTTCGCCGGCCACCCTCCATGTAGTATTCGTTTGGCCTCGCCAAACGATGGCCGGCTTCGCCGGCCACCCTCCATGTAGTACTCGTTTGGCTTCTCCAGTGATGGCCGGTTTCGCCGGCCACCCTCCATGTAGTATTCGCTTTGACTTCGCCAACGATGGCCGGCTTCGCCGGCCAATTCCATGTAGTATCTGTTTGGCTTCGCTAAACGATGGGCCGGGCTTCGCGGGCCATCCTCCATGTAGCATTCGTTTGGCTCCGCCAACGATGGGCCGGCTTCGCCGGCCACCCTCCATGTAGTATTCGTTTGGCTCGCCAACGATGGGCCGGCTTCGCCGACCACCCTCCATGTAGTATTCGCTTGGCTTCGCCACCGATAGCGGCTTCGCCGGCCACCCTTCATGTAGTATTCGTTCGGCTGCGCCAAACGATGGGCCGGCTTTGCCGACCACCCTCCATGTAGTATTCGTTTGGCTCCGCCAAACGATGGGCCGGCTTCGCCGGCCACCCTTCATGTAGTATTTGTTTGACTTCGCCAAACGATGGGCCGGCTTCGCCGGCCACCCTCCATGTGGTATTCGTTTGGCTCCGCCAAACGATGGGCCGGCTTAGCCGACCACCCTCCATGTAGTATTCGTTTGGCTTCGCCAAGCGATGGGTCGGCTTCGCCGCCACCCTCCATGTAGTACTCGTTTGGCTTCGCCAAACGATGGGTCGGCTTCGCCGGCCACCCTCCATGTAGTACTCGTTTGGCTTCTCCAAGTGATGGGCCGGCTTTGCCGGCCGCCCTCCATGTAGTATTCGTTTGGCTTCTCCAAGCGATGGGTCGGCTTCGCCGGCCACCCTCCATGTAGTACTCGTTTGGCTTCGCCAAACGATGGGCCGGCTTCGCCGGCTACCCTCCATGTAGTATTCGTTTGGCTTCGCCAGCGATGGTGCCGGCTTCGCCGGCCACCCTCCATAGTATTCGCTTGGCTTTGCCAAACGATAAGCGGCTTCGCCGACCACCCTCCATATAGTATTCATTTGACTTCGCCAACGATGGCGGCTGCGCCGGCCACCCTCCATGTAGTAGTCGTTTGGCTTTGCAACGATGGCCGGCTTCGCCGGCCACCCTCCATGTAGTATCTGTTTGGCTTCGCCAACGATGGGCCGGCTTCACCGGCCACCCTTCATGTAGTATTCGTTTGGCTTCGCCAAAGATGGGCCGGCTTCTCCGCCCACCCTCGCAGCCGCAGTTGACGTCTTCTGAAGTCCTATTGAATTCCCATGTCACCCCGATCACGTCTTCTGATGCCCTACTGAATTCCCACGTCACCCCGATCACGTCTTCTAAAGCCCTACCGAATTTCCACGTCATCCCGATTGAGTCTTCTGAAGCCCTACTGAATTCCCACGTCACCCCGATCACGTCTTCTTAAGCCCTACCGAATTTCCACGGCACCCCGATCACGTTTTCTGAAGACCTACTAAATTTCCACGTCACCCCGATCACGCCTTCTGAAGTGCTACCGAATTTCCACGGCACCCCGATCACGTTCTTTGAAGCCCTACTAAATTCCCACGTCACCCCGATCACGTCTTCTGAAGCCCTACCAAATTTCCGCGTCACCCCGATCACGCCTTCTGGAGTGCTACTAAATTCCAACGTCACCCCGATTACGTATTCTGAAGCCCTACTAAATTTCCACGTCACCAATATCACGCCTTCTGATGCGCTACTGAATTCCCACGTCACCCCGATTAAGTCTTCTGAAGCCATAATTAATTCCCACGTCACCCCGATCACGTCTTCTGAAGCCCTACTAAATTTCCACGTCACCAATATCACGCCTTCTGATGCGCTACTGAATTCCCACGGCACCCCCATCACGTCTTCTGAAGTCCTACTGAATTCCCACGTCACCCCGAAGACGTCTTCTGAAGCCCTACTGAATCTCTACGTCACTCCCGAAGACGTCTTCTAAAGCCCCAATTAATTCCCACGTCACCCCGATCACGTCTTCTGAAGCCCTACTAAATTTCCACGTCACCCCCATCACGTCTTCTGAAGTCCTACTGAATTCCCACGTCACCCCGAAGACGTCTTCTAAAGCCCTAATTAATTTCCACGTCACCCGATCACGTCTTCTGAAGCCCTACTGAATTCCCACCTACTGAATTCCCACGTCACCCCGATCACGTCTCCTCAAGCCCTACTGAATTCCCACGTCACCCCGATTACGTTTTCTGAAGCCCTACTGAATTCCCTAATGTCACCCGTTTGCAGGATAAACAAAGCAAAAAAGCAGGACGAAGTTAGTGGTGAAGGCGCTGAATAGCGCGCCCCAATCGCCTCCTTTTCGAAGCTGCCCCACCACCATGCAGGCGCTGTGCTGAACGCTCATCCTCTCCTTCGTGGCACCCGCTAAGCACAGCGCCCGCATGGTGATGGGGCAGCTTCGTAGCCCCATATAGCCCCATAGTCAACATTATTTTTCTTGCCCTTGCGATTCTTTATTATAGTGATTATTATTATTATTGATATTATTATTATTATTGATATTATTATTATTATTATTATTATTATTATTATTATTATTATTATTATTATTATTACTAGCGAGACCTAGAGAAGTTTTCGCTCAAGAAAGCTTTCACGTGCGCCAACTTCCTGAATCAGACAACGGTGTTGACTGACTTCCGCCTACCCGAAAGTTGCTGTCCGTATGGACTCTCCTGAGCAGAACAGTTTGCCGGACATTTACAGCAGGGGGTAGGGTATAAAAATGTGGCATCAGAAAAGCAAATTATAAGAAGCCAGCGGTAGATCGTCGGTTGCTACCGGCATCACATGTACGGCCTTTTCCATCCCTCCTCCCTTTATATCGCAAACCCACTGCCCTTCCTTCCGATTTGTAGAGCTCCCAAGCGAATATTCTCGCATTACTATCTCTGTCATGATAAGGAAAAACGTGTTATTTCCCTAACTGACCAACGCCATACTTGTGTTCACAATAAATGAAATATGTACCTACGTGGATGATTATCTTTTGAGAAGCAGATTTCGATAAGCTCAGGTTTTCAGCGTATATGAACTAATTTATGGAAGTTGGTAAGTCGAAATGACTGAGCGGTTGTAATGTGTGGCGAACAGAGAAGGTGCGGATGTGGAGCTGCTGCTTGTTTCCTCAGATTGGCAAGGAAATGTCTCCGGAGTTCTGCGCCCTTCTCGAAACGCGTCGCACGCTTCTCAAGATACACGTTTTCCTATCTGTTTTCTTCGCTAGAAAAGATTTAGAATTAGCATGAAAAAAAAAACAAAATCTTGTTTTTTTTTTAATTTTACACTCTTCTCAGGTAAAACTACTCAGAGGATCGCGGGGTCGTAATGGAGCACAATAGGCTTTCACCTCAACGAGGATAGCGAGGGCAGCACGAGGGGAAGAGCTGCTGCTCGAGCAGCACGTGCTGCCCTCGTCCTCCATTTGTCGCCTCAGCTGCTGCTCTTTTTTGTGGCAATTGTAGTGTGGTAACATTGCTCAAAGTGGTCCGTTTGGACAGCTACGAGCATATATACAATCAGCATGGGGACTTCTTTGTTTTAAGCATGCACATATAGACCTCTGATTACTCAGGCAAACCATCGCTCCGAGCGGGACCGGCTCCTCCCAATTATGACGTCATCGCCCGGACAGCGGGCGAGGGGCCAACTGGCACCGCGGTCCCTGTCCGGTGCCAGTTCGCCCTCGGTCGCTCTTGGAGCCACAGCGGTGCCATCGCCAGAGATTGAGAGACGTGGATTGGTTGTTTTGAGTGATAACGTGCGAGCCACGTTATCACTCAAAGAACAACCAATCCTGCGGGTATAAAAGGCGGCTCGCCTCGTGTAGACGGGTAGTTGGCCTTTCGAGGCCACTCTGAGAGGTGACCTCGGATCACTCTCAGGATGACAATTTTGGCGGCCGAGGGGATCCTCATGGCCCGCGGTGGGGAAGGCTTCTCATTGCGGACCATGCTGGGATGGTATCCTTGTTGCGGCCTGTGGCAGGATTAACCTCCTGGCCCGCAGGCTGTAACAGGTACCTTATCCTCTTAAAGGCTTAATCCTCTCCAGAAGAGGCGGAAATATAGAAAAAATAGCAATTAGGAAATTTTTGAAAATCGCCCGAACAGAGACCGCAGTGCCAGTTGGGACCGAAGATCGCTCCGAGCGATACTGCTGTGGCCCGGAGAGCGGCTGCTGTGGCCCGAGTAGATGGCTAATTTTCGCTCGGAGCGGAGAGCCAGCGCCGCTCGAGTAGCTCTCCGGCACCGCTCGGAGCGATGGTTTGCCTGAGTAGTTATATGTCAATTTACCAATTCTCTTTTCTCCCCAAGCAAGGCGTATGGAATCTAAGCAATCGATTGATCCTCATTTCAGACGATCGTGAGCTGTCAAGGAGCGCAACTATCTCTCACTTTTACTAGAATAGCGAGAGCAGCACAAGGGGACGAGCTGCTGCTCGAGGAGCACGTGCTGCCCTCCTTCTCCATTTGTCGCCCCAGCTGCTGCTCTGTGTTGTAGCCAGCTTAGTGTGGTAACACTGCTCAAAGTGGTCCCGTAGGTAACTACGACCATACTCATGATTCACATGGAGAGTTCTTCCCTTCTAAGAACATGAACATGCCCGCTTCCTGGGAAGTTGTATTGAGTTAACACAACCAATCGATATCCAGCCCTATCACACGGAATACCTTGAAGGCAGTGCCCACGATTAAAAAACTTCGGGTTTCCAACGTAAATCGAAAGACCAGGGGCTCAATTTATCAATAGTGCCGAAAAAACGGCTAAGAACGATTACAAAATAGCCCTATACGGTCCCAAACTTGAATGTCCGCTCACGCCACGCCCACTTCCTCAACGGCTACCGATAAAAGTGTCTGACTGAAGTGACCCGACTAGAAGAAGGCGACCGATTATCAAATGGGGTAAGTTTTATTGAGCGGAGTGGATTGTAACCTCCTGGATGTATGTTGTTACCCCTAAGGCCGGGTTTTCAGTAGTTTACGGATCGGAACCGGTTGAAAGGAGTGGGCGTGGCGTGAGCGGAACACTCAGGTTTAGGGCCGCACAGGTCTTTTCATGCTCGTTCGTAGCCGTTTTTCTCACATTGCTGGTGTTTTCATATTTCTGGATCAGTGAGTGCATCGGAATGATTTTCGCATACCTTCCCCGCTGTACACTTTTTCGACAGTCCTGTTATCAGGTCGACTGTACCAACATCTTTTGTTCGCAAAAACAATTGAGGGAGTTGAAGTCCAACGATATCTCCTCATGGATCTGCAGCAAAGGTTTGTCAATTCAATGCCAGTTTGTCGTCGAGTTGAAGACCAGGCGCCGCCCGGTCGCAGTCGACCAAGACACGCTGCCATCCAATCGCAAAATCGCCGCGACCTGACGCTACTAACTGCCAACAGCTCGAAGCCATTTTTCAACACTTTCATTTCATCTCCAACTGGTCGCCTTTCTATGACTCAATCTAGGGGCTAAACGCGCGGTGGCGGCCAATGATTTGCGCGGGATCTCACTTTATCAGCGCGCGACCTCTCAGACGTGGTACTTTTATGCAAGATTCACATTTTCGTTACATCAAGTCTTCAAAAAAAACTTTTGGTATTTCACTGATTATCAAATTAAACGTCGTTTCACTCTGAAGAAAATGTCAAATTAAAATTTTAAATGGCACACTCGAGAAAAGAAGTTCCCTGCGAGCAATTTAAACGGTTCAGCCCGGCTAAAAAAAACAGATGAATCGTTCTGGAAAAAGGGATGAGTCGTCCTTCCTATTGGATGGTGGTTGTGTAAAACCGGCCAAAAATTCGAGAGGCGTTCGGCTCGTCTAGAACGAATTTTTTAGCTGTTTTTTTCAGATTTGCAACATATTGTTTTTTTTTAATCTCGAAGGTGTAAACGGAAAATTCTGAAAAATCACCTTCTCACTCTAAAATGCGTTTCCTTGAACTTAAACTTTACTCGCATTTTTGACAGAAAAAACAATTGTTTCGGTTTAATGTCAGAAACTTGTATTTTTCAAATGCTGAGCGGCGATGGTTTGCCAAAAATTAGGCGAAATGGGGAATACATACATTTTCTTCACGAAAAGCACAATGCTCACAGAATTCAAAGCCGACAACGTTCAAAAACAACCTTTCAATGAAAATAATAATTCGAACTCTTCCGAAAATGTCCACGGTAATAATTTAGAAATAAGAAAAAATGTTCAAGAAATTCTAAAATCGTTGTTTTTTGAAGAGAAGAAATCACCATTCAATTAATGATGAATACTCTGATATTTGAATTCCGTTCAACCCTGAAAGTTCCCTAAACAGTGCTAATATCAGCGACTCAAAAATATTTTTGAGGAACTTTATTCTTGGAATATGTGGATATAACTTTTTTACAAAGAAAGTCATAATTCTACACGTGGAAACTCTGAGAAAATTGGTATGGGGTTCCCAAAACTAATCTCAGATTGAACAGTTTCACATGTAGGGCTGGTTCAGCATTCGTCTCATTGAAATTAAATTTGGAGAATGTACCCCGTTCTTTTCCTGCTTTCAAACGCAAAGCTTCGAGTATTCTTTTTGCGTGGTATTTTTTCAATTTGTTTTTCTGCTGTATCATACTCTACGCCCCTTTTTTCACGTCGACCTTATGTAGTGTATTGATAAAAATAAATAAATCGTTTTTCAAAATGAGAGAAACATATTATCACGCCTAATTCACATCTCTACTGTCCCGAAACCGGGTGAAAATCAATTATTGTCCAAGGTATAGAGAAATTTTGTGTCAAGAAATGTTTTTGGAGACTCACAATCACTACTGACCGAGGCCTGTGTTGAACGGTCCTCGCAAACTCGTGCCAGATCGAGGCCGCCTAGGGTGGGCATGAGACAGCCCGTAGTGGCAGCATCATTTCCATCAGCTGCAGCGAAGATCAAAGGATATAATCAAGGATAAATAAGCCGTTAAAGATATGAATGAGCCTCAATGAGGTCTCTATTTTTGATAGGTCGACCCAGCACTGATGCTGAGCTCGACATATCCCCTGCGGGAAAAGGATTATGAGAAAAAAAGGAGAGATCATAAATGAAGAGCAGCAGTTGGGGCTACAATGAAGAGCAGCAGTTGGGGAGGGAAGAGCAGCAGATGGGGAGAGATGAGCAGCAGTTGGGGCCACAATGAGGAGCAGCAGTTGGGGCCACAATGAAGAGCAGCAGTTGGGGCGACGACTGGAGCAGTTGGGGCGACTGTAGCAGCAGGTGGGGCAACTATACGAGCAGCAGTTGGGGCAGTGAGCGTAGCAAGAGGACACAACGTGCTGCCCTGGGCAGCAGTTGGGGGAACGAAAGGGGCTTACACCTCGTCGAGTAAATGCGTTAGTAATCCCCTCGTGCTGCCTTACTAAGCCGCGAGTATCTGAGTAGTTGTCCAGAATCGGACGAAGAGTTGTCCTGCAGGCGTACGAATGCAGGACAACTTTCGCAGACTCTAGAGAATTCTGGACAACTTTTCGCCCAATTCTCGACAATCCCCGACAACTTCTCGACCAATTCCCGACAACTCCTTACCGGATTCTCGACTGTTAACCATCAGTTATACACATGTACAACTGCATGTAGTTTTCAAAAATAGGGGCTCCAACCCAACCTTGAATTACAACGGTCGGTGAAGCCCACGCAGGTGATTTCTCATCACCTCACTGTGTTTGCACAATGTACGTTTGGACGTTTGGCAGAGGCAAACTGCGCATCGTATATGCTGTGGGTCTACAAAATCGTTCAATATGGGCCGCTGTTGGCCTTGTCCAGCACCACATCGGTGTATTGGTCTTCGGAATTACTTTAACATAAGACGGTGAAAGTTTGAGTAGAGAGTAAATCGACCACGCTAAACTCAATGATCCTACTCTCGTGGCTCCTAGTTTTCAAAGTTGTCGACTTCCGACGGGACCACAACTCAGAAAGGTGTGAGCCATTATACTGTAGCGTTGTTCAGCTTCCATCTAAAGCGGTAAAAGTTCGTATATAGGGTAAATTGACCCCGATAAACTCAAATATCCCACTCTCGTGACCCATACATTGCAAAATGTGGACCTCAGGCGGGTTCACACCTGCAGCTAGCCCCCAAACCGCTGGCTGCAGGTTGACCCGCCGGAAGTCCACATATTGTACACCAATATAATGCTAAGTAACCATTGCAAGGTTTAAAGCTGCATATTTCGGTCAGAACTGAATCATTTGAGATTTATTCGAATCAACAATCTTAATTTCAAACGTTGTTCTGATACTTTTTGGGTAACTTCTTGAATAATATATTTTAAGTCTGACTGCTGCAACTACCGATCATCGAAAAAGATCAGCACTTGCTCGAAAAGCTCGAAAACTTTTAAAATTCACTAACTTGGAAATCCCATGTTTTGGTATGTTCGCAATTTTGAGAAGATGAAAATTCGGATAAAAGGGGTTTGATATTCAAGAAATCTGTGAAATACATTATAATTGATAACCAGCTAGAAGAATGGAGAAAAGCAAAATAAACCACAGAGGACCCACACGAAAAGAGAAGAACAAAAACAGCAGTCACAACATTTGAAGAATGTGGGGTAAAGAGGGCTTTGAAGCGATGTCCTGAATTTTTGGGAAATTTTCGACATATTCGAAACATATTCTCAATTTCGGAAGTAGTTCTCGAGCAATCTGTCCGAATTCTCGGCAAACACTCGTACCCCCGAATTCTCGGCAACTTTCTCTGAAATTCTGAACGAATCGGCCGCAATTCTCGACAAATACTGCGAATCTCGGAATTCTCTACAACTTCTATCAACTTTCTGGACAACTTCTCGATTGTCGACCGATTCTCGACAACTACTCTTCCGATTCTGGACAACTAGTTTCACCTGAGTTAGTGACATCCTGCACACTCCGATTGCGATCCTGCAAACTTACTATGGCCTCCTGCACTCTCCCACTAGGGGCCTGTACACTTACTATGACGTGCTGCACACTCCCATTGGGGGCCTGCACACCCCTACTGGGGTCCCGCACACTTTATATGACGTCCTCCACAACCCCATTGGGGTCCTGTACATTTTCTGTCACGTTCTGCCCACTCCCATTCTTTTTCTATGACGTCCTGCACACTCCCACTGGGGTCCTGCACACTTCATATGACGCCGTGCACACTCCCATTGGGGTTCTGCGCACTTTATATGACGTCCTGCACACGTTCTGCACATTTTCGATGACGTCCTGCACCCTCCCATCGTTGTCCTGCTTATTTTCCATGACATCCTGCACACTTCCATTAGGGTCCTGCACACTTTGTATGAAGTCCTGCACCCTCCCATAGGGTTCCCGCGCAATTTATATGACGTCCTGCACCCTCTCATCGGGGTCGTGCATACTTTATATGACGTCCTGCACACTTTATATGACGTCCTGCACACTCCCAATTGGGTCCTGCACACTTTCTATGACGTCCTGCACACTCCCACTGTGGTCCTGCACACTGTCTATAACGTGCTGCACACTTCCCAAATCCCAGCGATTCTGTACAGCGTCCCGCACACTACTACAGAATACCTGTCGCTACAATTAGAGCATAGACCCTCTAGCGCTAGATGGCTCATGGAGGTTTTCATGACCCACGGCCAAATATGCGCCCCACGGACAGACTTGGTTGCCCCGAGGCGCGCAAGAGGTGGTTCACGCTGATTTTTTGGTAATCGATATATGTCCTACCCACCCAAATGTTGGTACCATTTCATCCCAGTTTTGATCGGCCATTGCTGAGGTCCGCGGGACACACATACACACACACATACATACATCGGGACATAACTGCTTTAAGTATAAGGATTATTATTATTATTATTATTATTATTATTTATACTATTATTATTATTATTATTATTATTATTATTATTATTATTATTAATATAATTATTAATAATAATAATAATAATAATAATAATATTATTATTATTATTATTATTATCATCATTATTATTATTATTATTATTATTATTATTATTATTATTATTATTATTATTATTATTATTTTTATTATTATTATTATTATTATTATTATTATTTTTATTATTATTATTTAATTTTTGGACAAATTTTGGTGAGAGTTGTTTTTCCTCTGTCTTCAGACAATTCATATCCCTATCTACCCCAGGATCTTCAGTGAAGTGGGCAAGTAGGGCTGAAATGATTTTCTAGATTTTTTTGTGGTCAGCGTTTAGTTTTAGAATCCTTTGTAGGTATTACACCGTTGGATTAAAATTATGAAAAAAAATTTGAAAAAAGTTAATAAAAAAAAAGTTTAAAAAAAATTTAAACTTTATCAAGAGTTCCCTAAGTTCAGACTGCGATTCGTGTGCAGCTATTAACACGACAAACCTATGTGATATCAATTTGCTTGGAACTGTATTTGTGGGTCATGATAATTTGTTGCAGTGCTGTCAGATGAACTACGGGATAAACTCGCTTCCAATGGTGGTTCATTTACCGTGTTTGCGCCGTCGGACAAAGCTTTTGCGACAATTTCCAAGTCCCTTCTCAAGGACATCAAGGAGGGAAATGGATGCGCATCAGGTGGGTTTCTGAGAATTCCGATACGATAATAATCAGAAGAAAGCCAAGGGAAGTTCTGAGAGTAAGAAGCGACGCAGGTTCGATTCCTGAATGACTCTCCTGCTCTATGCACGCCAACTGCAAATGTATCCTTCCGAGATATTCTATATTTCTCCGGTCAATTTTTGGAACCCAGCCAATAGTGAAGTAGCTTGTTGGTCTTCAATAAGGCTAAAATCTCCTTAATAGGACAACTAAATAGACGACTTACATTCTATGTTGGCAGAGTTCCTACGATGTAGCCCGTTTATCCTTTTCTACATAGCTTTATGAATGCTAGAATTTCAGACTTTGCAAGCAGTCACATCGTTGAAGGTTCACTCTGCTCTCATAACCTTTTTGATCGCCGATTGAAGTCTCTGTCTGGAGGAGAAACGGAAACCAGAACTCAGGTTAGTCTTCTACAGACTGGTGAATTCTCACCGAAAAAGATGAGTAACCACAGCTGTTTGCACTTTGAAGGGAATCGGTATAGGAGTTGATACAGTGTAACATGTTTTCAACTCTATGTACGCTTTTTCTGAGAAGCGCGCGTGTAGCGCAGAGGCAAAAAGAGCCACGGTCGCCGCACACTGTCAAGATCGATCCTCGCCCAGGGCCGACATCATTCATTCGGAGTCCAAAATCACGTCTCCAACTCTCTCGTTCAAGCCTGAACTCTGGCGTTGACAATAACTTCGAATAGTTCAACTTACGAGGGCCTTCAATAAGTATTCAAGTGAGAGAAAAATTGGGTTTGAAGGGAGTTACTAAAAAGGGCGCTGAAATCGCAAGGAATTATTGTCTCTTGCGATCGGACCAAAACCTACGAGCGGTATTGCAGAAATATCACCTGCCGAATCAACTATCACTGATATGATATGATATGTACTTTTTCAGATCAAAGGCGGTGAACGAGTGATCCTCATCGGAAGGGCGCAAGTGACCATTAGCGATATCTACGCCAAAAATGGCGTCTTACACATAATAGACGATGTAGTCTTCAACGACGAATGTGAGATCTACGCTCGTCAATGTTTTTCACGCTGTGGTGAAGTGGCTTTGTTTAGTTCTGTCCTGGAGGGAACATCTCGAAGCGTACAATCACAATCTGAAGGTCGCGTTAGACGAAGTCATTGCGAATTCAACGGAGAAGCTGACGATATTTGTGCCACCAGCAAACAATGAAACGGTCAGTCAAATTCGTAAAAACCAGGGAAAGTTCCTCAACACTGTAAACATTGAGAGCGCGTTCAAGATGCATATGCCCATATAAGCTCCAAATGCATATTGATCTAGTGGAAGGATTGGTAGAAGTGTCCATCTTTTTGTCTGCTTCATTAAGAAATGAATGAGGAGCAATAAGAAATGTAGATTTTGGGATTCCAGGTAACTGCTGATTTCGCGAAGAATCACCTCGTTGTTGGAGATGTGTTAGAGGACTTCACTCATCCATCAGAAATAATAACTGACGCCAACTCTAAGGTAGGTTCAAGTAGTACAAAAGCATCAGTAGAACCTGCCCTTTTACATTTACACATACTACATATGTTCTAGATTTTCACTGGATATTCGCGCAAGGCGTCACCGATTTGGATTCGCATTTCAACGCAGCCTGGTATGCGTCAAAGGGGTCAAATTGGTTGTTCAAAAATCACTCAGGAGAGCGTGAAGGGATGTCGATCTGTCCTGAATTTCATCGAAAAGGTTCGCAACAACAATTGTCGCCTGGTTGACTCCAATGAAATTTCCAGAAGTAGAGCTGAAAAATTGCTGATTCATGGAAATATGTAGACATGTAACATCGGCATGGATCGGGAAGAGACTTCGCGTGCATTGTTGAAGGTTGGCGCCAACTCGGTGCACCTACATATGTTATAGCACATGACACCGAGTTTGCGCCAACTTTCAACATTGAACACGAAGTCTCTTCGCGATCCATGCCGACGTTAACAGAACGAGTTTTCTCCTTTTTATCAAAAGCAAAGGTACTCCATGCCGCTGCCATGCTAAGAAAACCCTCAAAAACCTTCGCGGGGGGGGGGAGTTGTAGTGAGTGAATGGGGTTAATATACTTGTTAATTGGCGGTTATCTCATGCCGTGCAGGGGGTTATAGACAGCATACACGCTCGCAAATGAGGTTGAAACTGCGACGCTACCAGATTCGAACGGCCTGTATCAGAACGCCTGGGCGTTATTCATACTCCTTAACGTCAGCGCGTCACGCGTGTAACGCACGGGCGTGGCGTTGGAGTACGAATGACCTGACGCGATGCCCGCGCGGGACGTGCGTGACGCTCGCTCCGCCGACGGCCGTAACGACTTTTCTATCCTTTTCATTATTAATCCATAATCGATTTCATTCCGCTTCATAATAACTAATAGGTTGATGCAAAAGTTTCCGGCGACTTTGAATAAAAAACATTTATTTCAAAAACAAACAAGGCTGACCAACAAAATAATTTCCATCACATTCAATGATCCTTCGCCACCGATTGGGCAGATCATGAATTCCTGACGCGTAGAACTCTGGCTGCTTCGAGTCTAAGTATTCCTCTAAGGCCATTTTGACTTCGTCATCGTTAGTGAACTGTTTTCCATCCAGGAAGAGCTGCATCGAGCGGAACAGATGGTTGTCACAAGAGGCAAGATCTGGGCTGTATGGAGGGTGAGGAAGATCTTCCCAGCCCAGGTCCAGCAGTTTCTATCGTGTTATCCGAGATACGTGTGGCCGAGCATTGTCGTGAAGAAGGCGAACAGTGTTCATTCCAGGGCGATTATTGCGTATTGCCTCGCCCGAACGTACCAGCTGTCAACAGTAGACCTTGGCGGTCACTGTGGTGTTCTGTGAAATCAGCTCTCAGTGAATTGGTGTACGAATGTCCCACCAAACGCAGAGAATCAGCTTCCACTGGTGCTTTTCCGGCTTCGGCGTGGTCCGCGCTACTTGCCAAGAGTCTGGCCACGTCCTTTTACGCGATATGTTGAGGTACAGACACCACTTTTCGTTTCCTGTGACATTGTCGTCGAACCAAGCAAAAGAAGCGCTTTCTAGAGAGCAATTCAGTGCATGTCTCCACACGGCGAAGTTTGTCGCTCACGCTGAAGGAGTGGGGGACCAAACGTTGAGCTTGGAAACCTTTCCGATCGCAGCCAAGTGACGAGCGACAGTTGATTAAGCGCAGCCAAGTCTGCTGCTCATCTCACGTGTGGTCTGGCTCGGATCGCCTCCCACCTGCTCGCGCAGCTCGTCGTTGTTGAGTTTCAATGGCTCTACTGATCGCTCCTTGTCTTAGACCTTGTACTGCTACGTTTTCTGGAGTCTTTACAATAGACCTTCACAGGAATAGCACGAGAAAAGGAAATAAACAGAAAAAATGCCATTACCCAGAAAAAAATTATCCACTGTCTCATATCGAGTCAAGGCAAGGATTAATGGCAAGTCAACCATGGCTACAGTATGTTTAGTGAAAGTACGCAACCTCACCACCGCTTTTTCCGTTTCCGTGGGCTCTATTAACAATGTTTGAACCGAGTCAAGAAATCTCTATAACTTTAGTCAGTTCGGTTTGTAGCGGCAGTTTTTCTACTTATTCGAATATCGATTATCATTGGGGAACGTCGGCGAGTTCAGATCGTCGGTGGGAATCTGCTGATATCCCAGATTTTCTTTGCACTCTCAATGCACTGAAGGGGAAGTTTCATATGAGATATATATTTTTAGCCTCTGCCGAAGGCCACGGATAACTTTGACACTTTCTTGGCCAAAAGAAATGACCTAAGCAAGTTCTACAGGTATCGATAGGGAAGACTTTCATTGCTAATTTTAGAGAAAGTTGGAGTATTATTGCTATTCATTTTCAGGTTATGGCGTGAGAGTTCCTTGAATGGCTCGATGACGGAAGAAAAATTACAAACTGTGTTCATACCGTCTGATGATGCTTTTTCGCACAACGAGTTCAAAAAACTGCTCAAGAAGCACAATTTAGCTGATATTTTCGTGAGAAGATACATTGTGGACGGTAAGTGATGTCGGAGTAGTTATCGTAATTAACAACAGATGGGACGTCTAAATCCTAGGTTTCCTGGACCGTTCTGATCCACGATAAACCTATGGGTTTTGGGTAATGTGTACTTTGACAGACTCTCTGCGCTTTCATATTTGCTGAATACTTCTGTCTCGCCATTCATGGACTCGTTGAGTAATCGAGCATAGTAAGGAGAGTCAGATGTGGCTTTCAAATGCAAAAAAGAAAGCCATAAGGGCTTCGAATACCGCTGCTCCGATTCAATTACTCTTCTCACAACGAACACATGGTCGATGGTCGATCCACCAGGTCAAGAACCGGCTTGCTCCTCTCTGGTCGCTTCTTCGTGATATTTGATAGGTCGCTTAAGAATGAAACGTTCTAAAACCTTGTACATGACACGAAAATGAGAGATTCCTCTGTAGTTTTTAGGATCCGTGACGGTTAGTTTCTTGTAAAGTGGTGTACGATGATTGCATGCCTGCACGAATCTGGTATCCGTTCGCTTATCCACATTGCACGAATGGTGTTAGTCATTTCGCGAATCCCAGACGGAACCGAATCGTTCAGCATTTCAGCAGCGATGTTGTCTGCCTTAGTACGAAATTTCAGCACAGAACCACCTGCCTTAGTACAAAATTTCAGCACAGAACTTGCGATCCACGGCTATCTCTTGCTCCTTTAGGTTCTCGCATGAGTTCTTGGAATGTTCTGTTGCCACGTGGGAACTGGGCCTTTTCGCAATGAATTTCTTTGCTGATTTACGCTGATCAAGCAGATTAGGCAGCATTCGTGTTAGGCCAGCTGAACTATTCCTTGGTAGCGTTCGATAACATCCGTATGCACTCGCGTTCCTCAAGAAATGCAAGAAATGCTGAAGTATATCACCCCTGGTTACAGATGACATCATAACTGAGAGGTTCCAGGATTAGAGATATTATCAGGATTTGTTACTCTCTGACGTAGCAAATCTGTAATCTGAATAAAAGCAAAAAAGTGGTAATTTCAGAGCCTGTATGTGAATTTGATCTCCGCCGCAATCCCTCGGAAATTCGCATTCAGACGTACTCGAATTTGAATGGTGAGACCCTCAAGCCCACTCAAATCGACGGGGATGCTTTCATTGAAGGAGCACGGATTCAGGTGCGACCATCTTTGATTGTATTCATGTGTGACCCCACGGATGTATTCGTTCAGGAATCGGAGATCGTGCTCAGCAATGGCGTCGCCTACGTTCTCGAGTCGACAATCGCCAAGAGTTATCAGTCCACACAACCCGGCGAAAACAACAGAAGACCAACGAGCTTGCTGAACATTATTGCCTGATCATTGTCCTTGAACGTCTTTGAGTGTACATAAATATCAAATATGACGTGATGAGGAATTCCCGATGACGTATAGTAGAGAAATTCTGTTTTCATAACACCTTCTGAGGTTGTTGACTGGACAAAGTCCAAAATTACTAACGTTCGATGTTATTTATCACGGTACGACAGTGATCACTCCTAAAACTGTAAACACCCTCCTGCCTATAAAAGCACCGCTATCACACTGTTTCCCATCAGATTCTCTTCTTCGTAGTTTCCTTCACTATCTCGTTTTCACATTCCTCTTGAAGTCCCCTGTCAACTATCTGGTGGGTGAGAGTCGCAGAAAACCACATCCAGCGTTTCCATATTTTTGTTCAAAAAACGAGTAAAAAAACCGACATTACACACAGAAAAATTAATTTCTAAAGCAAAACCAGTACAAATGATTAAAAAGAGCATTCGAATTTTTGACATGGATCGCTGTCGGGTTCACTGAAGGTCTAGGTAACGTTATGTGTGACAATGACGGATGATCAACAAAGAAGCTCATCATTCCAAACCCAATGTTATTTCACGAAGGGGACAACTTTCCGAGGTTGTAACTATAAAAGCAAAATCTGCGATCAGAAAAGTTTTCGATCTCTTGTCCTAATCCAAGGCTTTGATCCTCTAATTGCGTGAAACAGTTCATCCAGGATTGCGCCCAGTTCAGGGAAAGGAATAGTTGCCGACGTGTAAGAAATAGGTAGTTCTCTGTACACAGCCTTATTGTTAGTACCCCCAGTTGACCCGTGTAGCGCAGTGATTGATGAGCGGTTTTGAATGGTACAAAGCGATGAACCCGTCAGCCCGGGCATACCAAAGGAGGCCCACTCGTCTTAAGCCTAGTTTTGACTGCAGGTGGTCGCTGCGGCCATGCGAGGGACAACTGTTCCTTTTTCATCGCGCGTAATGGAAAGCCGCTCCAATTGTGATCGCTTCGTGGCAAACGTCCTACATCGCTGGGTCGCGGCGACGAAATCCTATGTTTTACTGCATCGCTGCTTGAAGAGCGATTCTCAATGGTCGCTGACCATCGCTCCATCGCTGCCATCATGGCAGCGATGGAGCGATTGCCAGCGAATGTCACGTTTCTTCTAATGAACGTTGACCCTTTCACATGACAAGATCAGTGTTTTCGAGTCGAAATGCGTTATTGATGAATACCGGCCATTAATTTCACTGATTGATTGAATTTCATTTATC
The DNA here is from genome assembly GCA_029168955.1 of Aplectana chamaeleonis. Lineage (NCBI taxonomy): Eukaryota > Metazoa > Nematoda > Chromadorea > Rhabditida > Cosmocercidae > Aplectana > Aplectana chamaeleonis. Next base: position 1,254,902 of record JAPDOI010000031.1, on the reverse strand, counting down.
ATCCGTGGGCCTATGCACTATGGACAGAATCGCTGCCGCTGCTACATCGCTGCAGCAGCGGGTGCAAAATCGCTGCGATGAAAAACAGCAGCGATGCAGTCAAAACTAGGCTTTAAAGGCAGTGTTCACGATAATCTTCAATTTTGAGATTATTCGCTATATTGATGAAGTGGCTCTCGGGTAAAATCAGAATGACGGAGAATTTGAGAAAAACGCCCCAGAAGTACATGAAATCCTTAAGTATCACCCCGCCTCTTAAGTATCACAGGATGTGTTTGTTGTAGCAGTAAAATCTTGTGTGAACCCGTCCTTTGCATTTCTCTACTATCTATTGCTCGTCTTATCCTTAGGGCTCTAACTAATCCCGCTTCTCATAATTTTTTTTCTATTTTCGATTGATCCAATTTTCCACCGGTGACAACCACCATGAACATGTTCATCCAACCGGGAAACTAGTCCACGTTATAGAATAATGTCTTTGAAATACGACGTTTTAATCCGTTTATCGCCGTTTCTTCGCAATTCTGGTAACACTTGTATGCCAACGCATTATTTTAGGTAAAAAAACTCGGGGGCGAAAAACATCGTGAACACTGCCTTTAGGTCAAAAACCTTTGGAGATTCACAGGACACGTAGACTCTGTTTCATTCCAAGTGAACTCATGTTTTCGGTTATCACAGCGCGGAGCGGTGGCTTTTTCGTCGAAACCTCCTTGATTATTTATTTATTAAATACGATGCATAAGGCATACGTGAGAAACACAAACACAGCAGGTTAGTAGTGTACAGATTGCGCGCAGATATGAATCGCTGATACAACGTGATCTCCATCCCATCACCGAACTTCCCGTTAAAAACACAGTAACTTCTTTCTCGCAATACGTTTGAATGATCTCACTCCAGATCGAACGGCAGGTATCCCTTCTCTAAATGAAACAAAGAGCGATCCAGCCCTGCACGTAAACGAGCAGGACCTTAGTGTACTTTAGTGTACCTTATCACTAATTATATTTCACCGAGGCCCACCGCTCCGCTGCTGGTGATAATCGAAATCAACAGGTCACTAGGGATGTACCAGAGCTTACTTCTGACAGAAGTTGGACGTTTTTGTTGTTTTTACTAGCGGCACGATCGATACCTCTTCAGGTTAGGAATAGCCCTGAACGACGTTTGGGGACACAACAGCTGATTTGCCAATTGTGAGAGGGTTTGTGAATCCTTAACACTCCTATCAGCTCAAATACAAAAATTAGAATAGCCTAGACTGACAAAGTAGCAAAACTCTATGAAGACCGTCCTAGAGTGTTATGATTGAAGCCCCACAGCCACGTGGGTAATGCGGCATAGTCCAAAATTTGACAAAGTAATTTTGAAATTGTCCTCCGTTCTTGAATGCTCAGCCAAGAAAGAAATTCGGGATAACTCTGTGATATTTACTATCGATGTTAGCCGAAGAAGAGCTCAAAATTTGGAGAAGTGGCGAAAATCTGCAGACATATTTGTTTTCCAGTCTAATTTAGGACATTAACGGTTCATTGAAATTCTAAAAATCCAAAGTCTGAAATGCGGCAAAAACAAAGCAAGAATCTTCGAGCTCAGGTCTGCGTACATTCTAATTCTCGCCCAGCACACACAACCCTAAACATTTTTATGGATATTCATATATTTAGCACGGTGGAAAAATTGCTCCACAACCTTGTCCGAAGCGATTTGGGAATCTCCAACTTGATGCTTTTTGCTAATTTAAAAATTGCGATGCATGCGAGGCCGACGTCCATGTCACAATTTTATCCTAACCCAAGCTTAAGTGATGCTGGTTTGATGAGTGCTTCTCTCATCGACTTTCTATTTATCACCGCTTATTTTAGAGTTTGTTTGTAATGAATCGTTTCGCAAATAGAGTTCTTTCATTACAGAATCGATACAACTATTCTGCAAGAATGAACAGCAACAACGTAAGATTTTTACTTCAAAGAAATTTTCAACGAAGTTTTCTCCTATGTGTCGATGCCCACGGAATTCAGAGCGGCGGATTCACTCACGACGTTAGCAACAAGGCCAAGGATATGGCTGAGACGGCGAAGGATAAGATGCATGAAGCCGGCAAGGCCACCAAGGAAGCCGCCGAGAAAGGTTATAACAAGGTACGTGAAGCCTCCTCACTAACTCTATGTTGCCCAAGGAATGAACGTGGTAGCGGTGACTGTTCAACTACGCAGTAAATGTCTTGAAAGAGCATCTGCTCCCCGATCCAGATCCTAATTATACTCTTTACAGGCTGGCGAGTGGGCAGAGAAGGCCGGTGACAAAGTGAAAGAAGGTGTGGACTCCCTGAAGAAGCACTAGACGGGTTTCGAATTTAGTCGAGATGATGATGCATATGTAAATAGTATTTCTGACAACTCAGTCAGAGGGTTCCATGGGATTTTCCAAATTCTGTAATAATGCAAATAAATATGGGCAGCTCTATTATGTTGTTGTTTTTTGACAAAAATAGACACTGTTTTCGACGAATGCATATGTATGTGCAAACAATAACGAGGCCTCAGCAACGGGAAACCTGCAATATCAGCTGGAAAGTTCCGCAGCTTTTTCATTTCTTGACAAGCTGTGACTACATATCAAGGACGGAAATCGGTGTTCGGGTTCCGACACAAAACGTTTTTATTGGGTTCCGCAAATCAGGTGCGAAATGCCTTAGAACGCGCGGAAATGCGGTTTTCAGAACGCGAAACGCGAAAAATTTTTCAATTCATTAATAGGCTGCTCCTATATTGATAGACCTAAAATTTCCGCGTTTCGCAGCGGGTTTTCGGAAAGATCGCGGAAGCATCCCTGCTCATCCCTGCTACATACTACTTGTAAATCAAGAAACCAACCAGTTTGCAGAATCAAAAGCTCCACTAGGAAATGGGGATTAAGGTTCCGATACTTGCAGCAACGTTTCGCGGATTGTCTCCTTCAGCATGAATCTGCTAATGCAGCTCTCTGTCGAAAATCGCCCACTTCGGTTGCTTAATTTTCCACCATAATTAGAATCAAATCATTAACGCGTTCTGTTTTTGAACGCATCCAAGGCTCACGATATTCCTGACAATTTTCGGTCCGAACTGGATTAAATGAAGCTTCATCAAGTCCGAGTCAAACGAGTACTGTTGCCAGACATCTTTGCACCAGAATCTCAGATGCAATAGCACAAAAAATTAGTCGAATTCGCAATCGTAGAGTCCAGAAAAGCAGCGCTCTCTCTGTGTCTCTGACGAGCGCACAAGTTACGCAAATCACGTACCACAGCATCTTTTTTCCCGTAATCCAAAAACACAATTCATCGATTACCTACCACTACCTGCCACGTAAGGAATATTATCTGCATCAAGAGTGAGAAAAGAATAATGAACTATGCGACAATAGAATTGAGCACGTGAAAAATCGAATTATTCAGTATTTCTGGATTACGGTGAGACAGATTCAGCGTTGGGTACGTGATAAGCGCACGTTACGCGCTCGTCAGGGACGCTGATGGAGCGCTGCTTCATAGGACTCTACGATTACTGACTCTTTTGGGACACAGTGTATGTATCTGTGAAGAGGATTTATCAAGATACTAGCGACCAGCGCCAACCGGATGGAGCATGTGGCAGCCTTTGGCAAGTCGTTTTTAAGAAGAAATTTTGAAAATTTTTCTGAAGCCCTTCGAACTTAATTTTGTCATGGCTAATCAGCTGAGGCTTTTGGTTTTTGAAATTAGTTGACTTGTTTATATTGATTTTGCAAATGATATTTATAGCCGTCACGCTATCTAAAAAAAAGCGGGATCTTTTCCAGCAACAGAACATTTCAAGTAGCGCCTTCTGGTAATCCTAACGTATTTTTACGAGAAATAGGGATTGCTTTTCCCCAAGAGACGAAGGATCATGCACTACACAATCAAACAACATACGGGGTGCAAAAACTACCTTTTTCAAAAGAATTATAAAGTTATTATCCCGAATATAACAGCTGTGAACACTCAGTGGCCCAATAATTGAGTTATGATGCGCGAATCCCCCGATAAATGTTCCTGCTCGATGGTCTTTGAAAAGGCAGATCTAGGGGAATGATTGTGAATGCAGAACGGGGCCATAGTGAGCTGTGGTCGCTTACGCGGGCAGATGTTTGGTCGCTTACGTGAAATCGAAGGCTTTCGCTGCTGCAAAGCCCTCAGTCAGAAACCGTGGATTTCACGTGCCGCTTTTCAAAAATTGTTTTCGCTGTGGAAACTACTGCAGAGGGTAAAAACAGAGGCAAATGACCCTCATCACCGGGGCTTCCCCTCACTCGCAGCAAGTGATTGCTACAGCGTAAACATATTTTCCGCTGAAATGTTGAACATGTATTTGACTATGAGCCACACTGTTTTTCTGTGAAGATTTTCCAAACTAAAGCTAATAGTTCGGGAAAGCGAGTTTTTGAGAAATGATTACGCATGAGCAGAATGAGTCCTGCTCATAATAGGAAGCAACCCTATGGCAGAAGGGAAAAGAAGAGATTTTATTGTACTCGGGTGGAATTCTTCGATCTATGGCGGAATCCCAGCGAATTTCTAACAGAACTGAAGGCAGTGTACGAAAAAAAAAATTGTTGTCATTCACGCGAAGTAGAGGAATATAAAAAAATAAGACACCACAAAACTCAGTAAAAAAAGTTTAGAAAATAAGCGAAAACAATTCGACTTTTTTACTGTTCTTATCGAGGTGAACTTCCCGTCCGCATCTGCGGACAACCGCTGTCTCGATAAGCGCGTCGCGCGAAATCGCTATTGGACCAAGGATTTTCGTGCTTGGACGGTCCCGTCACGATTATCTTCTAGCTGTGTGCTGCCTAAGCGGTACCGTTTCGCTTTGATAAGAACGGTATGTGTTTGATGTCGCAGGATTTGCAACGTCGGAAATTGTTTTGCGCTCGAAACTGTTTGAGTTTGCGGAATCTTTCTCTTTCTTTCATATTTTTTTTTGAGAAATTAGAAGCTTCTTAAGCGCATGTTTGGAAGATAGTATCTTTTGTGCTTAAGTGTTCAGCACTGCATCATTTGTGAGCTTCAAGCCGCATCCCTTCTTTGTGGTAAATAACCGACCGAATGAGCCCACCTTTTCAGAATGCTAAGCGCACTTAGGATTGCAACAGAGGTCTCAAACCCTGAGAACTACGTATCTTGATTTCGTTCAATGGGATTGAGATTTAAAAAAAAAACCTAATGTGGTTCTAGCGCTGACGGCACTCCAATGCGAACGTGTTCCCGGTCAATAATGGTGAATTTCAAGAAATTTTTAGCAATAATTGTCGTGATAGGTTTTCGTTCTCTAAAAAGACTTAACGTTTCGTAACGGTTGGATAATGCAGGGAAAAAAATTCAGGCGAAAAAAGCGAACCACAGAGAAAAAAGTTGGAGTCGAAGTGCGCTGCAAGTGCTCCAAAATAGAAAAATTCTTTCTGATTTTCAGATCACATGTCGATTCTCAAAGTGTGCCCGAATGAGAATGGCGGCCCACGCGGCCGGCGTGCTTGGCAGGCGGCCGTCGCATGTGTCGCCCTCGGACGAGTGTTGGATTTCAACGACGGCCGTCCCCTCTCCCACTGATTGATCGGCGCAGTGCTTGCTGCCAGCCGGTGCCGGCCTCGTTCGTTCTCGATGGCGGTGGGGACTTTTCGCATGCTCGTCCGAGAGCGGCGAACGCGACGGCCGCCTGCCAAGCACGCCGGCCGCGTGGGCAGCCATTCTCCTTCGGAAGCACCTCACCTGAATTCACTAATCGATTATCTGTTAAGCAAATTGTGCATGCAACCTGTAGAAAAATTATTTGGCTTTTATTTACCGACCTCTCAGAGTTGAATTCATCATTGCAATGACCGTGGGTTTCCGACTTGGGTTGGGCTCAGCTCGAGAGAAAACGTGATCGCGCTTGGGCTAAACCCAACCCAAATCAACAAACCCACGGTTAGTGCAATGATGAATTTGGCCCCAAGTCAGAGATATGTATCGACCTCGCGGGTTACAGTAACCATAGCAAAAATCTGGGCAGGTAGGCATTGTCAAGTTCAAAAATTCTGAAGTTTAGCTTCCTTTCAAAAGTGATGTATTGACATTGCCATATTTCGAAGCATGGATTGGAGCTTTGCTTTAGCCACATTCAACTAGACGACGATTTTTCAAATCGGTCTCAATCTTCCCTTTGTATACATATAAGAGATACGTCAGCCAGTCACGGTAATTATTCCTCACTGCATCGCACGTCAACCTATCGGCCGTATTTATTAAGGAAACCATTTTCAGCAGCATGTGCACCTGCCATAGAGCCTTTGTTGGGAGTGGTAACTCAATTTGAATGCATATTGGACACCAACTGAATGAGCGATTGTCTGATTACGTAAGCTGACATACGCTGATTTCCGCGTTACAGCTTTCTAAAAACGTTCTAGTGTTCCAAGGCACACTTGATTTTGATAAGTTTGACGGAGAAGCTGGTATTGTCAATCTCTGGTTGTGGGATGCCGAGACGCTGCTATGATAACTTTATCGTAGAAGTCGAGAGTTTGTTTTTGAGAAGATACAATGGTAGGGATAGAGGGACTCCGCTTCCAAGATAGCGAGGCAATAGCACCATCGCTGCTTCCTAGATGTAGGATAAAGACCGCAAAATCCGACACGTCGTGGAGTGAGCACCACACTTATCAATAGTTCACCGATGCTCGACCGCCGAGTGGTGTTTTTTAACACGACCACTACATTTCTCAATTTTTTCATTATTTAAAGCCAAATCGATTTAGAAAACTTTCAAGACATATTAGATTTTTAAACTCGGTCGGGATGCTATATAAATGTTCTTTCCTATCGAATTTATGTATGCTTCAAATTACGGCGATGCCAAACCGTTACTTTTGTCAGGAAGCCATACTTTCAGGAATCTCGTTCTATTTTCCTAAAGGCTTGCGTTCTATTTTCATTTAGGCGCAGTGATTTTTATTTTAAATAATCGTTAGAGTGATAGGTGAAGTTCTACAAGCAAGCGACCCACGCCCATCAGCTATGCTCATTCACTGCCGCATGCTATCTCGCGTCAAAACACCCAATTTCTACCACCCTGGTCTTCACAGCCGTAATATGCCTTTAGAAATTAGTACTCTACGGCTTTTTTGGTAAGTAAACCTTCGATATTTAAGTACCCTTCAAATTTAAGTGACACAGTCCAAATTCGAATAGGAGCTAGGAGCATCCATTTCCACCTCCGTGACCAAAAATGAGCTTTTAGCTCAATGTCATGTGTTCCAACAATATCGTGAGCTCCGTCTAAAAAAGATTAAAACATTTTGACCAAATTTATGTGACTTGTCCATTTCTCTCGATTCACAGATAAAACATTTCAAACCATTTTCGGGAAATGAAATCAATTTTTTGCGCTCTTTCCAATGCAATCAAAACCATATCTCGACGGTTACTCCGGACATAGATTTTGAAATTCCGAGGCTATGCAAGGGCGAGTCAAAGCGAAATCATAATTTTGGGTAAGAATACAGAGACGAGCTCTTTTGCTCATTAAAGAACGTTTCCATGGAAATTTCGAAAAATGTTTATGTGAACTCCGTCACGCAATTCGTTAAACAACTTCTTGGCATGTTTCTTTTCCTCCATTTTCCTAGCGCCGGAAAGCAACTGTCCTCTTCCAAACATCTGGGTTCAATGAAAGTTTCTCGACAAGTTGGCATTTGAAATTCGCGAAAATAACCATTTTCCTGGCAGTCTTCCGCAGAAAACTCGTCTTGCTGATTCAAAGAGTGATGGTATGGAGTGATGGTATTTGATTGATAACACTATGTAACAAATTTTAACTTTTTTCTGTTCCTCAGTTGAAATTGTGTTTTCCCAACCCGCTAGATCTAGAACAGACAGGAAATCGCTGTTGTTTCAGGTAAACTTCGCTTTTGTGACTAGGACAATGAAATTTGGAAAATCGCGTATTTACGTAAGACTATTTTTGTTCCTGGCTTCTAAGTGTTATATTTCAATTGTGTATGTCTAATGTAAGTAAAGAATGACTTCACTTGGCACAAACTTTGCCTACACGACGACAGAACGAAGAAAATTATTTTTTTGTGAAATTGGAAAGATTTTTATTCATTTTCGGCACTATTATCAGGTAAAAACAAAAAAATGCGCAAGGAATAGACAAACACAGTCGGAAACCACTCAGCAAGGTCTAGAAATGTGTAGATTTTCTAGATTTACGATTGTGCTGTGAATTACTCTCGAAGTTGCACCCAAATGTAGTCCCCCCATGGTTTCGCTATGCTATCATTGGTAACGACGTTCGAGGTCCAATATATCTTGATGAAAGGGCTTGCCTCGCTTGTTGATTTTGTCAAGATGGGAATCAATGATATAAACTTTCAGAGACATTCTGCATCCCATTTAGGCGTAATTATTTATGAGAGTGCACCAACTTCACATAGCTTTCAGCTTTGTGATCACCTAGGAAGCCGTGAACAACTGCAACGAAATTGCTCCAAGCCGTTCACTCCGTCCTGTTCACAGCTTGCGGAAACCCTCACATTTTATGATACTCTTGATCTCTGGTCAGACGAACATACCAGCCCTGACCTTAGCCTCGGACAGAGTCGTTATCAAGGACAGAATAACGAAACATGATGAGGGACTACATTTGGGTGCAACTTTGAGAGAGTGATTCGCAGTACAATCGGAAATCTAGAATATCTACACATTTCTGAACTTTGTTGAGTCCTTTCCCACTGTGTTTGTCTATTCCGTGTGAATTTTTTTTGTTTTTACCTGTTCATGATGCCGAAAATAAATAACAAATTTTCTGTTATCATAAAAACGGGTTGTCTTCGTGCTGTTGTAGTGTAAGCGAAGTTTGTTCTCAATGAAGTCATTTTTTCACATACTCTGGGCATAAGCAATTGAAATATAACACTTAGAAGCCAGGAACAAAAATCGTGTTACATAGTGTAATGGATCTAGAGAAAGGTGGCTGCCGTCGCCTGGCGGCCAGCCCCTTTTATAGGCCAGAACGTGTAGGCTTATAGGTAGGGAAGGGTAAACTCAAATTTTCTGAATTTCCTTCAATACACCTGGCTAGACCCAGAAATGCCGAAAACTTCATTTCAGTTGCTATGTATAACTTCTCGAAAAACCGGAAACGGACCTCGTACCCGTGTTCAGAGCCCCCGAAAACCCAAGTGAGTGGACAAGGATTCGAAGGGAACTTTTTTGACTTCTGAAATCCGAAACTGAACTTTCTGGCAGTTTTTCGATGTACACAGAAACCTTTGGAAGGATTTGAAACCTTTATGCTGTTTCTTTTTTCTCCACAAGCCTCAAATGACCGTCTACAAAACTTCATTTTGTGTTTGCCTCAATCACTAACTATAAGAAGTAGCCAAAAGAGTTCATCTCGAATCTGAATATATTTCTGGAATCAGCACGAAGATGGGATCTTGGATTTTTTAATTGTGAATTCCAAATGAAAGGGACGTTTCCTTTTGCATTGCAGGACACGTTTCGAGATAAAACCTAACTTTCGGGATAAACTTCACGCAATTTACTCAAACATAGAGGCTGTTGATTTCCACAGGACAAAGTTCAACGTTTAAAGAGTGGTGAACATTTCTGAATATAAGTGAGGAACGCTCTCTGTGTCAACTCAGGCATCGAACACCTGACTCAGCAAGAAGGCCGAGGCCACGTGCGTTGAAATTCTTATCGCAGGTTGTTTTGCATCAGATGGAGTTCCCCGGTGAACAAAGTTCGCGAATGACGCGATGTTTACCTTGAACTCTGATCATTTCTTGATCGGGCGAGTACCTTGAAAACACGGTGAAGATTCCAACCGTATCAAACGGATTGATTGTCCAAAAACCACCGAACAAGGAATTAACCCCCCCCCGCCAAATTTGTGATAAGAAAGGTGCTGATAAAATCCTATCCATAACAAAAAAAGGTTAATGTGATCTTATTGTGGAAAATGAGTATGCGCTACCTGTATTGAAGTTTGGAAATTTCATTTCATTGACTGCGCGCGTACATAGATTGAACTATTTTATTCTTTCGAGTTTGCCACAGAGTCAATGAAGGACGCATGAGCAAGTTTTCGGAAAGAAAAAGGAAACAGGTAGTCTCAGCTCTCAAATATGTATGTATGTAGTTGATTCGAGATTGAATTTGAAAACGTTGGGTGGTTTTCCAATTAGTGTTTTGACTCGAGGAGTTGCACAGAATAGAATTAGACGGAAAGAATCACGTCGCCGTATATTGTGGGAAAATCGAAGTGAAAAAAAACCAAAATGCTATTTGACTTTGACCTCAGTGCTCTCAACAGGTTTCAGAAAAGGGCAATTACATATCGTCGTGAAAGAGTAAGGGTACCTATCAGGAAGTTTTTGAGATGATCAGATAAAAACTTTCGAATTTGGCTCAAAACTTTTAACGGGGGTTATTTAGGGCGCTCCAAGCGAATCTGAGGTCTGTTCGTCGCTGCACTTAGGGTTACTGTAGGCTACGGTAGGCATAATGCCTTTTGACTGATTTGACCTACCTTAATATTTCAAAAGTCGACAAACAAGACCTCAAAATCGTGTTCGGTGTCCCAAAAAACACTGACAGATAAATGTTTGGCCAAATCTGAGACTACCGCATACCCAACGTTACATACCGTAATCCAAGGAAATTAGAGAAATGGACCACAGAATCGTGCTGAGCAGTCCAAATAACTCGTATAGGCAAGTTTTGAAGCAGTTGGGATAGGGGCTCTCTACACACAGAGAGGAGATGTGAGTAGGCACCGAGTGAAATTAGAGTCGCAAAAGGCTAAGCAACTACCTCGGTATGTAGAGAGTACCTACCCCGATGCAGTTTTATCGCAGCATTCAGGAAATCGACAAAAGTCGCCTTTGACCAGCAAAATTTCCCCCATTGGAAGCAATCGAAAATTCTGAAAAATCGATAAATGAGTCTTAGATTTGTAAGCAACACCCAAAACAACCCCTAGAAAAGGTTTCGAGATAAATTCAAAGCAATTTCAAAGAACACCCTAAAAATTACCACCCCTTTTCTCTTCAGAAAGCTATAAAAATGCCCACTTTTGGAAATGTTCTGTAGATCACTGAGGTGTTTAGGAAATTTTGAACACGGATTTTCGATTCACAGGACTCCATATACCTATAACATACAGAACATGGTTTTCTAAAACATCGTGGTGATGACAGAACAAGCCCTGATAAGAGGCCTTACTTGAAACTGCTTTGTTTCGGTATCTCCTTTGCTCTTTTCGAAGGTTAATCTTATAAACAATGTTCCATGGAAGGTTCTGGAAAATGTAACTATTTTCGTTTACACTGGGGCTTTAGATAGTCGCGGAAAACAAAGTATGACAAAGATCGGCCTATACCAGAGATCGGTCTCGTAAGCAACCCGCCCCCCAGAGCAGGCGGGCACCTATAAAAGTCGGCCGTCAGCTGGTGGTTTTCATGGGAAAGCCCCCTCCGAGCCTCTCATGTTTTCCTATTTTAATCCTCTTGCAGTGATAGACTCTTCTTGCCTCTAATTCATTGAGATCGCTTACACAACATGCTTTAATTTATCTCGGAGTGAGAATTTGATTTTCAACAGACTTTGTTTCAGAAAGCGAATCCAATTCCTGCGAAAATGAGCCACAACGTGAGCTTTTTGCCTTTAAACATTTCTAATATCTTAATTTGAGGGCCATGTGTTGTGAATTTTAGTCTGGAATGTTGGCCGACATCGGACACAAGGCCCAAGAATTGACTGATAATGCTAAGGAGAAGATCTGCAATGCTGGTAGTGCTGTGAAGGATGCCGTAGAGTCCGGATATGATAAGGTAGATCGACTATGCTTAAATGATGGGCCCAGTCCTAATCCCGAATGGCTCAATCAGGTCACCGGTGCTACGAAGGATGCCTATGACAACGCTTCGAAGCAAACCAAGGATGCCTGCGACAGTGCGGCTAAGAAGGCTGAGGAAGGAAAGAATGCTGCAGCTGAAAAGGTGGTTTATAACTCCTTTTAGCTCATTGGAATTGCACCCAAAATTTTCTTTTCGAGTTGTGAATAGGATTTTTACAGGCTGAGGATGCCCGCGACTATATGGGACGGAAGATGCACGAAGGCGCCAACATGATTCAAGGACAGTAAGGAGATCTCAGTTCGTCGTTCAAATTTGTATATATAATTGTTCAATTTGCAATGATGAAGCCAAGTGCCGAATCGTTTAATTTTTCTTCCTATGGAAGTTCAGTGAAAGCTTTTCTGCCTCGATCGAGTAATCTGACTTTTTCAAGGTTCTGTCATTTTGCTGTGAAATATTGAAGCTTCAATGTCAATAAAGAATTGAAAGGGAATGGATTTGTGCAATAAGTGAACTGTCCGCGAAAGTAACGGACTATACAGAGCCTTAGTAACATAACAACTGGTTAGGGTGGACTAGAGTAATAGAAAGGATTCTAAACTGATCATTTCAATTTGAATCGGTTGTTTCAAAGGTAGTTCCAATGGTGTGTATGTAGGTGAAGTAACTTCTCTGAACTATTACAAGGAGCTGAGTTGCAAAGCGAGTGATTTTGGACGTGGTCAAGCTAACGGTGCTCTTTATTGAAAATAGGGTTCTCAAAAAAAGGTTTTCATAGTTTACTGTGTAAGTTGAGATGTGGTCCTCAGTCTAGCTAAATAAGCAAGAGACTAGAGAAAACGTGTAAGACAAACTGAACCGAGCTGTCGGTGCTGGCGAATCACCGGCTCCTACAGGCACTTCGCCCTCGAATGGATTCGAACCACAGGTCTGTGCAATTTCTAGTACCTCACAGAGGGGAGATTTTTTTGTTTCACTGACTAGGGGCTGCTTTACCCGCTCCGCAACGATTTGGAAAACCGATTCCAAGAAAAGGGCATTTTCGTTGCTTCACGAAAAGGCCAAGGAATTCTTGAGGTATACAGAATAAATTCTTAGTATTTGACTAGAAACTTTTAACTGCGGGTCGTTTAAGGCGCTGAGCGCGAATCTGGGGCCGATTTGTGGCCAGACTTAGTGCTACTGTAGGTTACGGTAGGTATAATGCCTTTTAGCTGGCATTACTTACCTTAATATTTCGAAAATCTAAAAATGCACCTTCGTGTTCGGCGCCCCAAATATGTATGTAAGATCCACAGAGAACTTCGAGTCAAATCTGAGACTTCGACCAAGCTGCCGTATACCCACTGTTAGATACCGTAACCCAAGGGGAATCGATAAAACGACTACAAATTTCTGTTAAGCAGCCCAAATATCCTTTATGTAAAAGTTGAGGCGATTTCCTCGAAATCGTCAAAAGTCGCGTTTGCCCAGCAAAATTTCCCCCATTCTGAAGCTTCGGACCAAATCAGACGGAATTCTTTAAGTATTCACAAATGGGCCTCAGTTTCGTAATCGGCACCCAAAACAATCACTAGAAGAAAGTTTCAAGCTCAATCCGAGACAATTTTCTGAACGCTCTGAAAATTGCCATTCGTGTTTCTCCTCGTAAGGTTATGAAAATGCCCACTCTTGGAATTCATCTGTAAATCTCTGAGGCATTTAGGGGATATTAAAAACGGACTATCAATGCTCTGTCCCATACCTGCATCTATCAAAACACTGTTTTATAAAAACCCTTGGCAAAGGTAAGGTAAGCCATAGTGAGGTTCCGTTGCAACAGAGCTTCAAAGTTATCACTTTCTAGGGGTTGTTCAAATGAGAAACAGATTATTCCCTGCTCTGCATCTTTCGACGAGTGAATGAACTTTCCTGAGCATTCTTTTATAGATAACGTGAATAACAGTTCTATCAAAATCTTCTCAAGGAACCATTGTATAGGGGGATCTAAGTCTCGAATGTTGATAGGGGGAATCTCGAATATTGATAGGAGAATAGGGAGTCTCGAATATTGATAGGGAATTGATAGGGGGATCTAAGTCTCGAATTTATGGTACTAATAAACCTCGGGTGAGCGAGGTATTCATTAGGTTGCTAAAAAGCAGTGTTCAAGATACTCTCTTCAGGTTTCGCCGAAAATTATAGGGGTCAATCGAGAACTTTATTGAAACAATTTTGTTCGGGAAGGAAATAAAACTATCCAAATCAACGCTTTAAGGCTCTAAATCGTAGCATTGATGTAACGAGATGATGAACTGAATGGTCAGTACATGAAATCTTTTGAATAAAGGCAGTGTTCACGAAGAAAAAGTTGCACACTTTTACGGCCAAAACGTAAGCTTTGGGTCTCTCTAAGAAGACTAAGAACGAAAAGGCGACGAAAAACGGCCGTTAAAAGTGGGTGAAAATCTCGTGGGCCTGTCAACCCATTGGGCCACTCCGCCCACGTCCTATAACAGTTTCCTTGAATTCGTGGTGAGATGAGCGATGGTTTTCGATCAAAAGCCCCGTTCTTCCCTTCATTCTCAACGTCTCTCTTTACTCAGATCAGCTCGCACACATCGGCTGCAAAAAACGGGAGTTACAAGCCTCGGACAACTCGTTCACCATTTTCACTAGCTGAATTTTGAGAGGTCATAACTCCGTTTTCAGAGGGTCTTGTACGATTCCAGGGACATCATTGAAATCAGCATGGGACCGTTTTCAAGATAGGCGGAAAGACAGAAAAACTTCTATCGCGAACACTGCCTTTAAAGGCAGTGTTCGCGATAAAAATAGCTTTTCTGTTTTTTTGCCGATCTTGAAATCAGTCCCATTCTGATTCCAATGATGCTTCGCCGTCGTCGTTCTAGCAGATCTATTCTAGAGAAAGAAATCTGTTTCAATAACAAAAATTGCTCTGGGAAAGCTGGCCTAAAATTTGCGCAACGATTTGTACTACATTTTGAAAATGTGACAAAAAAACTCGATACAAGAAACTCACGAGAATCGTACTTTTTTTACCGAGTTGGGCTGCCTTTTTTTCAAAAGGTGGCTACTGTAATTTGGCTTCCTAAATTGAACAGCAAGCAACATTTCAATAATAAGCGAGCAAAAAATTATATCGGATCTATGTCTAATTCAAAAATTAATCAAAAATTTGACGCTAATAATCGGATGAAACTTTGAGCAACCCTGGAATTAAACATAAGTCTGATTTCCGAATTTGATCATCAATTCAAAAAAAAAATTGAGTGGACTCATTCGGAGCCATCATTCACTTGAAATAATTGGAAAGAATGAATCCGGAAAAGCAGTTTATCCGAAAATTTATAGAGGTTGTTCAATTCGTTGATTCAAAATCTTCGAATGCTCGTGTCAGGTGAGCGATTTCCCGATTCGCCAAATACAGGCAGTGGATTGAACCCCGGCCGTGTAGTTGTCCTGTTTTGCCTTCGTTGGCGAATAACCTCATCCTCTTTATCAGCGATAGACTGCTGGGCGCAATGGCGCAGTGCAATGTCGCGCTGCTCTCGTAAAACCGAACAGGTGGGCTTGGCGCGCAGCCAATCGACTCGGTTAGTTTTGCCAACAACTTGACATGTGCTCATTTACATTGGGATGGTTCCTCATTTGGACAGCCATTATCTCCACATTTATGGAAGATGCTCATTACTCTTAATTCTGGCTTAAGGCGAAATTACTACCGCCCCTATTAACTACCTCGCTGTCTTCAGCGACAGTCACGGTATTGTAGCGGACAACAGTAATGGAACGCATTTCCCATCCGGCCTTTTTGGGTACAACACCGCTCGTAGGATTTGGACAGAAGGCGCGGGAAGACGCGTTTTCGCGTCTGTTCTTGGTGATTCCCTTGAAACTGAATTTCTTCGAATCTGAAAAATTAATTAAGATGATGACGATAAGGGCTACCCACATGCACAAGGATTTCTGGGGTTTGAGTTCAAACAAAAGTTTTGGGTGATATTTTCAGTGTGCCACGCAGTATAAAGATACATAGACCATGCGGCTGCACAGCGCAACGTGCGCTGTGCAGCTCGAAATTCCTCTGAAAGTGGCAGCTCGAAATTTTTTGTTAAACCCAAACCCTGACAACCATTCATATTGTTGGGTAGCCCCCCACACCTGGCTTTTAATTAGCTTTTCAAATCTTGAAAAAAGTTTTGGATTTTAGATTTTAGATTTTAGATTAGATTTTAGATTTTAAACAAAACTATCAAAAAAGGACGCTAAAGACGTGGAAACGAGTCCAAGTCAGCCTTCTGACTGAATCCTTCGAGTGTTAGTGTACTTCTCGATTAGAATCGAACGGAAACCGCTTATTCCTAGGAACTTCAAGTTACATTCTGTAACACTACTTTAAAGTCTGATTTTTGGAAAACTCAAGAACGATTTGGTTCCACAGATGGTTTGCTCCGATTTTACTGTCTACTAACTTTTTTACACGGTCCGATTCGGCGGCCAGCTGTCATGACTTGCCGTACCCAACTTCAGTGACCACAAATCACACTCACATTTGAAAGTTGTTTACGGGCATGCCTTCTTCGGCTGTCATTCCTCTCCGTGAAGCCCGCACTCTTTGTGCGTAGCGGGGCTTCCCCCGAAAACAACTCTCACGACGGCAGGCAATCGAACACACATGATGCCCCTCTCCCTCATTCAACACGCTGCAGCACAACAACGCAATGCGCTCGTGTGTGTTAGTGTACGTCCAACGGAGCTCAGAGGGGCTGAAAGGATTGGGCATGTGGCCAAAGAGATTTGGAAGGCAACGTAGATATGCGTAAGAAGCACGACCGGGGCCCGTAGTTTTTGCTCATCAAGCGTATATGGAACTATTGAAAAACGCTTACTCCATTATTAACAGTGGCAACGGACCTATTTCGCTTGAAGCTGTATTTGCGAGTTCTCTGATGAAGAAGTGAAGGTCGAAACGTCAAGCCATTAATAAATGTTTCATCTATCAACCTCGTTGGCAGAGCAATAACAAATTCGCTATCGCTATTGAAAAAAGGTATCTGAAGACTTCACGTAACTAGCTGCTTTATTTCGCATCTAACTCGTTTTTCGTTATACATCGATTTTCGCATTTCTGAACTCCGTATCAATTTTGCGGCCAAACAGTTGATGCCAACCTCCTGGTACATTTTTTTCAAAAAAATGGACGTAATATCAGAAAACTGACACCGAGAAATGTCGAACTTCACCATTGCAAAATTAATGGACTCGATCAACATGCGTTTAAATACTTCTTTTCTATGAATTGTAACCTAGTACGATCACCGTCAGAACAGTCGTTAAAGGCACAGTCCAACCTAAGGGATAAAATTTGATATTATAGTCCGCCCACCGTGTATAGCAACCCTGCCAAGCGCGAGATCTCAATTCGATCAAATAAGTGTGAAACTACAGGGAAAAAGTCGGCCCCGCCCCCAGTACCCCAAAAACATAATCAAGCGTTCCGCCTCGAATAGGGAACCAAATTCTTTGCTAACGGAAAAATTGGTTTGTGTAGCAATGCTCAAAGGCAAAATGTACAATAGCAGAGCTCTTGGTTCCCTTTCCGGGGCGGTATGCGCGGTTAGGCTTTTGGAGTAAAGTGGGCGGGGCCGACTTTTTCCCTGAAGTTTCTCACTTATTTGATCGAATTGAGATCTCGCGCTTGGCAGGGTTGCTATACGCGGCGGCCGGAATATAATATCAAAAATCACCCCTGAGCTTGGACTGTGGTTTTAAAGAAATCGTAAGCGCCGAAAATCACTTTCAATTTTATGTGTACAATCAAACCGTTCGGGCTAGCTGACATCAGCCACGAAACTTGCGGCCCTGAAAATGCACTCCTTAATAGTTATGGAAACCTGAAAACTGCTGTGGGGTCGACCATCTAGACTTTCTGGGTCGGTCTTCTAGCACTTTTTCATAGAATGTTGGTGCGACCGTCAAACAGCATGGAAAACAACTATGGTCCAAACTCCACATGCAGGAAAACTTCAAAAACGATTTTGGCGCAAACTTCACATCCATTTTTATTGTGTAGTCAAACTGGTTTTTTCTTACAAATAAAGGTTTTGAGGGGCTCTTGCGGCATTTTCTTTCACTAAAAAGGCCACGCTGCACAAAAACAGAAAAATAATAAATGGTTTTTTGCGCGTACGATGCCTTTGATACAAATTAGATCCTCAACAACATTCTCATTGTTCAAGATACCCTCGGAAAGCCGATTTGGCTTGCTGCACGCCAACTTTTGGGGGGCATTGTCCCCGATCTGCGCACATCCGACCGGAACGGGTACTCTAACAAGGGAAGTGTCAAGATTGAGAGACGCGTCTGCGAAAGCAAAGCACTGTCAGTGTCTCTTCACATAAGTGGGCAGCTTTCTGTGTGAGCACGACCGTAGCTGCTAGTACCAGGGAGCTACAGTAACGCCTAAAGTCTCCGAACACATGACAGCCAGACATGGAATTTGATCCGAACACATGGTTTTCGGACAAACTTTTTGTAAGTACCTAGGCTTCGGCTCACCAAAACTTGTTGAAACCTTAATATATTGTGCATGCATCACATACTTGACACATACTTAAAGTTGGGTTCACGGCTTGATCAATATGGTAGATAGTAACGATTTCGCGGTACTATGACAGATTTAGCCTATTTCTTTGAAACGTGAGCATAATAATTCTTAACCCATAGCAAGTGCCAGTTGTATGACCTTTGAAAGCCATTGCAAGAGAAACATGCAGTCCTTAGAACAGTGCAAAAAAAGGGAAACCCCAATTGTTTACAAATTAATTTATTTCAAATTATACACCGTAGGTATTGGCAATGCTCAACTGATCTATGAATTTCGCCCTACTTCGTTTTGTCGAAGCGAAATACATGGCAGGTGCGAAATCTCGTAATTTCAAGTCGAATGCATTTTAAAAATTTTCCGTGGAGAACTCGCTCACCTTCAATGACTTACAGTGGTTTTTAAAGTACATACCATGACCAGTGAATGTTCATACCGAAGTTTAATCAAGGTTCGATTAGTCTGAATTGAGATACGCATGAAAACAGTCTTTTCCAATACCTATTATGTCCGATGACTTTGGTGCGCTACGGTATAAACGTGTCCGGACTTCGCGAATACTCTGAAAAAGGAAGGATACAACACCCACCTTCAGTTTTGGTAAGAAGGCGAAAAAAAAAACGCGGAAAATCGCTTTTTTCGTCTTTAGTGGGGATAGAGTGGAAGGAGTGGGGATGCGGGGAAGCTGAATGGAGACCATCGCCAGACCGAAGTTCATCCAAGACTAGGCAAAATTGAAAGTAAATCAAAAGTAATAATAAATCTTGACTGTTTCTCAGGTATAGAAACAGTGGTGAAGTCAGCAATACGACAAGAATCGATTGGTGATGGAACACCAAAAAACATTTTACAAGTAACTGAATGGATAGCTAATAAATAATACACAAAGGTGAAATGGAATTTAAAAAAATGAAAAACCTAAAAAAAAAATAAATTCGTTAAATAAAAACCTCAAATCGAAAGCAAGTTGAATAGACTAGCGGAGACACAGTCACACATTTTAGCATACCATATTGTCCCACTTCTCACTCGATTGATTGTGTTAATCCTACATGCCTTGTTTGAGATTAAGCCACGTATAGATCTAACAAGGGAACCACAATAAGTCATAGTAACCATTCCAAACGAAATGTACTTTTCTACAACCATTTTTGAACGAAAAGTCCGATTATGCCCATTGCAGCTGCCTAGACTCACTCTGAAAAAAGTTATAGGCATTTTTTCTCCGATTTTCGTACCTATTGCACCCTCCAAAAAGCGCATTATTCTTACGAAAATCCGGAAACGGACCTCACAATCGTGTTCAGCGCCCAAAACTACCCCACTGAGCAAAGTTTGGGTGAAGGAACATTTTCCAAACTTTGCGCAGACTAAGAGGGTACGGATTTTCAGTTGGGTGTTTATTTATCCCAATTAGAGGGCTCTCGAAGCGTTTTAGAAAAATATTCCAGATTTGACCTAAAGTTCGCCCAGGGGAGTTATTTCGGGTGCTGATCACGAATATGAGGTTCATTTATCGATTCTCCGAAGTTTTCGATTTTATTCGTTCACAGAGTCCCATCGGGGGAGAATTTGATGGCAAATCGCGACTTTTGACGATTTCCGGAGGGCTACTATAGATTGTGCTCAAACTAGTTTTCCGGGGGTTATTTGGAGTGCCCAAGACGAATCTGATGTCAGTTTGTCGATTTTTGACAACTTACGGCAGATTACGGTGGGTATACGGTAGTTTGGTCAATGTCTCAGATTTGTCTCAAACTTTCTATGTGGGGGTTACTTGGGGTGCTGAATACGAATTCGATGTCCATTTGTCGATTCTCGAATTATTAAGGTAGGATTTGTCTCCTAAATGACATGTTACCTACCGTAACCTACAGTGAACCCTGAAATTTCGACAAGCGAATCCCAGATTCGTGTTCAGCACCCCAGATCACCCCTACGTACATGTTTTTAGCAAAATCCGGAGAAAAATTTAAAAACACCCCGAAATTCCATGGGGCCTTACCTTGCCGCGGAGCTTTAAAAAACGCTTATAACTTTTTTTTCAGAGTGGGTCTAGGCAGCTGCGATGGGCATATTCGGACTTTTCGTCCGAAAATGGTTCTAGAAAAGTACATTTCATTTGGAATGGTCACAATGACTCATTGTGGTACCTTTGTAAGAGAAAGAATGATCAATGCTGATTCCAAAGATGTCTTCAAGTTCAAAAAACTTCCACTTGGAAGCGAGTTATGAGCATAAGAAGAAAAAAGCGATCTTCCGCGTTTTTTCCGCCTTTTTACCAAAACTTAGGGTGGGTTTTGTGCTTGAACAAAGTAACCATTCAAAATGAGATATAAAGTCTTTTCGAATGGCAATGTCTGTCCACGCGGTCGGCGTGCGTGTCGATCGGCCAACGCGAAAGCAATTTCGGGCGAGTTTTGCACGACTGCTAATAGCTGACTTGGATGAACAACCAATATTCATCTAACATTCTTGATTATCGATTCACAAGTTCCAACAAATGTCGTCGCGACGGCCGCTCGACACTCACGCCGACCGCGTGGGCGGACAGTCTCTTTCGGACCGACTTCATGTCTCTAAATACGGAATGACAACTGGTCGAAAACGCGGTTCTCAACGAGATTTATACCAGTTAAAGTACTTGCGATGACTTTTTCAAACCTATGTTTGTAGCTGCTGAAGGCTCCTCTGAATACAATTGGGGGGGGGGGAGTCACCTCAAGAGGGTGAATCAAAGCATCGGTTCCTCCGGACTTCACACAGCCTGACGCATAGAATTCCTCCATACCCGAGGTTGCAATACGAACATTTCTCGTTCTTCAAAAGTGTGATCACATTTTCACGTTAGGCGTCGATGGAATCGGGTTGTTTGATTAGGTATTTTCAAGAATCACTGAATTTTTTTCCGCAACGGACAACCGCATTACCGATTAATTTGAGAAGCCGAAGTGGCGTCGTTCTGCGAACACAGTCGTTCATGGAAAATGTTCTCTCCCCTGCTGGTGTGATCGCTTATTGAAGGACCTTGGTCCTTGTGATATATAGCGAACTTATGAAAATGACGAACAAGCACCTCTTGATTATCTGGATTCGCACATGTGTTGGCGCTCCAGACGCAACTGCTCGAGCGCTGCTGATAGTTGACTCATGAAGTTCCTCCACAGATCATGCAAGTGTAAGAAGTACCCTACCCGGAAAAAAGGGAAAGTAATGAACATCTCCCCTGGAACAACATGTATTAAACTCTGACATCGCCGTAGTGGGCTACGCGATCGAGCCTCACCGGCTGCGTGAGATAAATAAGCAGAAGTCGAAGAACACTAGGAGTAGTCGTAGAATGCTTCGAAGGTAAGATATTTATCCTGTCACAGGCTATCCAGCAGAAAAGAGCAAGCGGCGCGACCGCACGCAGGCGGTGGGGCTCGATTGCGTAGCCCACTACGGCAGTGTCAGAGTTTGCATAACTAATGGATGTCGAGGGGTACTCGGGCTCACTCTCCACGACCTGCCTCGAGAAGCCGAGAAAGATGGAACTCTTTTTATACTTTTTGCACCACTCGAGTCGGTGATGCTGGTACCAGGAAGGAAGAAACACAGCAGGAATAAATGTCTATGGCTGATTAGTTACCGAGGTCATCGGGAAGATGATTCAGATTCTGAAAAATTACGCGAAGAAATTACCATTGCAGAACTATGCGTAGGAAGAGTGTATCTCATTGCAAATCTCAATTAGCCCGGGTCGGAAGGGTTCAATTGCGGTTTTACCTTAGTTTCCACTGGAAAAGTTTTCAATGCGCAACTTGAAACCCACTCATCTCACGTACTCTGCCTTCAAGCATCCTTTAGTAGTTGAACACCCCTCTCCTCCTCTCGTAAAGAGTGAGAGCAACGCCACACTAAAGGCAAGGTCCGGGCAGAATTTCGATTTTGAGATTTCCCGCTAAATCGGTGCTCTTGGGGGCCTCCTAAACAGGCACCAGCGACCGTTTATCCATATCGTTTATCAAGCTGAATACGCATGAAGTTGGTACGTTGATACATGATAAAACTAGTAGAACACCTCGACTGGCAAAACAGTGTGATGGAACACGTATGGATAAACGGTCGCTCCTGCCTGTTTGGGTTTTCTCGTGCTCTTGCTACAGGTAGTCCCAAGGAACATGCGAAAACTGCTTAAAAACCGGTCTTCTTCAAGTTATTCCAGCCACTTCCGTTAGCCGACGATCCAGAAAAGTCAGAAAAGTGTGGCCATCGTCCATATTTTAGCGGTTGCCCACGCATTCTTCAAAAGTGCTGTGTAATTATCGGTCATTCCAGCCATGATTATCATGCTGTACCGTAATCCCTGACTTTGAGGCTGTTTTCTTCAGAACTAAGGACTAAGAGTTCGTGAAACGTTCAGACGATGTTCAGCTAGGCCAGCCCAATCTATTTAACCCAAATTTCGGTAGTATCAAAATTTGACCGGACCTTGCCTTTAAAAGTAGTGGTCACGATGAAAAACGTTTTCGAAAAATTGACAAAATCGGCTTAGATGGAAAACAGCTGAAAAACTATGAAGGTAGCGAGGTGAAAACGGGCTAGAATTAGAGTTTCTAGGGCCCAAGGATGCCAGGTCGGTGCCCATGTGCACAGCTCCGCCCAAAAAGATCTCAGTCTCATGTCGAGCAGTCAAAAATAATCGACATTCCGAGGAGGAAATAAATACAAATTTGCCCAATAAAAACAGTTAAACAATGAAAGTAAGCACTTAAAGGCACAGGACACCCAGAGAATTATTTCTTAGGTTTTATCTTTATCTTGGAGAGGGTCACACTCTGATAACAATGGTATTCCTGGAATCTTCCAAGACCCCCTACGAACAAAGATATGGCTCCTTGAAAATGTGCGTATTTTGAAGGCAGAAATTTGGTGGACGAGTTGTCTCAGGCCTGTATTTCTCCTGATTCGCAGTCGCGGCACGAGAGCAAAACAGGATGAGGAGATAGATTGGAAAGGTAGTGAAGAACGACGACTCGGTTTGAAATCATCCATTCATCTAGCCGCCATTGAGATCGACAATCAGGAAGGGGGCCGGGCCTGTGGTGGTGAGCGAAGGGAGTCGGGCCTGTGGTGGTCGCTTATATCTCGCTTAACTGGAGGAATTGAGATCTCGCATTTTGCACGTGTTATACAGGAGGGGTCTTCTACACAATTACACGAGAATCTCAAAATTCATATCTGAGGGTGTACTGTGCCTTTAAAGGCACAGTACACCATCAGACATGAATTTTGTTAATTTTCTTTTGAGCTCGATAGCTACTAAATGGATGGATGAATTCTCAACTTGTCGTCGTTCTTCAGTCCATTTCAGGTCTATCTCCTCATTTTATTTTGCTCGCGTGCAGCGATGGGGAATGAAGAGAAATACAGGCCTGAGATAACTCGTCCGCGAAATTCTCGCTCTCAAAATGCAGGCATTTTCAAGGAGCCATATCTCCGTTCGTAGGGGGTCTTGGACGATTTCATAGATACCATTGTGATCAGGGAGTGTCTCTCTCCAAGATAAGCATGGAATCTGAAAAATATTTTTTTGGGTGTCCTCTGCCTCTAAGTCATTGTTTTTGACTAGATAAGTACATAAATATTCGATCAGGTCAATCCGAAGGTTAATGTTCGTTGATTGAAATTCAATTCATGCCAGCTGATGATATTAGAGATCATCGATGTCGATGATGTGGGGTGTGGAGTGGCTCGTCCACCATCACAAGACAAGAAAGTTCAGGCTTCGAATTTGGCCCGAAACAGCGGTTTTTTCGCGATTTTTCCTATAGGTCCCACTACTCTCAAACCAGAGAAGGGATTAGAGAGTAAAAGAAGACAAGCATATTTGATTGCGACCACTGCCTCTAAAGGCGTCGTACATGACGAAAACCATACTTGGATTTTTGACGTTTTCGTGTTATTATATCCCTGTAGTGACTAAAGGTTGCAAAAAGCCCCCTAAAAAACGTCAACTTCTCCAGAAAAACTCATTTCGAGAAAGCTCAAAACAAATTTGAAGTTCTCGCCGACATCAACGTGGGATAGTCTCGCGAAGAACGAAAAGGAACAGTTTTACGATTCATTCCTTGGCGCAGAGTTGGACGCAACTCACCGAGAAAGCCATTCAGACAATCATTTTTTTGAACGAAACAAAAAAGAATTACTAACCTGCTGTGTCCATTGCTGTCAGCTGCCTTTGATCGATGTCGAACATTAAATCGAGTGGCGTGTGCATTGCGCCCTACGACGCGTCAACGCACGATCGCCGGCAGCGACCACGGAGTTTTTTTCCTTGTAACAACGGATCGACCCCAAGGCCGGCCCCCCAAGCCCAAAAAGCCCTTTTGAGGTTAGCAACTCTTCATTCAGAGGCGATTTTGAAGCTCCAGACTTTCTGAGTGACATTGTTATGACCCACTAGTCCGACTGAACGCAAAAGCTGGAATTCGGTTTTCATCGTGTACGATGCCTTTAAAGGCAAGTCCCGTGTAGTCATTCATTGTCCAGAAGGAGCTGAGCATTTCTCCGAGCAGTGATAACCGCGCAATGGGGCGACCGCCGCCGTGCTGAAATAAACCTGTACCGTACTCGGTTCTAAGCTGCAGAAAACTACTGTCAATATTGCCTTCCGTTAATTGATCAACCGGGTGACTCTTTCCGTACTGATTCCTTCTTTTTTCGACAGCTTTTGTGTTTTCGTTCCTAATTTTTCGTGTGTTTTTGGATTTAACTAAAACTGTGGATTGAGATCAAACTGGCTGTGTAATAGTGAGCCAGAACTCGCTACAAGGTGAATTTTAAAGTAACTATTCTGCAAATCGGGTCTACTTCATTTTTTTCTTTCGTGTGATGTTAATATATTAGTAATTTTCACTCGAATGTTTCTGATCTGCTTTTAAGGTATGTTTGGAAATTGAAATTTTCGAGCACTCGATTTGCAAAATATAAACTCGAGAACCCGATTTTTTACAGCTTT
Source organism: Aplectana chamaeleonis (assembly GCA_029168955.1). Classification (NCBI taxonomy): domain Eukaryota; kingdom Metazoa; phylum Nematoda; class Chromadorea; order Rhabditida; family Cosmocercidae; genus Aplectana; species Aplectana chamaeleonis. Next base: position 1,229,376 of record JAPDOI010000031.1, on the reverse strand, counting down.
TTTGAAAATCCCAAAAACAATTCCGAATGGCCTCTCACGTTTTATTGAGTGGATAAATAACCTCGGAAACTGTACTCCATTCGATCCAAATAAATATTCTAAATTTCTCCTGAAAACAAAGGGAAATTTTCTAATAGTTTGGGCCAATTTTTTCGGCTTTTGGATATTTGAATGGCATGCCCTGAAGTTGGCCGAATGAATGGAGTATTCGAATCACTCGAATACTATTGCTTAGAATCACTTCCCGATTCGGCCCCAAGTCTGGTGACCATGTACTGTCTTGTTTTTATGAACATGACGCCAGAAACCAGCAAGAGCTAAGAGTATCAAAATTTTTTGGCTGTGTTTACGAAGAGTTTCATTATTTATATTGACGTTAACACCAAGGTCTTATTCTTCCAGAATATTTTTCAGAAGTATTTCTCCAGACAGATTTCGAACGTGGTTAAGATACCGTGGAGGTGGAAATGACAAATTATGCGTCTTTTTTTTTCTTAATATCCGAGAAAAAGTAAAAGGTTACATAATCAGTTAATTGTAAGGTTTTTATTGTTGCAAATTGCAGACGAACAAAGAAACCTAATCAGACCTGAAATTTGAAAATAAACTTTATTTTTGACCTTTCAGCGAGTCCTGGTCTAGCTATTACTTCTGCCTGTTTCACCTGGATTCACGATTCTCGGTAAATCCCAAAGCATTAACAAGATAAATCGGGAACATAAAACATGAAAGGTAGACAAATAAAGAGCAAACGGTGGGAAAACAATCAGCAGAACGAATAAATAAACGGAAACAGGTCCATCATGTCTGGTAAAAGAAAGTGACTGTGTATTGAAAACATATCGAGAAGACGAGAAGGAAGATCGTTCACAAATCTTGAACTATCGTTACTGCTGTTAGCATTATCACAGCTATTATCTCTGCAGAGAGAGTGTGTGAATTGCTTATGTGTAGGAAACACAGTTCAGGAACTTATGCGTCCCTCACCGCATGCTGGCTTGCCGTAGCGCAATGTAGCGCTGCCCCCGTCGGACGGCCAGTGGTTCGAGTCCGCACCCAGTTTTGTGCACTTGAATATGCCCTAGTTGGGGGCATGAATATGTTTGCGTGCGCTTGGAGGATAGCAATTTGGTTGTATCGTTCGTTGTATCGCTGGTAATGAATCACTGTCCACGGGTTCGTTTTCCACTACGAGCCAGTTTTGCTAACAATATATATATATATATATATATATATATATATATATATATATATATATATATATATATATATATATATATATATATATATATATATATATACATATATATATATAGAAGTTCACAGTTAGATTGGGGGTTAGATCGTTGTTTGAGACCTCGATTCTTCCTCGTTATCGTGACGTGATCACGGTTCTTAACTCTCAGTTCTAGCTAGTTTACTACTCAGATAAAAACAGCCCACTTCCCGCCGGCCAAGCCGGGGTAGTCGACTTCGCGCGGCCCCAATTTTGTGGGCGTGGCACAGCGCCCTAACTCCCGCGGAGAGAGAGGTTTTCCAGTCTTCCCGCGGAGTGTCGGCCGGGCACTTCGGCTATTCCTGGGGGTCATCGAACACTCACTCATCGATTCCCACTTTGGTATCATCATTGCACCACCCACTAGAGTGGAGCCAATGAACGATTGCTGAGCAGAGAACGCTATGTTGAGACTCTTCCCAAAACCCTCGCTGTACGCGACGCTGCCTTTGGGCAGGTGAGCCATTGTCAGTTGATGGCATCTGCGGATGAAAAGACTGCAAGGGCAAGTGAGTGTAGTAAGCAACCCTGGGTAAGCATACTCCTTACTTGTCAGAAGAAGCTCAAGATGAAAAGCCCAGAAGGGGATTTCTGAAATTTTGTTCCAATAGACCTTTATCTAAAGGGCGATTTTGAAGTAAGCCGTGAACTGCTTTTGGATTGTCTTCTGTCAGTCATCAGATTAGCCGTAACGCGATAGCAGAAGGGCCGCAGAGTGCTTGTTCAACGTGTACGGGCAGTAAACGAAACGGCGCTGCCGACTGCCCGCAACCGAACTATTGGCCTTCCGCAGGAGGGGTTACGGGACGTCGGCTAATGGTACTGCGGGAAGTGTATTGTCTGTATCTGAGTACCGCCCCTGGTGGGCTATAACAGATGTCGCCAACCTTCAGTAGCGCTATGGTCAAACGGTGATACCATCTTGCTTAAAGGCACAGTCCAACCTCAGAATCATTTTTCTGTTCTTCTGCCTGTCTTGAGAACGGTCCCACGCTGATTCCAATGATGTCTTTGGAACCGTAAAAGACCTCCTAGGAACAAGGTTATGGCGCCTCAAAAAAATGAGCTACGGAAGCATGGTGGACGAGTTGTCCGAGGCTTGTAACTTCCGTCATTTGCAACCGATGTAGACACAGACAGTAGACATGGACAAAGAGAGATGTTGGAAATGACGAGAAGAACGGGGCTATTTCTCGGAAACAGTCACTCATCCCGCCGCTGTTTGGCTGGCAAGATCATGAAAGGGGCGTACTAAAGTTGCTTCCGGATGTGGGCGTCCCAAGGTGGCTTCCTCCTATATCTCGCTTATTTGGAGGAATTGAGAGCTCGCACTTGGCAGGTGATATATAGGGTGGGGCTACTCAAAAATTATGTGGAAATATCGGATTTCGTCCCTGAGCTTGGACTGTGCCTTTAAAGGCAGTGTTCACGATGACTCTCGCTCCAGAGTTTTCTACTCAAAACAATGCGGCCACCAAGTGTTACCAAAATTACGAAGAAACGGCTTGAGATGCCCTGGAACGCCTTATTTCAGTGGCATTATTCTCTAGCCTGGACTAGTTGTCCGATTAGATGAACATGTTCACGGTGGTTGCCAACGGTAAAAAATGGGGCTAATGAAAAATGCAGGAATATTTCAGGCAAAACAGTTTTAGTTAGGGTCTGAAAGAAAGCATGAAGCAATAGGGAGTAGAGAAATGCAAGGGACGGTCCACAAAAGATTTCATTGTCACAACGAACAGTTCCACTGAGAGTAAAGAAGCGGGATGAGAGTAAAGGATTTCGTGCCCTTCTGGTGCATTTTTCTCAATTTCTACGTCATTTCAGTTCTACCCGGAGGCCAAACAATCGATTTAGCGATTAATCTCAAAATCGAAGATTGTCTTGAACGCCTTTAAATTAAATTAAATTAATTTAAATTTAGATTGCCTTTAAATCATTCTGAGTATTTAGCACTTGCTTGCATGGAAAACTTTCAAGAACACGATGCAACAATAACAAAATTTATTAATAATCTTTGAGGAGTTTATGTTGAGATTTCAGTGTCCTTGAGTTGTAAGCGGATGAGTTGTTCATGGTTGGCCGGCAGCATTCGACTGAGCCGCCTCAGTCCTTCGCGGCTGATGGTTGATGAGCCTCGTGCTCGCCCAAGGCCGTCGCGGATGACGAACGGTTGCTCTTCCGCGGAAGGGGGAGCAAGCAGACTAAAAATCAACCCTTTTATAAGAATATGATGGAGGTTGGGAATTTTTCATCTGGATGAGATGTTCCCGTTCATCTCGATCAGTCTGAATCACCTTAATAGATTCCTGGCCAAAAGCAAGCAATGGTACTGATCGAGAAATGTTCTCGATCAGCATTAAACAGAAATAAGAACGAGAATAAGAAGGCACCACATGGGTCACAACGGCGAACGAAGAACGAGAACTGCCAGTCAACGCTTTTCACATATCTCCCTGTAGCTCGGCTGTCTAAATAACTGATTTCACAACGAGAACACGGTTATTGAAAACTGAAATGACCTCATGCAAGCCACTAGCGTTGGATGCATAAGCCCGGCATCATACTTACCGCGACCAGCGACAGTTCATATCGATTTTCGTTCGGTTATGGATGGTTAGCATTTAGTTGCGTCGCTCGTCGCTAGAACTATGATCCCGGCCTAACAACGAATAAAGCGCGGCAATGAAAGGCAACGACAATGCCTTTTACTAAAGCAAACAGTCATGGCAGCTATCTTCAAACTCTGGTTAATACAGTTGAAAGCAATGATTGCGATAAATTATGAATGCCGAGTTTTTCATCAGTAAAGCCCTACATACCGAGTATGAAGACCTACAATACCGCTGGTAGGCTTTGGCTAGATGTAAAAGGCGGGCCTCCCCGCGTTTTTGGCGCACTTTTTTATACTATCTTTCAAATTCAATATTTTTCAGATGTTGAAAAATATTTAAGATCCAGTTATGAGGATTTAATTAGGAACGAAAGGAGCGCAGCTTTAATTTCAGGATCGGTATACAGTGCAAATAGCGTTGCCCAGCTGTATACTGCAATTGCATACATACTGTATAGCACAAAGAAAACTTCATCTCGAAAACTGCTTGTTCGAGCCTGAACCCTGGCATTCATTATACCGAAGGATAGTTATCATTACCATAAATCTAAATCTATTTTCGGAATCCAAAGAAATTGGGTTATCAGAAAAAGGGCGCTAAAAAGGCAAAGAAGAGCCGCTGCATGCGTTTTGACCAAATATCGCCAAACACACACTATGGAGTGGACATTGAGACAGAAGCTACTTTTCATAAACTTTTCCCGAGTCCAGGGCATGTAGGCTACGTCTCATTTTTTTGTGAATCTCTTCGCTACTCAGAGGTTTCAAACCAAGTTATACGCCAAACATTTAGGTGAGCTAAACGTTTTCCTAAGTAGGTTGCTTTGGAGACGGACGCAACACATGTTATGACTGCTTCATGCTTCAAACAGCCAGAACAGAGCTTGCTTCAGAGTTCATGAGCCTGTACTTGCTCATTCTTTGACCCCAAGAGGCCTGATAGATTAACCACACTTCTGAATATCTGCAAACGGATAAATCCAAGAAAGCTGCTGTTTCCCGTGGTTCAGAAAGGCTGGCAACATGCATGCAGTCGGCATGAATCCTAGTGATATTTTGTGTTCCCTTTTCAAAGTTGGCGCAAACTCGGTGCACCTATACTATAGCATATGGCACCGAGTGTGCGCCAACCTTCAATAGGGAACGCAAATTATCACTAGGCTCCAGTCGACGTTACACCTTATCGTGCAGCACACGTATGCATTACTGTATTACATGCACCTCTCTGAATTAAAAGGCTTGTTTGAGCAGTTAAAGTATGTTACTTGCAAAATCTTCTGCCACAGTTATGTTGCTTGCACTTTCGGCAAGTACGAAAGAATTCCATTGGGTGATTGTATAGTCCCCTAAGAAATTTTAGCCTGTTCTGTCCAATGAGCTGCATACGTATTATAGTTGTACAATTTTGAAACAAATGTCGAACGAACGAAAATCGAAGTTTTTTCGTTCGAAAGGTTTTCGAACGAACGAAAAATGAAAAAATTTCGTTCGAAAAAATTTCGAACGAACGAAAAAAATTTCGAAAAATCTTTCGAAAATTTCGTTCGTGTACAACTATAATACGTATGGTATTTATCGCGCACCCGGTGGTGCACTGCGGAAGCGTCAGTCGGCGCAAACGTGTGCGATGTCATGAAGACCAGACGCTTGAAGCTGACTGACTAGACTAGAAATTCCGAAGCGATCATATACTACTTGCTAGTTAGAACAGCAGAAGTTTGAGTTTCGATAAACTCGTGTGATGCGAAAGTAAGGTCTATTTTACACTTCCATCGCTGATCGCCGCGATGGCATGTTTTGAATACAGATCGACGTGCAACGCGATCTCGATCGATGCTAGTAGTAATCATCCCATCGAGTCGCGCGGCGATCGAACTCTGAAAGAGGCCTAAGGTACGAGGTGGACATAGAGCACAGTGAAGCCACATGATTATTCTGCACGCCTGCACTACGCGGCGATCGACATATGTCCTGGACTTGAGAGGAGGAAATAAAACCAAAACACGGAAGCTCACTCATTCGCGCAAATCAATGCTATGTATCACACCGAAGAAGGCATTTGCTCTCATAGTCACAGAATATAGTTTTTGAGCTTACTTGGGAAGCTGTTGGCCAGCCGTGTCCAATTGCATGTTGCGGAGTTTATTGCGAGATTTCTCAGCTCTATCGGTTCCTGGCAGCTCGTCCATCCACCAGTCCCGAATCTGACGAGCAGGAAGTGAAATAAAAAGTTTGTCAAATTTCGATCCTGGGGTTCGGACAGGAACAACGATCTCATTCTAGGATCTGCTTCAATGAACATTTATGCAGGGTAGCCACTAATTCATTCAACCCACCTTTCCTAAGACTGTCAGCTTCAGACGGAATGTGTCGTGCCTTGACTCGATACAGTACTCTCCAAAAGCCAACAAAAGAGCAATAATAAGCCCCGTAATTAGAACGTAGAAGATACCTGAATTGAACTCAACTGCAGTGCGTTTGATACAAAAAGGACCTCAAATCTAACCGCACCATAAATCGTTGCAAATGAGACTTTGAAACTATTTTAATGAGCTTGGAGGAGAACCTTTATAGCCATCTCTCCGGATTGCAACAACGTCACAGCTTTTTCGAACAGAATTTCTCGTGTTTGTGACTGTTTCATGGTTATGGGACGCTCTCACCGTTTCGTAGTTTATTGATCATCGTGTTTTCTGTAGTTGAACACCGCGGTGTACTATTTTTCAACCTCTGCTAAAGAGGGATCAATTTGAGGTGGGGGTGTTCGAATACAGGGAAGTGTTCTTTTTTTCAACTAGCAATTCTAATAGTCAATACAAGTGAACAGCCAATGTCGATTTCTCATACGTCGCATAACTGATCAAATCCGGAAGAGGAAGAGGTGGATACGACAAATTCGAATCAGTCAGCGAAAAATCCGCGTGAAAAGGGTAAAGGTGTTTGCGTATATTCGGGGTTAGTATGAGACGTATTGAAAAGTTAGCTAATTTTGAAAGTTTCTAGAAACTTCTGAGAACACTTGAAAGACATTTCGTCCACTCAGACAATTGCCGCATTCAATGTGTGTCGAATATGCATTCAACACGAGCGATCCCTCCCATCGAAAGGCTCTGTCGAAGGAGCAGCAAATCTTCAAACTGGGCCTCCAAGCAACAGCACGTGCTGCAAAATTTCGCCACAGAAGCACGTGCTGCGAGGTGGTCTACCGCTATCGTAGCATCACACCGACAAGTGAAGCGGCCAGCTCGTCGATGATCATCTGGGGCCGCCAACTGTTGGACGAAGTCTCCAGCGGCTGGGCGGGCCAAGTACCACAAACTTGGGTAATTTAACAGGAGATGCTGCAGATATCTGAGTCCTGTTCCAAGAGTGCGTCGTATGCTCTCCTTGGAAATGGCCTTGTTGGAAAATACAGCTGATCTCGGTTGACATACGATGCACTGAGGACTAAATGCCGTGACAGACTGACGTATCCCTTTTATGTATAGTAAAAATTGACCCCGTTTGGGAAAATCGTTTCGTCGTCGAGTTGAATGTGTATCATGCACGCATTAAATTATTTATTTATTGGGGCACGTGTTGTGATTTGAAACAATAGGAGCACGTGCCCCCCTAGCAGCATATTCGTTGACTGTGCTCGAAACTGCATTGTCTTCAAGTTGAATGCATATTCGACACGCATTAAATGTGGCGATTGTCTGAGGCAATCTGTAAAAAAGTCAGTGAACATTGCTGAGGGCAGGGATATTTTCCAAGGTTCCAGAATTGTTTGCAGATGATAAAGAGCTTCCGGAAGTTTCAAAACGTGTTTTTCTCAAACATGAATGATGCGAATCAACGCCGGCGGACGTGGCGTCGGAGGGAGCATGAATAACCTGACGCCGCGCTCGCGCATCACGGCCGCTCCGCCATGGCGGTAACGCTCCTACCGACTTTTTCATTATTACTATAATTACTCGTAAATTGTTTGTAAACCGGTTCATCACAAATAATTCTAGTACTATCAATATTACTTGGTTTCTGAGCTACATTTGATGAATAGTAGCTGAAGTGATGTTGAAACTCGAGATGCCGTAGATGTTGTTTTGAAGAACCGCTTTATATTAGCAACGTTTCGGGCCGTAGACCCTTCTTCATTTAATCAAAGCCAACCTAGCGGCAGCGGCAAGGGAGGTGTAGGGGAGGGTATGAGGGTCCTCCAGACGAGTTGCCGGCAAAGGGAGCGCCGAGGCAGCGACTGACTTGAGATCGGCTGATGGTCAGTGGTCAATATCGTCTCGCCGGATAGTCATCATCATCATCGCGTCTTTCATCTCCTCGAGATTAATCCTCGGTGGTTCATTCAGCTTGATCTCCAATGCTTCTCTTATCTTCCTCTCCGCCGTATCTGCAATATTCCTCCAAATCACACATGCTCTCATATCGGGTGCGGCTTCGTCCCAAAGTTTTAGCGTTCTAAGCTTTAAAAATGCACTGTTTGAATACGGAGATGGTGTTCGAAGAGCTCGCATGTGCTCATCCAATCTCTTGTATAGATGCCTACCAGTCTCACCTATATAGAACTCTCCACATACTCGGCAAGTGACCTTGTAGACGGTTCTTGGGATTTGGCATATTTGTCCGTCCGTGGTGCAGTATACACAGCCTGGTCTTCCACAACGGTCTTCGTAAGGTCTGGAGGACGTGAGCAGTTGACGAAGAGTTGCTGGGGCAGGAAAACAAGGCGAAGGGGGAGGGCAGATCTGCCAACCGCCCTGTTGACGTCCTTGGCGAATGCTTCGTGGACATATGGAAGAACTAAGGGGTGTCGGATTGGGAATGGTACGGGCGCCAGGTGCCGAAGTTGTTTTTTGTGTAGCATTCTGTTGCAACACTTCTCTTATCTGTCTTTCCATGTCCTCTTGTCTGTCAGACGTAAGTTTCCGTGCAGTTTTCAGCACGTTGCGCACAACACTGCGCTTCATATGGGTAGGATGGCAGCTCCGGCAGTGTATAAGGATATTCTTCGACGCCGGGTTTTTGTACCACATCGTTAACAAATGACCAGACTCGAATTTGATCTTAGTGTTCAGGAACGGAAGATATCGGTCTGGTCCTGGTTCCTCAGCTGTCAAACTTATCGTTTCATATTGCGAGTCCAACCTGCTGTAAGGCGACTCCTTCCGACACATGCAACCGTCCCTACGTTTTACCAGCTAGTGAAAACCCACAAGCTTCCATAACTTGATGGGAGTGAGGCCTTGGCGAACGACCGAGTCAAGACGCGCCCCATTGTATCTTCTTGCGGAGGACCCACCGATGGTATCAGCTAGTTTTTGCATCACATACTGTCACCTCTTCTGAATTCGTTCCATCGCACCAGGTAAACACTGATGAGTTCCTCCGTGGCCTCAGGAACTGTGATCTCTCTTCTACCGATGTGCAATATCAGAGTTTCGACGTAACAGCGCTGTACACTAACGTGGACACAAACGCAGCTATCGAGGCCTGTCTGAATTCCCTACGTGAACATGAAGAAGAGATCCAGCTCTACAACCTGCAGGTCGACGATATACAAGTATTGTTACGAGCAGCCATCGAGTTCAACTTTTTCCGGTTCCGAAATGTCGTCTACAAGCAGAAGCGCGGCCTAGCAATGGGAAATAGACTCGCACCATTGTTAGCAATTCTATTCATGGACAGGTTGGAAAGAAGTTCCTTGAAAATGGATGTGCTCTACTATGGTCTACTACATTGACGAGATCATCGTAGTGGCCAAATCCGGCAGTACTCTGCGTGACATCTTCAGCAGTTTGGACTCCCAATATGAAACGATAAGTTTGACAGCTGAGGAACCAGGACCAGACCGCTATCTTCCGTTCCTGAACACTAGGATCAAAATCGAGTCTGGTCATTTGTTAACGATGTGGTACAAAAAGCCGGCATCGAAGAATATCCTTATACACTGCCGGAGCTGCCATCCTACCCATATGAAGCGCAGTGTTGTGCGCAACGTGCTGAAAACTGCACGGAAACTTACGTCTGACAGACAAGAGGACATGGAAAGACAGATAAGAGAAGTGTTGCAACAGAATGCTACACAAAAAAACAACTTCGGCACCTGGCGCCCGTACCATTCCCAATCCGACACCCCTTAGTTCTTCCATATGTCCACGAAGCATTCGCCAAGGACGTCAACAGGGCGGTTGGCAGATCTGCCCTCCCCCTTCGCCTTGTTTTCCTGCCCCCAGCAACTCTTCGTCAACTACTCACGTCCTCCAGGCCTTACGAAGACCGTTGTGGAAGGCCAGGCTGTGTATACTGCACCACGGACGGACAAATATGCCAAATCCCAAATACCGTCTACAAGGTCACTTGCCGAGTATGTGGAGAGTTCTATATAGGTGAGACTGGTAGGCCTCCATACAAGAGATTGGATGAGCAAATGCGAGCTCTTCGAACACCATCTTCGTATCCAAAAAGTGCATTTTGAAAGCACATAACGCTGAAACACTGGGACGAAGCCGCACCCGACATGAGAGCATGTGTGATTTGGAGGAATGTTGCAGATACGGCGGAGAAGAAGATAAGATAAGCATTGGAGATCAAGCTGAATGAACCACCGATGAATATTCGCGAGGAGATGAAAGACGCGATGATGATGCTGACCATCCGGCAAGACGATATTGACCACTGACCATCAGCCGTTCTCAAGTCAGTCGCTGCTTCGGCGCTCCCTTTGCCGGCAACTCGTCTGGAGGACCCTCATACCCTCCCCTACAACTCCCTTGCCGCTGCCGCTGGGTTTGGCTTTGATTAAATGTGTTAGACGGTAGTTGGTATCAATTTGTCTATGTATTTTCCATTATAGCCCCCTGAAGAAGGGTCTACGGCCCGAAACGTTGCGAATGTAAAGCGGTGCTTCAAAACAACATCTACCGCATCTCGAGTTTCGACATCACTTCTAGTACTATCCTCGTCGCGCTGGCCTTGAGGAGTATGAGTAGCCTATTACCCCCATAACCCATCAAGACCAAACTTTTACTACCCCGATTGCCATAACTAGGAAGAACTAAGCTACTTTTCTTATGTCCACAGTGCGATACTGACCAGACAGCACAACATCCTAGAGCCTGTCGTCATTTTTTTTTTCGCTGAGACAGATTGCGTCGGGCCAGACTGTGGATTCCTCTTACCCTAGATGTCTATCTAATGATTCAGTGTTTGAAGTCACGGCCGTTCCAAATTACCCTGAAAATAGTCGCACAAGGATTCCAAACACAAAAGTCCACACGAATCTGATGCAGACTCACAGAAGTATTGAATGATTCATATAAATTCGCTTCTACATACTCTTCTACTCTATTCTTCTGTACCCTACACGGATGTCATAGGGGCTTCCTACGTCTATATTCCCTCTGCACGGAGAGTCTCCTAGGGGCGTCAACAGATGGAGGTTCTGAAGAGATGAACATCCTGTTCCAAATCAAGCCAGCAGTCTCTTAAAGGCTTCCGAGACATGTCTCCAGTCTTCTGCATAAGGGAATCGCTAGTTGCAGATGTTACGTTCGCTATAGATGCTTCGTTGTTTCGGGTGTCAGATTAATAAATTAATGCAATAGTTAGAGCGTCTTGTAACTATGATACAGTCATAAGAATCAAAAACTGTATTCTACAAAAGCTGACATGTGTTTTTCCGGAAAAAATGACTATAATTTTCAGTTCCCATGGCAGTGTTCACGATAGAAATCGTTTTTTTGTTTTTCTACCTTTTTTTGTTTTTCTACCTATCTTGAAAACGGTCCCATGCTGATTCCAATGATATCTCTGGAATAGTACAAGACCTTTTGGGAACGGAGTTATGGTCCCTCAAAAATTGAGCTAGGGAAGCATGGCGGACGAGTTGTCCGAGGCTTGTAAATTCCGTCCTTTGCAGCCGATGTGTGCGAGCTGACCCGAGTAAAGAGAGAAGTTAAGAATGAAGGGAAGAACGGGGTCTTTGATCGGAAACCATCGCTCATCTCACGATCTCGAGCTTTCTTTTGCTCACGTCAAGGGGCTGAAAGGGGCCCGACTTGCCCAAAGCGGCGGGGTTCGCCTACTTTTCTAAGCCGTTTTGCGACTCCTGGGTAGCTTTTCCTCCCAGTTCTTCGACGCTGTTCTGCTTCTGAGAGCCACGAGAATCGTTTGTCATGGGAAATTCGAGAATGAAGTTTATCGTGAACAGTGCCTTTAAAACTAATTCGGCAGAAAAGCGCCATCGCAGAACGAAAATATGGTACAGTGGAATTCGAGAGTGCCCTCTAATTTGGAAACACAATGTGTTTTTGAAATGAGCGAAGAGTTAGCAAAAATAGCTTTTTGTAACATCAAGTTGACACATGAAGCTTCACCAAACGTGCACAAGGCCTACCAAAAACACTCTGCGGAGGTGAAGCTCGGGATTTCTCCGCTTGAGGAGAGCAGGATGGACCCTCTGAAAATGAAAAGTTCCAGCTGCGAAACAGCGCGCGGCCTTGCGCCATTCAAAAGCAAACCTCTCATATCCCGCCACCACTTGCTTTTGAGCGCCTCCAGAATCGTCCTTTCCTGGAGCTGGAGGACAGTTCGAGAGAGAATGTCCCTGAGAGGTGAACCCTTCGGAAGAGCTATGCCGTAACCCTAAAGAAGTTGCTACACAAAATGTATGTTAAACATCAGCTAAAAGGCAATCAACTAACTTTCGAATCGAGTAGGCCTCCGATACTCTGTAACTGGCAGTCTCTTTCCATGTAATACTCTAACATTGAGGACTCCATCATATAAGCATAGTTCCCCGCCTTCACACGAGCAATCCCTTCCTGAAAAAAAAACAGGCCATGGAACTGCTATACTAGAGTATGTAAGCAAGATCAGAAGACGGTGGATTTTCTATTGCGAGTCCTGGAAGAAATCCAGCTTCTCTTTTCTTAACGGTTCATTTCAGAATGAAATATACAGAGCAAATCGTTGGCGTAGCCCTGTGTGCACCCACTCGGGGAGAAATAGCCCCGACAGGGATAGTACCCCCTCGATAGCGCCTCGGCGGATCCACGATAGAGCATCTTTGGCGTCTGTATGTAGTTCATATGTCAAATATGAGTAAGAGCGCATGTCATCAATGGTTATCCTTTCTTTAGTTCTTTATTGAGAGTGACATGTTGTGCTTTCTCCGGTCTCACGGAAACATCAAACATTGGAGTGATAACTATTCTTTTTTTACTATTAGTTCGATCCCAGCGGTTTCATGCTCATTTACATGAAAAGGCTGAAATATTGGACGAGTTCTCTGCGTGGTCTTACTGGTGAGCAGACATGAGGCACTTTGAAATTCTTTGATACGACTTCACTCATAATGAAAAAAGCCCACTGAATTGACTGATCGTGATTCGGTCGGCTGTGCAGATTAGCCGTGGAGCGCGCGGTCTCTTGAGTGTTAGGAGATCAATCGGTCGTGAAAACATTTTGAAAACTGCGATTTCACACAACGTTGCTAGTAACGTAGCGTCGTAACCGTTTCACGGAATGGAACTCAGCAGGAAAGCGATTTCTACAATGCAGATTCCACTTTCGAGCTTAGTTTACAGCCATCTCGAGTATGATTTTGTTTGCGCCCAACGGCAGGCCCGCCAGCCAAAACGGTGGTGAGCCATAGGGAGAAATTCTCTGGCGACTGCACAACTTGGATTTTCAGGTAATCTCCATGTTCGACTCTCGATGAAACTCGGCATCAGAACAGGTATGATGACTTTACTTGACTCTTCGGAGTCTGAGATAGTCAAATCTACTCGCAAATTCAGTCGGCCAAACGTAGATACTATCCTACAGAAATGCAGACGAAATTTTCAAACAAAGGACAGAGAAATAAATGAGTGAGTGGTATACCCCGTTTTCAAAACCGTTTTTTGTGGCTTGAAACCTGGGTAGACGTTTCTGCTGGGATCGTCCGAGAGGACTAAGCCAGCGTTATAGGTGATTTCTCTTCATAACACAACATATGACAACGGCTCGAACCACTGTTTGCGAAACTAACACTTCTAAGATTTTAAGCCAGGGAGTGATTAGAAAACGTCGTTTGAAACACGTGTGCACTGCCAAGAAATCATAGGAGACGGCGCTCCGAAGCTTCGAATGTGGCTGAATTATGGCTGCCTGAAAGTTAAAAAACCCAGACTTCAAATTCTGACCAACTTGAAGAAACTATCGCACCCGCTTGCTTTTAAGTTTTTCGTGGTCTGTATGGTCATATGGAACCACATAGCTTAACCAGTTTCATCTTTAACTGGACTTTTCGCAACATCGATTGATTCCGTTAGCCTTATATGCCTTAATCGGGGGTAAGACATGCATGCGTTGAAAGCTCTTGACGCTGATCCAGAACACGATATTAACTGCACAATCGGGCCATACTCAACAAAGTTCTAAGTGCAGCCAAAAAGTTGAAAACCCCGTTCTTTTTCAAAAGTCACGAGTCAGTCCGAATGAGACTGTCCGCCCACGCGGTCCGGGTACGAGCCGAGCAGCCATCGCTGAGGCGTTTTTTTCGAAGCCATAAATAGAACAGTAGGAATATTGGACGAAAAAATACTATTCCAATCAGCTGCTTAGCCATGAGAAGGTTGTTACGAAAAAGGTCCTCGCGACGACAGCTCGACACGTACGCCGACCACGTGGACGGACATTCTCAATCGGATAAACCTCAATTCACTCAGCTGCAAGCACTGAGATGGAGACCATTTTTCACAGTTTTTAGCAGTTTATCAAAAGAGATATTGGCTCGAATCGCAAGAACTCACCTTCGAACTATTGACAAATACAGCAGGTGAAGCAGATTCCATAACGGACCACCTTAAAATATCGGTTACTAGTACCATCCACGAGTTAATATTTTGTATTTTTACCAGCATATGTCCGATCTAGCTGACGCTCGGACCCCTAAACGGACGCCAAAACGAAGGCGAAGTTCGTTTTGAAGGGTGGTTCGAAGGTTTTTGGACTAGTGTTGTTGGCAATACACAAAAAATGAATTTTATCTTGAGCAGATTCGTCAACGTTGAGAAAGTAGTGGAAACTGACTGATAGAACTGACAGGAAACAGCGCGATTCTGTGAGCCCTTCAGGGTCGGACTGCAGAAAGTTGTTCCGAAGATCCCGATAGAAGTCAAGGATCTCCAGAAGATGTGACGATAACAGATAGGGGATGAGGTGGTGCAAAGTTCTGATCACTGATGATGGATGAATGATTCCACTCTCAGAACAAAGCGTAGCAAGGCGAGATTCTCTTCAAAGAAAAATCCCTCGTGTTCCTTCAGTAGTGAATCCTAAGGCAAGCGGTTACTGGAGCACGACTTTTGTACGATTTTGGTACGGATCCACAACTCCGCACACTTCTGCTCACTGATAAACGTTTCGAAGATTGGTACAATCTTAGCACGAGTTTCTATACAAAAAGCAGATCGATTGATTGATCTCCATGCCTACATGAATTATGCCCTCTTCCAGACTCACAACCCAACATTTATTGTCAAACGCAAGTCGCAATCGCTAAAGAAATGCCCTTACTAACGTTGTTGGTGCCCACTCTTGCGCATGGTAATAGCTACGATGATCGTTAAAAACTAATTTATAGGTTTCATTCTCAAAAGCAGTTTATCCGGCGAAATTCGTTTCAGGTTTTTTTTTTCACAGGATGTAGAGTTCGCGCAATCATTTTAGTCTGATGAATGGATGGGGCTGCGACGGTAGATCACCCCGCGCGAATCGAAACCCCATTTTCCGCTGGGGCCGACAACCCCGCACGGCCAGCCGCCTGGTCCATGCGTCAGACTAAAATGAAAATGGAAACCATAGATGACCTGATAACCCACATAGCGTAGGGCCTACGTCCACATAGGTCCACGTGGCGAGAACGCGCGCTCTCGCTGTCTAGTCTCAGTGCTTTCCAACACCGACGGATGCCCGTACAGGCAGAACGACACCAAATGGCTTGACGGTGGCTGCTTCTCTCCCGAATTGAGCGTAAGGCCCTAGTTATACAGCAGCGATTCGCCGCCGCTGGCTTCCGCGGCATGTCTGCTATTGGTCAATTTCGAAATCTGACCAATCGCAGACGTCCCGCAACAACCAGCGGCACCGAATCGCCGATGTATAACTAAGGCCTAAACGAGCGAGAGCGGGCGTGAGCGCGCGAAAACTAGCGTAAGCGGGCGTGAGCGGCTGACAAGTTGTGTTCCCTCGACGGTCATCGATTTTGCGTAATCGTGCGCCCTCGCAACGTTTGTACGTAGTCTAATATCCAAGAGGTCAAAGTTGAGCAAAATATTCGAAACCGTCTTCTAAGCTGCATACAACAAAATGGTGATCCTCCAAAAGTTGCACATCTTTGCGCAAACGGAGCACAAGCGAGTTTGAAATGACTGAGAATACGATGAAGCATAGACCAACTATCGATAAGTATTGACAGACAAGAGATGGGATTTTACAAGATTCTCCGTTCAACTTATCAAAGCAATATCAAGCACGAGATGGATTGGAGCGATGCGTTTATCTAGCTTCACCTATTATAATTGCCATATTAGAGCTTCAAAAAATTTTAACTGTTTCTGTAACGCGCTTGCTTTCTCTTTGATGAGTTTAACGGAGAAGCTTGTAAAATCCGGTCCCTTGCCTGTGGCTATGCACCACTCGATAGTTGGTCTATGCTTGACTGCGAAATCGTACTTTTAGTCATTTCACTATATTACTCATTCTTTTTCAATACTTCAGGTTATTCTGCCCGAAATCAATTTCTTATTTAATTCTAGACGTTCTTTTTAACTCCTAATTTTTCGCTCCTATGACATTGCCAAATCATTACTTCCGCTAGGAGGCTAAACTCCCATAAATCAGTAAGTAAAATCGGCATGGATCCTAATGAAACTTTGAGTTCCCATTGGAGGTTGGCGCAAACTCGGTGCACCTTCATTTGTTATAGCATATGGCACCGAGTTTGCACCAATCCTCAATAGTGAGAGCAAAGTATCATTAGGATCCATGCTGACGTTATGCATATCATACTGATCTTCTTGGAGCTTTTAAAAGGGCGAACTACGCTGTTTATAATGGCGAATATTAAATATTATTTTTCCTGGCCAGATGAGTTTTTTTTGAGGAATCCTCGTTTTTCAGAATTCGTCTTTGTCATTTGTTATCATTGAAGATTTACAGTGTATACGGAGTTTTTTTTTCAGTTTTTCCTAGATCTAGGACAATTTATTGATCTTTCCAGGGGTCACGCGATGCTTTTTGTAATTTTAACATACTGCAAAATTACCGTGTGAACGCACAAACGGGTTAACGAGGGTTTTTTTTTGGATAAAATTAACGATAAACGATTGAGCGAGAAAATACTGTATAGTACGAAAACCTCTGCAATGCACACGTCAGCATCCTGCCGTGACATCTCGAGTATACCACTTAATATGGGGACAGGGAGTGATATCATGAGTTGATTACTCAGAAATCAGAACTATGGTCATTCTGATTCGTTTTGCTGATAATTGGGACACATCCAGTGGGTTTTTGTTTCTACTTTCGCATCATTGCTTATTTGAACCCAAAAACCGGTTCAGACTGCCAGCGCAGAGTTCTCGGCATTAGATAGAACTCATGTTTTTCGATAGATACAATTTTGCCTTTTCAATAATTTCGTCTTTCAAGATTTTTATGTGGCGGAAAAAAGCTAGGATAGTTTTCTCAGATCGATATGTCGAAGAAATGCATAGTCCGTGTTTTTAATAAACATACATCCGCTCGTAGATGGGAATACGGCTTTCCCGGAAGAAGTCCATTGTGCTGCCACTTTTAAGGGTGCCGTAGCGGATCTTCTGTTGACTGGCCAAATCTGCAGTGCTGAAAACCACGAATTCTTATGTGCGTCCAAAAGAAGAGGCCCTTGCCACAGTTGTCCGACGGCTTCTCAAGCCGAGCACCACACACATTCCTCCTAATGGGTCGAAATTTGGTTCATCACGCAGACCAGATGGGAAATGTACAAAATGGCCATTGTGCAGGTAATTGGTCTGTATATGACCATTAATTAGAGGTTGAATTCACGGTACGATCCCCATGTTTTATTCATGACCTATGTTCTAATCATTTGAAAAAAACAGCGTTCTTAACCACGGTTAAAGGCAGTGTTCACGAAGGAAAAGTTTCCTCTTTTTTTGGCTAAAGCGTAAGCTTTGGGTCCCTATAAGAAGATTAAGAACGAAAGTGCGACGAAAAACGGCCGGTAAGTGGGTGAAAATCTCGTGGACCAGCCGACCCATTGGGCCATTCCGCCCACGTCCTATAACAGTTCCCCTGAATTTGTGGTTAAATGAGCGATGGTTTCCGATCAAAAGCCCCGTTCTTCCCTTCAATCTCAACGTCTCTCTTTACTCAGGTTAGCTCGCACATCGGCTGCAAAAAACGGGAGTTACAAGCCTGACCACTCGTCCACAATTTTCCCTTGCAAATTTCGAGGGGCCATAAGTCCGTTTCAGGGGGTCTTGTACTATTCCAGGGACATCATTGGAATCAGCATGGGACCGTTTTCAAGATAGGCGGAAAAACAGAAAAACGACTATCATCGTGAACACTGCCTTTAAAGCATGGCTAGCGATTGGGGAATTCCAGCCCCGGCGGATATGGACGTAGACGGCTCCCGTTTAGCTATGACAGGGCTTGAGATACGAATGTGGAACTCCACCTACCCAACTCACCTTTCAATTGGGGTGGCCATTCGCTCCACGGTGAGAAATGCTGCCAGCTGAGCAGTGTATGATGAAATGAGAATTTGTGTGAACATCCACCTGCAATCGATTTTTTTTTGTTGCTTCTCCTAGAGACAAAATAAGTGTTAAAGGCAGTGTCCATGATAAAAATCGTTTGCGAATGTTCACCAGAAAACGGAGGTTTAGAGTCTGACTGTGTCATCAGTAAAGAAAGAATCATGAAAACGCTGCGAAACATCCAAAATCAGCTCTTCTTCTTGAAAGCCACATTTCAACGGTGGAAGAGTTGCGCGGGCATGGGCCTGAAATAGACAGCTTGCGCAAATGCGCCCCAATGCTAAGACTCAGCCGCGCTCGCGCTCCAATGCTAATGCAGAAGGAAGAAACTGTTCCTCGGAAAACTGGACCGCGAGCGGAAGGGCTAGCGCGAGCGGACTTCGGAGCCGTATGGAGCTCTTTCGGACTCGTTTTCGTTCGTTCTTTCGACCCCAGTGCTCCAATGAGACCCTTGGCCAGTAGCGATTCCCCCGAAAGGTGGCAGCTACCAGCTGTCACTGCGTGGTGACTGGGTCAATCACGTCTCGGCTATCAATATGGACGGGCCGGCATAGAAATGCACAGGCGGCGCTCAAGTTAATGACCATTGCAGTCAGCCAACTGGGAGCAGTGAGCGTTCTTTTGTGAGGTGGCTGACTGCAAGATACGGGTGGTGACTTCGCTCACCACCGCAGAGGAAAGAGAAATAGCGCGCGGAGTGAAGAGGAGCTGGGTCGATACCGCGGTCATGGGGTCGAGCACGTCCAATGGCGCTGACTTTTTGAAGCAAGTGAGCTCCAAGAAAGGGCAGTGGAGCGCTTGCGATCCGACCAGTCCGCTGTCCACTTATCACCCCAGCACAGCACGGCTGCCTATCTCTTTGTCTAGGTGGGCAAGGAACAATTGCACCCGTCGGCTGGCGGCCACCCAGCTCCCCTGCCAGCTGATAGGAATGACAGGCGAAACGTTCGAAGGTTTTATTGATGTTTCAATGATTCCTGGCGGAGATTAGTGGGAGATTAACGTCAAATTGTACGTAGCTGTCATGAATACGTCTTCTTTATAGATTTCACGTGCTTTAGTCCTATGCTAAGTTCAACTTCCAATTTCTAGAAGTTGCTGTGGCTATATTCAACCATTTTCAGATTTTTTTCCAATAATCGCTCACCACAAATAAAATCAGACTTGCTTAGAAAGCCATCTAAAAAAGATGGCTGAAAAACGGTTTCGTTTTTCAGAAAATGCATGAAACTTGCGTGATCCGCGTGTACTAATTACTAAATGCTGTATAATAGTTCATCTAAGTGCGGCTTTTATCTAAACTTCGTTTTCCTCTTTCACTTCAAGTTCTCTTCTTTCTATGTTGACTGGGAAGCGTGAAGCAGACTAAGGATAAAAATAGTTCATAATGTAAAAAATCCTTTGAACTTTTCAGTACATTCCGAAAAAAAAACACGAGGTTGGCATACTACAAAGTATTGTGTATCGTCGTTCAGTGGTAAGTGGTCATCCAACAAAAAATTTTCAGAATCGTTTCTTGAATCCAACATTCTCTCGCTTTGATGATTTCCGGGAAAAGTTCCGAAATCCCATCATCCAAGGTTGAAAACTTATTATTTAAATCTGAAAGATAGACACATTTGCACGCTACCGAAACCCATATTTACTACTGCTAGTTCGATCAAAGTTACAATGAATACGAAGAACTGTGGAGGGAGTGTATGTAGGAAAACAGAAACAGGTCCTCCCACATGAGCATGTGGCCTAGTGGTCTAAGGCGCTGTGTTGGGCATCCGACTGGTAGTTTGGTGCGGTGGTGGTTGAAATCCGTCAACTATCGACAGTTTTGCATTCAACGCTACTCTTCGAGAATAATTCTCGTTCTGAGGTAGCAACCGTAGGAGGCATATAGGCGTCACCGACCTCAGATTGGCTGCCTCTTAAAAGTCACCACATTGGGGGATTGCTACTGGCCCTGAAATTTCGATTTCCGGCCAAAAACCGAGGACGAAATTTATCGTGGACACTGTCTTTAAATAAGTGTTAAATGATTCTAGATTATGCAGCATTGTGGAAATGAACTAAAGGTTAGAATTTGTGGCTGTAGATTTCTGTTTCCTTCCTTAAACAAATCCTAGTGTGATGGATAAACGTTCAACAGTCTTTCAAAGTCATCTGTAAGGTCTTAACCAGCTTAGAGTACGGCTATGTTCTTCAAAGGGAATAGAGGCAAGTAGTGGCATTTTGATCTAGTAATCACAGGACTGGTATCGGTGGAAGGCTAATCCCTTGTGAGATGCTTGGGTGTCACCAACGAGCCGTTCCACATTAAGGTTGAAACAATGTGATGTAGAGCAGTAAAAATGAAATCTATATGCACCAGTATTTTCGTTCCAACTGAGCCAATGGGGATTCACATCAACGTATAATCTGTTCTCCTCACCAAATGACAGCCACCACTCTGGTGGCTGCAGCCCTGGGTATTACGTCACTTCCTTGCTGCATCAGCGATCCGACAGCAAACCACAATGAATTAAGTACACTGAATTGGTTCTTCTGATTCTCGATGCTCCGATCGCGCTCATCGATCTTTTCGATATCGTACCTAGAAGAGGATATTTTCTAAAGACGGGGCTCGTACCTGGGACTGACTCGACTTACCATTCATAGGGACTGAATCGTGCTAAGAGATACATAATAAATGAAACAGAGAGGTATGCGCCAATAAGTGATAACCAAACGGATAGCGAGAGGGGTTCCAAAAACGTGAACATAGAACTCTGTGAGGAAACATTTGAAGAAGAATTCTGGAAAAGAAAAAAGATAAAATCGAGACCTTTTCAGAATCGTCATTGGTCCGCGCAAGAAGAATGGAGATACCCAAATGCATGAAGGGTAGAGTGAAGTCTAAAATCACACATTCGATTTAGAGCTTTACATTGCTGAGGAATCACGTGGAATTTTCGCATTTTAATTTGGGAAATTTCAATAGACTTTGCTTTGAATACTACTCAGACTTTCCACCCGGTGGTACACGGTACGGGCAAAATGTTGCTTATGCCTGCGAACTACTGATTTGACTTTTGAAGTGTAGAGAACCAGAAATTTCCGCAGTAGTTCGCTCATTCTACTGGCCATGTCGAACTCCCAGCAGCGCTGCAAACGCGCGAAAACTTTGCCTTACCAAGGTTCTTGCTGAAGGACCACGTCCCTGTGCTACATGATCATATGCTGTGAATAGGCAAAACTTTTGCTGCATTCACATCATCATCGCCAGATGCTACTGTACAGGAATGGGTCTCCAACAACGAAATTAAGGTACATGTCACGGTCTGCTTCTCACTGTGAACAACAAGGGAGATCCCTTCAGCGATCAGAAGGTGGCTTGAGGTCACCTTTCAGGAGTGACTCAAACGCGCTCTTTATTATATGAGGTCCAGTATACGTGTGCTATGCGCCTTATACACATGCAAATAATTGCAGAACAACATAATGGCTTGTCCTATGAGGTGCACGTGGCCCTATTGTCGTTCGAAACGTCAGGTGATCTATCAGAAAACTTAGAAAGGTCAAAAGCGATCCTCACCGGAGTCTAACACTGAGTGTATGGATCTCTGCACATTTATATGGCTAAGATCACTCACCAACCACCTCCACTCTGCTGTAAGTAATTGTCACAGCCGATACAGACAAATCCGCTTCGTGTCGCTGTAGAACTCCAATAATGCCGTTCCATCTTCCTGAGTCGTCCTAAGCACATTGTTCAAAGGCAGTGTTCCGTAAAAAACAGTATTATAGTTTTCTGTTTTTGAGTAGGCAAGTTCTCGAAGTGAAGGATTATTGGGGAAAATCCCCACCAAGCTTTCAAATATGGGAAAACTCTGTAAAGAAACCTTTAACATATTTAATTACGAGTGCTTGTTGTGTTTCGAGGGACTGCGGACTTCAAACAATCCAGACGTTGTCTGGATTGTTTAGTCTGGCGCTTCAACATTTTAGGTACATATGATTAGGTCCGTGGCCTGTTTCCTCAAGAAAAAAAACATTTAAATTCAAACCGCGGCTGGCGCGGCGGTTTAAGTCTCACCAGCGGCTGGCTGGTAATTAATTACCTGCTCAGAAGTTTCAACCCTAGTTACATGTCTTCCTCAGTAACATATATTGCGTGAACGATTTCCCTAGCCCTCTATATTAGGAAACGGTTATCAATAAAGGCTTAAAGGCAGTGCTCACGATAAATCTTGGATGTTCAATTTCTTACAGATTATGATAGGTCAAGAGCTTACTGTGACAGGAAGAACTGCAGAGAAAGACGAGAAGGCCCCTTTTCCGCCTTAGCAGAACCTCTTGTGTGACATCATATTTTTGAGAATGAAAGGATTGACCGATGTGAAGGAATGAAGTCTTTACTTGTGATAAAATGAGTCGCCTTATTCACAGCTACTTATCGAAGCCATTACCCTTGCTGAACGGCTGTTCGCGTGCCCTTCAATGTATGTTACTGAGGAAAACATGTAACTAGTAGAGTGAGGACCGAATATTCGAGTTCGAATAAATATTCGAATTTTTCGAACGAATTTTTATACGAACATTCGAATATTCGAAAAGTGTGAATATTCGAACATTATTCGAATTCGACTATTCGCAAAAGGTGAAAATTCGAACATTATTCGAATTCGACTATTCGCAAAAGGTGAAAATTCGAACATTATTCGAATTCGACTATTCGCAAAAAGTGAAAATTCGAACATTATTCGAATTCGACTATTCGGGAAAGGTGAATATTCGAATATTATTCGAATTCGACTATTCGGGAAAGGTGAATATTCGAATATTATTCGAATTCGACTATTCGGGAAAGGTGAATATTCGAATATTATTCGAATTCGACTATTCGGGAAAGGTGAATATTCGAACATTATTCGAATTCGATTATTCGCAGAGGTGAATATTCGAACGTTATTCGAATTTGAATACCCGAGCTGATTTAACAAAAAAAAAAGAAAATCAGCTCTAATGTATGAAGGAATCGACATACCTTTCAAGACTGATGTCAGTCTCTTCATTACTCCATTGTTCCATTTTCCCGAACGCAAGAAGTAAATTTTTCCCCACACCGTCTGATGAGGCTACTAGGGCGGTTCTAACAGGGGGAGCCATATGGCAATCGCACTTGGCCACTCCCATTTGTCCATGCCGCTGGGCAATGATAACACCAACCATAGCTTCGTTGGGTGGAGCCATGTACTCCACCAACCCTCACCTCTGGGCAGGTGAAGGGAGAACCTCCATCATTGGGAAAACCGGTGACAACCGGTGAAACGCCCCGAGGCGCAGGAGGAGATGGGAATACGTGGGGGTGGGGTTTATCCCTCCGTTGACCAATCACCCACGTCTTAAGTGGTGGGAAGACGTCTGTCGATTGGCCGACGGAGCAACAAACTCCGCCCCGTACTCCGATCTCCCCAGTACACGCCTCGAAAAAGAATGAAAGTCACCCAACATTCATGCAAGTCATTTTCAAGATTGTGTGGATGTCATTGCCGGTTTTTCGTCCATAACTTTTTTGTGCTTGGAGATAGTATTCTGCGTCAATTTGTGCTTCCAGTTTGAAAAAAACTATTCTCGATCCTTCAGCCTATTTCAATTCACGAAACACCGGTTTTTCGCCTATAACTCTTTAACCTGGTGAGGGTTGTTTTTGAAATCTACGTAAAATTCTGCGTCAAATGATATTTCGGATTCCTAACTTTGCTCGCTCCATACTCTGAGAGAATCCCCCGCGATCGTTCACGGATAGAATCTCCGGTTTCTGGTAGGGGCCGAGAGGATTCTAGCATGGGGCTATCGCGCAACGATCTCGAATTCTGCCAGTCTCAAACCGAGAGTGTACCGCGTTCGTTCATCGATGCTCCCACGATGCTCTATAGTAAAACCGCGAGGAGTCGAGCCTGGGCCTATCACGGAACAATTGCGAGATCCTACCAGTTTCAACCTGAGGGCGAATCGCGTCTATACATTGACGTATTCGGAGCGTTACATCGCGGATCCGCGACGAACCGAGCTTGGAACTATCGCGGGACGATCGCGAGATTCTTCCAGCCTTCTGATGGTACCGCATCCAGGCCCTCTCGATGTTTCACCCGAACGAGTGTTGCCTATCAGATCAACACGAAGCTATAAGGTATTGCCTTCGCCGCATTTCGCGCTGCTTTACAAATCTGCACAACATGAGAACGCGGGAGCGGGGGGAGACGATCACGGTACCATCGCGGATCGCGAGTGCACCACGGTATTAGCGCCGTAAACTTCTCAAAGATCGCGGTATTATCACGGTATGAGAACGAGAATGTCAACGGATGAGTCGATTGGGTAACTATCGCGGAACGAACGCGAATCACGGGAGCATCACGGTACTAGCGCAAAAGATTCTCTCAGAGTAAGCCGACCAGGTCGGTGGAGCCGAGCCCCGTTGTTGGTTCTAGCAGAACTCTGCGCCTCTCATTTAAAGGCAGTGTTCACGATGATTTTCATCCGCGAGTTTTTCACATAAAACAATGCGCTGGCCTCCAAGCGTTACCAAAATTACGAAGAAATGGCGAGAAACGCATTAAAACGTCGTATTTCAGTGACATTATTCTTTAACATGGGCCAGTTGTCCGGTCGGATAAACATGTTAATGGTGGTTGTCGCCGTTGGAAAACTGTGTCAATCGAAAATAGAAGAATATTTCATGCAAAGCAGAAACAGTTAGGGCTCTAAGGAAGGAACGGAGCAATAGAGAGTAAAGAATTGCAAAGGAAGCGTCCACAAAAGATTTCGTTGTCACAACAAACAATTCCTGTGATACTTAAGAGGCGGGGTGATACTCAAGGATTTCGCGTACTTCTGTTGCGTTTTTCTCAATTTCTACGTCATTTTAGGTCCACCCGGGGGCCAGTTAATCGATATAGCGAATAATCTCAAAATTAAAGATTATCGTGAACACTGCCTTTAAACCATAGAGGCGAAAGCACCCTCTGGAAATAACTACGGAGCTCGGCTCCACCAATCTCGCTGGCTTATGGAGCAGGCAAAGTTAGTAAGGTCCTCGAATAAGCTCCTTAGGCTAAGCTACAGAGGAAAAGTTGATTTTGTAGCATTCTTTGCGTTGTAGCCCGTACAGGTCTAGAGATGAGTCGTGCCTTATTAATTCCAATTGTAAGTGGAAATAAAGCTCTAGAAGCAGAATTCAACTTGTTAGTGCCGCTCACTTCGCAGTTGCGCGATAATGCTATGGATGCTTAAATTATTCGTCATTCGAATATTCGAATTTCGAATATTCGTTCGTTCGGAATAAAAAGTGAACGAATTCATTCGAAATTCGTTGGTTCGAATAAAAAATGAACGATTTCATTCAAAATCCGTTCGTTCGAAATAAGAAAAGAACGAATTTATTCGAAATTCGTTCGTTCGGAATAAAAAGTGAACGAATTCATTCGAAATTCGTTGGTTCGAATAAAAAATGAACGATTTCATTCAAAATCCGTTCGTTCGAAATAACGAATTTATTCGAAATTCGTTCGTTCGGAATAAAAAATGAACGAATTTATTCGAAATTCGTTCGTTCGAAATAAAAAATGAACGAATTTATTCGAAATTCGTTCGTTCGAAATAAAAAATGAACGAATTTATTCGAAATTCGTTCGTTCGAAATAAAAAATGAACGAATTTATTCGAAATTCGTTCGTTCGAAATAAAAAATGAACGAATTTATTCGAAATTCGTTCGTTCGGTCTCTTTCTAAAAAGTCCTCACTCTAGTAACTAGGGTGGAAACTTCTGAGTGGCGAGATATAAACCGCCGCGCCAGCAGCGGTTTGAATTTAAATGTTTTTTTTTTGAGGAAACAAGCCACGGACCTAACCATAAGTGATTTTGTTTTCTGTTCCTTGTACCGAAAACCCTTTAAAGATGAGATGGTCCAATGCACGCGCTTGGATGTTAGAACTGTTTGGGATCAAGAGTTTTCAAAAATTCGACAACTGTTCTTCTGGTGAAACCAACGATTGACAAATGCTACATATTTGGCGTGGAAGTGGTGATCCAATGAGTCGGCTGGTCCGCGGGATTTTCGCCGACTGTCTGGTCGTTTTTCGTCGTACTTCCACCTTGCTCTTCTTAGAGAGGCGAAGCTTACGTTTCAGCGGAAAAAGAGCAACTTTTTCATCGTGAACACTGCCTTTAAAAACAGTGGTCGCGATAAAATATGCCTGCCTTCTTTACTTAAACCCTTTTCGGGATTTAGAACAGTATGACCTATAAGGAAAATTTGCGAAAAAAAAACCTTGTTTTGGGATAAATTCTGAGCCTGAACTTTCCTGTCTTTTGATGGTGGAGGAGCCTACTACACATCATCGGCATCGATGATCTCTAGTATCAAGAACATCAGCTGGCTTGAAGTTGGAATTCAATCAATGAACAATAGCCTTCGAACTGACCAGCTCAAATATTTCTGTCCTCATCTAGTCAAAACAATGAATGAAGTGCTTGCTTTCATTGTTCAACTGTTTTTATTAGGCAAATTTGCATTTATTTCTGGCTCTGAAAGTCAATGATTTTTGAATACTTGGCATGAGACTGCGATCTTTTTGGGCGGAGCTGTGCACGTGTGCATAAATTGGCAACATAAAATCCTACTGACACTATTTTTAGCACGTTTCTTGCAGCGTAACCTTCGTAGTCTTTTGGCCGTTTGCGGATCAAGCAGATTTGTATGGTTTTTCAACAACTTTTTCCATCGCGACTACTGCCTTTAATGAGATAGTACCATGACTGCAAAGGTTCAACACCAAATATACATAGTATGTCTTTTTTCAATGACCCTTTGAGAATAAGGGTTCTCGGGTGCAAGAAGAGGGACAGTAGCCATGTCACCAAATGACGTTTAGATCGAACCTCGATATTGGTGTTTTTGAGCGTGCTGCCATAATTATGACACAAAATCTAAAATGTTTTGTGCAAGCGACTCGCATTTTGAGTTTGGAAAGCATACCGGGGAACCTGGTAAATTGGATGAATACTCAAAGTGACCTTTTCGCACACATAAAAATAACGAGGGGTGGGCTGTAACAAGTATTTATATATCCAAATTCGAGCGATTGGTATGGATGCATGGAGAATACCTCAATTCCGTAACTCCCATCCTGAACTTCGATAATCGTGTAGTTGAACTTCAAAATTGCCGCCATCTCATTGAGCAGATCAACACAGAATCCCTCGTATTGATTCGCAGCATTCCTCGTAACAAACGGTTCCTCCTGAAAATGCGAGTGGAAAGGAAATCAAGCTGAATATTGAGCCAGCAAATTTTATTAACGAAAACCCCCATTACAGAGCTTGACCGCCATAGAAGCAGACCGATCGTCTACTACACTTGCTCCAAATTAAATTTATTTCGAATATCCGACTTTTCGACCATAGTCGGACATCGCACTTTTCCAATATCCGACTTTTCGACTATAGTCGGACATCACACTTATTCGAATAGTCGACTTATCGACTGCAGTCGTATATCACACTTTTTCGAATATTCGACCTTTCCAAGAAAAAGTCGACGTTTTCATCCGACTATGAAAAACATTTTCAAAAGCAAGTAACTTTTTTGCATGAAAAAAAAATTTCCTAAGCCATCCACTCAGGCCGGGGTAGTACCAGAATTTTACCAGAGTTTTCCGAGCAATCACTGGTAAATCTGCAATTACTGCCCGATTACGGAAATTCTACAAGAAAATTCAACTTGATCTCGGGTGTTGACATATTCTGCCAGATTACCAGAGAGTTACCACAATATTCCTCTGAAATTTATCGGACTCCTCCCGTAATCTGTCAGAAAAATTGCGAATTCTGTCGGACCAGAAAATTCGGCCTTAGCTTTCGAATTGGAGGTTTGGGGGTTCGTAAGGATGGCAGTTTAAAAGGTAGACTATTTCGAGATTCATAAGTAAGTGCAAAGCGCGAACATAACCATAGGAAATCCTGAAGCAAAGGGGTCGAGAAAGTGTCTCAGTGATTCATGCCCCTCGTTGTGAGGCAGATTTACGCACAAGCAAGGACGCGTCCTCCTCTTCCACACTTAAGCAGTTTTCGTACTCCTCAATACAGGCCCGTCATGCGCGGGCGTGGCCTTGGAGTATGAATGGCCTGACGCTACGCCCACGAGGCACGTGCGTGAGAACCGTTCCGCAAAGATGGTGACGGCAGCGACGAATTCTTCACCTTTTTTTTTATTAACCCATCATCAAT
The DNA here is from genome assembly GCA_029168955.1 of Aplectana chamaeleonis. Taxonomy (NCBI): domain Eukaryota; kingdom Metazoa; phylum Nematoda; class Chromadorea; order Rhabditida; family Cosmocercidae; genus Aplectana; species Aplectana chamaeleonis. Next base: position 1,200,414 of record JAPDOI010000031.1, on the reverse strand, counting down.
GTCATTCTTTTTCAGAATAATTAATTCCGGTGCTATACTCTGCTACCATTGTGGGGTAAACGCGTGTAGATTTTGCTTGTTCGGAAAAGTTAGGACCCACTTCGAACCGCTCCCCCACAGTGTCGTCGCTGAAGTATTATTAGTCTCTGCAAGCGCGTGACGCGCGTAGGAAGTTTCTTACACCAACGACACGCACGAGCGCGACGGACTGGCGTTAAGAAGTACGACTAGCGCCTCATGCGCACGCGAGCACGACCAAGTTCACCGACACGCACATGCGCGCACATACACGTAAACCCGCGCGCACCTGCGCTTTCCCTTGTTCTCGAATATACGTACGCAAACCCGTGTCTACACACAAAAACACATGCGGATACAAGCATACGCATGCACACACGAGCGCTCATTTGGCTG